>JASDDO010000024.1:368611197-369131373 GCA_030015575.1 Agapanthus africanus | reverse complement strand
TTGTTTTAGATTTTCCCTATGGTCTTGGATAATTTGGAGACACCAAACTATCTTTTAGGATTATGGAAAGCCCCTCTCATATCCTTTGTTTTCTTGGCCAACAATTTGACACTAATTGGTAGGTGTCGGGGACATCAGGCCTACAATTGTTTGTAAACCTAGGTCAAATTTTAATAGCAATCTTTCTTCATAGCATAAGACTCCTTATTATTCCGGTGTAGATTGGATTATCACGGCCAACCTCGTTGTAATAAAAATGGCATATAGGAAGACGGCGACGTATTTCTATGAGTGATGTTCATGATCAATCACTTAACGATTATTTTGCTTGTAAGTTGCAACATTCATCAAGAAGGGGAGGAGACGACATGAGCTATTGGTTTTGGACAAGAGAATGTCTACTAACTGGTATATATGTTTGAATCCACTCTACCGAATAATTTGACTGGAGTGTAGTCAATGAAATCAAGCCATCCACTTTCACGACAGTTGGAAATAGGTGTCTGATCTCCCTTATGGCTAAAGTAGTTAGTTTCACATATTCATCGTATGTCAATCGATAGGTTTGATTGGCCGTGATCTCTTTGAACCGTCCTGACTAATATTCATTCATTAGACTCCCTTGTAAAAATTACTCAGTATAGAGGATTAGGTCCATGCAGGCGCATGCCTGTAGATTTATGTTGGGTCTTTTTGCAGCATAAAATTCCTCTTTTGGTTATGTGCACTTGGTATTCTAGATAAACAATTCTTCATTCAACTTTTGTCATATTTAAATTGATCTTCCCCTACCTTGTTGATATGTAAATAATTCAAGATTGTTTTCTTCGGGGCTGCGGCAATACAGATTTCTGTCCTTATAAGGTTTTCAAGGTACAACACTCACCTTGTTCTAAAAAGGATAATGTTTCATCCAAAATATAACGTTTAACCTTTTCTTTTATGAACTTTTCATGTAGGAACAAATTGTTGCTTCTCATTTGAAAGACACCTTCGAATCGTCTGCACTATTAAAAAGCCAGGGAATACAACCGAATATAGTATCATCTGATTTTCAATTCAAATTACTTATAGAGTTGGAAAAGATTCTGACAAACCTCCTCTCGCAATACTACCCCAATCTTTTTTCTGCAAGCCCCCATCATAGCAACCAGCATTTTTTGTGTTTTATTGCCATTTTCGGTTACCTAATTTAAGGGCAATGTTTGCGATAATTCCTTTAGAAGTTCTTTTTGTTTGTTTTTTTTTCCTTGGGTGTTTTTCCAACCTATATCTTGTGTATAACATGTAACTGCACTTGGCATAATTCTCACAAGCCGCTCTTTACGTGTATAATGTTGCTTATTTATTTATTATTTTAGTTGCTAGAAAGTAAAGAGCTCAACCTTGTTTCCATGTATAACTTTTGTATCAGCATTTTGTTGATCCTTAGGTCTTTGTAGAGCTTTGTACAAGAGTTAATGGGGACAGCTGACATTTTTGTTAATAATTGTTACCTCTAAATTGAATCCTCTCAATTGAATTTTGTAGAAATGCTGCTCTTTTTTCTAAGCTCGCGTTAATTATGCCATATAGATTTTTAATTGCTTGTAGGATTTGCATTATTTTCTTAGATTTTTAGATAATTGATTTAAATAATTTAATTTATGTTTTATTTTTATAACTAATTTACGTATATTGTGATTTAGTACGAGTAAATATAATTAATAATAATCTATATAGATTATGCTTTTCGCGCAATACATTTTGTGTTTTTCACTTTTTAGAGACAGAGCACTAAGCTTATTAAGCTTACGCTATTGTTATTTTTCAACATTGGTTAGAACTTATAAGCTACGAAACACAAATACTTCCAACGGCATAACGTGTTTGTATTCGACACGTGTTGGAAATCAACACTTGCCAATACTTGCCCAAAATGTATCGGACATGACGTATCTTATGAGTGTACACGTGTTGGTGCATGTCACAAGCGCGTCCTATGCTTATCATCTCCAGTAGTTTGTCTAAATGATAACAAAATAGCCGATTGCGGAAGGAGGACAGCGGCGACTGACGTTGTTCGGCCAGTTGTACTTGTAGGCGGCAGTCAGTGCGGATGGTTTTTGACAGCCGTTGGTAAAAGGGAACATATGAACAAGTAAAATTTGAAGGTGGCCATATAAAAAACCATATTTTATATTCATCCATTTGTAAACCAAAACAGTTTATTAATTATATAAGGAAAAAAAAACATAATTTATCTTAATTTGGAAACCCGAATCCGAGTAGGTCTAAGGTTGTTTGAATATATTAATATTAATATTACATTCTTAAATTAGATGTTGCCGTTATCGTCTTGAATTATATAAGCAGTTGAGTCTTATAATATCTTCCTCTAAACTTTCCTTTTTATTTTAATTCCCTCAAAATAAACCACACGCTGTCGCTGGGATTTCATCTCTCGATGTGATCCTTCGAAACCCTAACCTCCTGGAGTCCGAGGAGCCGCCGCCGATCTAAAGTCGGCGTTCTTTCCCTTCAAAACCCTAACCCTAAGGCTCTCTCTCTCTCTACCCTCTCTCTAAAAATGACGGTGGCCAACGCGTGGGCCCCACCCTCTCCCCTCCTCCGCCTCGATCCCCCTTCCTCCTCCTCCTCCATCCATCTCCAGCGGCGGAGGCGGTGCGGTCTTCCGCAGGAGCATTGTAAGGACCTCCAAGGGGCCCACAACCCTAGCAAGAGCAAGAAGAAGAAGAAGTGCGAGACGATGATTCTATTCTCATTGGAAGTCACCCAGATTGCCACATCGTGCTCGATCATCCGAGCATCGACCGTTTCCATCTCGAAATCCAGAGCCTCTCCGTGACCATCTCGATTCTGGTATTTCTTGTTTCTTGGATTGGTTGATAAATTTTTTTCGGTTTTTCATTTTTCATCAATTTGAATTTTTTTTTTTTGCAGTTCATGGCACCTGGGTTTCATGGGAAAAGATTGGGGCTAAGATTGCTGTTGTTGAGTTAGTGGGAGCGTGATACGGTGGATCCTAGGGTTTACGAGCTGCATTGGGTGCCTTTGAGTAGTGCTTTTAAGATGGAGAATCCGTTGCCGGCGGTGCTTGAAGAGAACGAGGATACCCAACAGGTTAGATTTAGGAAAGAAAGGTTCGATTTTTTTTTAATTCGTATTAATTTATCTAGTCAAAATTTCAGTCAGTTTGATTCATTATATCTTAATTTAGATTATTGTTCTTATATTTGATATGGATTTGTGATGGATTGATAGATTATGATACCAAATAATATAGATCATCCCATTTTTCTATCTGATTGAGATGAGACTAAATAGATTTTAGACCTATGCTGAAGATTGATTAAAATTGGCACTACAGTAATCATGTACTTGAATTTATTAAGAAGCCATAGGTTTCATTAGCGAAACTCTGGAAACGCATAGAAACATATCTATGGAGTAGTCTTTAACTACATTTCTGCTCCTAAACACTTGAAGACTACCGTTTACATCTACAAGAAAGAAGAAGAAAAAGCTAAAACTGACGGCCGCTTGATCAACCAATCATTTAGGAATAAGCGTCGGATTACACTACCCTTAAATAAATTAATGTGATCTTTGCGAACAATATTAAAGATTGATATCACAATTCTTAAATTAGATGTTACCCTTCTTTAAACTTTCCTTTTTTAATTCCATCAAAAGAAACAACACATTGTCGCTGGGGGATTTCATCTCTCGATGTCGATCCTTCGAAACCTTAACCTTCGAAACTCTAAAATTTTAATTTCCAATTCTATTTCCTTATTTTCAATACTTTCAAATTTTGGAATCCATTTCCATATGCACCTATCCTTGATTCTCCGTCTATAACCGTCATAACCCCGGTTCATTACGGATTTAATCTACCTACAGGCTTAATTATTATCTTTTCATCATTTCCTTTAATTTATGCCACAACAGTATGCACTTACCATTGATTCTCTTCCTATAACCGTCCCATTATAGAAATTTGTCAATAAACATTCAAGTTCAAGTCCTCTCAATTTTTAGATCGACCTGATTATGTCAACCCGGGAATCTTTCGATTGTACACATCCATGATTGTGAATTTCGCCAAATTTACATTGCACACGAAACCAATCATTAATGATACCTTGACTTTTATTTTATCATCGTCCTAGCCATTTTGGATTCAACCCCGCATTTCACTTGTCTCGTTTATAAAATATTCGAAAACGTCCCTAACTTCAAAGTAAATTTCTCAGGATTTCAAAGACTTTACACCATTTTACATTACAACCTTTTTGAAAAATGCTTCAATTGTATTTAATTTTTAAATATATTTCTTAACATTACTGTTTTTAAAAGGACAATCTTCCTATAAGACTAATTAATGTCTTTTTTATAATGTCCTCCAACTCTTGTCCATAATAATATGCATCTACCATTGATTCTATAATTATGTTCCTATGAACATTTATCTAAAGGCATTCAAGTTCAAGTCTTGTCCATTTTTAGATCAACTTGTATAGATCAACCCGTGACTCTTTTTATTGTACATGTATTTTTCCTTAGTTTCATTATTTTTAAATGCACCATAAAGTTATTTTAAGTCTTTTCACTTGTCTCGTTCTTTAAAATGACTTAACTCTTTTTTAATCTAAATTAAAAATTTCCGAATCTATTTTTATATTATTACTATTTCCAAATTTCTGAATCCATTTCTATATGGTGCTATCATTGATTCTCTGTCTATACTTGTCTTAATCCTGATTCCAAACTGATTTAATCTATCTACGGGCTTAATTATTGTATTTTCAAAATGTTTAATTTTTTCCCATGTTGATATGCATCTTCCATTGATTCTCTTCTTATAACCATCCCATTATGGACATTTGTTAATAGGAATTCAAGTTCAAGTTCTCTCCATTATTAGATTGATCTGAATGTCAACCCGAGGCTCTTTCGATTGTACACATCCGTGATCATGGCTTTCGCCATATTTACTTTACGTACGTTACCAATCATTTATGATACCCTGTTTTTTATCCGGCCTTTTTGGATATATTGCATTTCACTTGTCTCGTTTATAAAATATTCGAAACCGTCTCCAAATTTTAAAGTAATTTTCTTTGGATTTCAAAGAATTTACACCATTTTGCATTTCAACATTTTTTATTCATTAGAAAGGCTGGATTTTGAAAATGCTTCAATTTTATTAAATTTCTATATCTATTTCTTAACATTACTGCTTTTAAAGGGAGCATAAATTTTCACCTGTTTCATTACTTAAAGCAATTGACACTAATTTTCTTAAATTTTACATTTCAAAATTATTTTCCTTAATCACACTATTTTTAAATGTGCCATAAAGTTTTTTCAAGATTTTTTCACTTTGTCTCGTTCTTTAATAGTACTTGAATATTATTTTTTAATCTAAATTTTAAATCTCGTAATCTATTTCTTAAACTTTACTAATTTCAAATTTCTAAATATATTTCCATATCGACCCATCATTGATTCTCATATCTATAACTATTTAAACCATGATTTCTTAGTGATTTAATTTTCCTACGGGTTAATTATTCGCTTATTCTTTTGCCCTCCAACTCATGTCCACAACGATATGCACTTACCTTTGATTATATAAATATGTTCCTATTACCGTCCTATGGACATTTATCAATAGACTTTCATTTAAATACACGTCCTCTCCATTATTTGATCGACGTGAATATGGCATCCTGTGAATTTTCGATTGTACAAATTCATAATCCAATGCTTATGTTCCTATAACTATTGCCCTATGAATATTTATCTAAAAGCATTGAAGTTCAAGTCATCTCCATTTTTTATATGTCAACTCGTGACTCTTCTGATTATACACGTATTTTTTCTTAGTTTCATTATTTTTAAATGCATTATAAAGTTATTATAAGCCTTTCTCTTGTCTCGTTCATTAAAATAATTTAAATCAATTTTTTATTTTTATTTTAAATATTTGAAACTATTTCCTTATTATTACTACAAAATTTCTTGACTCATTTCTGTAAGGACCTATCATCGATTCTCCAATGTATAACCATTTTAACCCTAATTCCTTAATCATTTAATCTTCTTACATGCTTAATAACTGTCTTTTTATAATGTTATCAAACTCATGTCCACAACAATATGCACTTACCATTGATCATGTTTCTATAACCGTTCCTCCTATGGACATTTATCAATAGACATTCAAATCCGATTTTGTTCTTATAACCGTCTTCCAATAGACATTTAAACTGCAGTCCTCTTCATTATACCATCGACGTGACTATGTCAACCCGTGACTTTTCGATTGTCCATATTCATGATTCTTTGATTCTGTTCTTATAAAATGTTGTCTAACAGACACATTTAAACTCCAGTCCTCTCCATATTAGATCGATATGACTATGCCAACCCATGATCTTTCGATTATACACATTCATGATGCACTGATTTTGTTCCAATAATCGTTGTCTTATGAACATTTATCTAAAGGCATTCAAGTTTAAGTCTTCTCCATTTCTAGATCGACGTGTATACGTCAACACTCGACTCTTTTGATTATACACGTATTTTCCCTTAGTTTCACCATTTTTTGTGCACTATAAAGTTATTTTAAGCATTTTCTCGTCTCGTTCTATAAAATGATTTAAATCTATCTTTTATCTAAATTTTAGATTTCCAAATCTATTTCTATATTATTACTACCAAATTTCCGACTCCATTTATCATTGATTCTTTTGACTATGACTGTCTTAATCTTGATTTCTTACTGATTTACTCTATCTGCAAGTTTAATTATTGTCTTTTCATGTCTTCAAATTCGTGTCTACAAAAAATATGCACCTATTATTGATTCTCTTCCTATAACCGTTCCTCTTATGGACATTTATGAATAGACTTTCAAGCTTATGTCATCTCCATTATTTGATCGACGTGACCATCTCAACCCTTGACTTTTCTATTGTACACATTCATGATCCACTGATTATGTTCCTAAAATCGTCGTCTTATTTACATTTATCAAAATGCATTCAAGTTCAAGTCCTCTCCATTATTAGTTCGACGTATGTATGTCAACCCGTGGCTCTTTCGATTGTACACATTTCTCCTTAATTTCACTATTTTTAAATGCACTATTACTACCATCCTATGGACATTAATCAATAGACTTTCAAATCTACGTCCTCTTCATTATTTGATCGATGTATATATGTTAGCCCATGTCTTTTTCGATTGTACACATACTTCCTCTTAATTTCACTATTTTTTAATGCACTACTATCGCCCTCCTATGAACATTTGTCAATCGACTTTCAAATCCACATCCTCCATTATTTTATCGACGTGAACATGTAAACCCGTGACGTTTCAATTGTACACATTCATGATGCAATGGTTATGTTCCAATAACCGTTGTCTTATGAACATTTAATCTTCCTACAGGATTAACTAATGTCTTTTTCTAATGTCCAGCCCGTGTCTACAACAATTTGCACTAACCATCAATTCTGTAATTCTGTTCCTATAACCGTCCTCCTATGAACATTTATCAATAGACTTTCAAATCCACGTGCTCTTAATTATTTGATCGACATGAATATGTCAACCGCGACTTTTTTGACTATACACATTCATGATCGAATGGTTCTGTTTCAATAACCATTGTCTAATGAGCATTTATTTAAAGGCATTTAAGTTTAAATCCTCCATTTTTAGATCGACGTGTATATGTCAATCCGTGACTCTTTTGATTATTCAGATATTTTTCCTTAGTTTCTTTATTTTTCCTTAGTTTCTTTATTTTTAAATGCAGCATAAAATTATCTAAAGCTTTTTCACTTGTCATGTTCTTTAAACCGACTTAAATCTATTTTTTTAATCTAAAATTTCTAAGTCTTTCCGTAGCATTACTACTTTCAAATATCCGAATCCATTTCCATTTGCACCTATCGTTGATTCTCCTGTCTATGTCTGTCTTAACCTTGATTCATTAGTGATGTAATGTACATATATGCTTAATTATTGTCTTTCTATAATGTCCTCAAACTCGTGTCCATAAAAAATATGCAACTACTATTGATTCGGTTCTTGTCCGTTTCTCCATTGGACATTTATGAATAGACATTGAAGATCAAGTCCTCTCCATTATTTGATCGACGTGACTGTCAACCCGTGACTTTTCGACCGTACATATTCATGATCCATTAATTATGTTCCTATAATCATCATCCTATTGATATTTATCAAAAGGCATTTAAGTTCAAGTCCTCTCCATTATTGTTTTGTCGTGTATAACCATGACTTTTTCGATTGTACACATATTTCCCGTTAATTTCACTATTTTTAAATGCACTATTACCGCCCTTCTTTGGACATTTGTGAATAGACTTTCAAATCTACGTTCTCTCCAGTATTTGATCGACGTGTTTATGTTAACTCGTGACTTTTTCGATTGTTTACATATTTTCCCTTGAGTTCACTACTTTTAAATGCACTATCACTTCCCTCCTATGGAATTTATCAACAGACTTGCAAATCCACGTTCTCTTCATTATTTGATCGACGTGAATATGTCAACCCGTGGCTTCGATTGTCCCCATTCATGATAAAGTTGTTCTGTTCCAATAACCGTTGTCTTATGAACATTTATCTAAAGACATTCAAGTTTAAGGCCTTTCCATTTTTAGGTCGACGTGTATATGTTAACTCGTGACTCTTATGATTGTACATATATTTTTCCATAGTTTCGCTATTTTTAAGTGCGCTATGAAGTTAATTTAAGCCTTTTCTCTAGTCGTTCTTTAAAATGACTTAAATCTATTTTTAATCAAAATTTTTAGATTTTCGAATCTATTTCCGTATTACTTCTAAATTTCTGAATTCATTTCTATATGCACCTATCATTGTTTGTTATGTCTATGATTGTCTTAATCTTGATTCCATACCGATTTAATATACCTACAGGATTAATTATTGTCTTTTCATGATGTCCTCAAACTCGTGTCTACAAAAAATATGCACCTATTATTGATTCGCTTCTTATAACCATTTCTCTTATGGACATTTATGTATAGATATTCAAGCTTTAGTCTTCTCCATTATTTGATCGACGTGATTATGTTAACCCGTGACTTTTCGATTGTACACATTCGTGATCCACTGATTATGTTCCTATAACCTTGATCCTATTGATATTTATCAAAAGGCATTCAAGTTCAAGTCCTCACCTTTATTAGTTCGACGTTTGTATGTCAACCCACGACTCTTTCGATTGTACAAATATTTCTCCATAATTTCACCATTTTTAAATGCACTATTACCGCCCTCCTATGGACATTTGTCAATAGACTTTTAAATCCATGTTCTCTCCATTATTTGATCGACGTGTATATGTCAGCCAGTGATTCTTTCAATTGTACAAATTCTCTTAATTTCACTATTTTTAAATGCACTATTTCCGCCCTCCCATGAACATTTATTAATAGACTTTCAAATCCACGTCCTTTCCATTATTTGATCGACGTGAATACGTCAACCCATGTCTTTTTGATTGTAATCCAATGGTTCTTTTCTTATAATCGTTGTTTTATGAACATTTATCTAAAGACATTTAAGTTCAAGTCCTCTCCATTTTTAGATCGACGTGTTTATGTCAATCCGTGACTCTTTTAATTAGATACATATTTTCCCTTGGTTTCACTATTTTTAAATACACTATAAAGTTATCTAAAGATTTTTCACTTGTCTTGTTCTTTAAATCGTCTTAAATCTACTTGTTAATCTAAAATTTTAATTGCCGAGTCTATTTCCTTATTATTACTACCTTCAAATTTCTGAATCCATTTCCATATGCACCTATCGTTGATTTTCCTGTCTGTGACTGTCTAAACCCGAATTCCTTGGTGATTTAATGTACGTACGGGCATAATTATTGTCTTTTTATAATGTTCTCAAACTCATGTCCATAAAAAATATGCACCTACTATTGGTTCAGTTATCAATTTCTCCTATTGACATTTATGAATAAATATTCAAGGTCAAGTGCTCTCCAATATTTGATCAACGTGACTATGTCAACCCGTGACTTTTCGATTGTACACATTCATGATCTACTGATTATGTTCCTATAACTGTCTTCCTATTGACATTTATCAAAAGACATTTAAGTTCAAGTCCTCTACATTATTAGTTCGACGTGTGTGTCAACACATGACTCTTTCGATTATACACATATTTTCTTTTAATTTCACTATTTTTAAATGCACTATTCCCACCCTCCTTTGGACATTTATCAACACACTTCCAAATCCACGCCCTCTCCATTATTTGATCGACGTGTATGTTAACCCATGACTTTTTCAATTGTACACATATTTCTCCTTAATTTCACTATTTTAAAATGCACTATTACCACCCTACTATGTACATTTATCAATATACTTTCAAATCCATGCCCTTTCCATCATTTGATCGACGTGAATATGTCAACTCTTGACCTTTTTGATTGTACATATTCATGATTCAATGGTTCTGTTTCAATAACCGTTGTCTAATGAACATTTATTTATAGGCATTCAAGTTTAAGTCCTCTCCATTTTTAGATCGACGTGTATATATCAACCGGTGACTATTTTTACCGTACACGTATTTTCCCTCAGTTTCACTATTTTTAAATGCGCTATAAAGCTATTTTAAGCCTTTTCTCTTGTCTCGTTCTTTAAAATGACTTGAATATATTTTTTTAATCTAAATTTTATATTTTCGAATCTATGTCCGTATTATTACTACTAATTTTCTGAATCCATTTCCATATGCACCTATCATTGGTTTTCCTGTCTATGACTGTCTTAATCTTAATTCCTTACTGATTTAATCAACTGACAAGTTTAATTATTGTCTTTTCATAATGTTCTCAAACATGTGTACAAAAACTATGCACTGATTATGTTCCTATAACCGTTCCTCCTATTGACATTCAAGCCCAAGTCCTTTCCATTATTTGATCGACGTGACTATATCAACCCGTGACTTTTAGATTGTATACATTCATGGTCCACTGATTATGTTCCTATAATCGTCGTCCTATTGACATTTATCAAAAGACATTCAAGTTCAAGTCCTTTCCTTTATTAGTGCGACGCATGTATGTCTACCCGTGACTTTTTCAATTGTACACATATTTCACCTTAATTTCTCTATTTTTAAATGCACTAGTACCCTCCTATGGTCATTAATCAATAGACTTTCCAATCCACGTCCTCCATTATTTAATCGACTTGTAAATCTCAGCCTGGGACCTTTTCAATTATACACATATTTCCTTTTAATTTCACTATTTTTAAATGTACTATTACCGTCTTTCTATGTACATTTATCAATAGACTTTCAAATCCACGTCCTCCATTATTTGATCGACCTGAATATGTCAACCCGTGACTTTTCAATTGCACACATTCATGATCCAATGGTTATTTTCCAATAAACGCTGCCTTATGAACATTTAATCTTTCTACGGGATTAACTACTGTCTTTTTCTAATTTCCTCCAACTCGTGTCTACCACAATTTGCTCCAACCATTAATTGTGTAATTATATTCCTATAACCGTCCTCCTATTGACATTTATCAATAGACTTTCAAATCCACATCCTCTCCATTATTTGATTGACGTTAATATGTCAATCCATGACTTTTCGATTGTACACATTCATGATCCATTGGTTCTGTTTTTATAATCGTTTTATAAACATTTATCTACACTACTACAATATGGGGTTGCCCTTACGGACTTAGAAATCCGTAGGGGCAAATATTTCTTGCCCCTACGGATATATCCGTAGGGCCAAATCGTTGTCCCTACGGTGCCTTACGTTCTAATTTTTTTTTTGGCCCTACGGAGCCGCAAGCCGTGGACCTATGGATATATCCGTAGGGGCATCTAAATAGGTTATTAATAAAAAAAAAAGCACAGAAAAATTATATTCATCGTTCCCAAAATTTCTCTCTCTCACTCCCGCGCCTCTCGTCGCCTGTTCCCGCGCTTCGTCGCCACCGCGCTCGTGTCTCGTCGCCAGCTTCGTCGGTCTTCCCCACACCTTCGTCGACGTCCCGCGTCTCGTCGCCACCTTCGCCGATCGTCGTCGACCACCAATTTCTACCGTCTCCTCCACCGCGCGCTCGGTTTGTAAGTAAATCTCAAATAATTTTTAATTTTGACGTTGTAGTCTAGGGTTCAGGCCAGGTTCGGGTAGGGGTGAGGGCATCGGCGTCGGCATCGGGTTCGGTTAGGGTTAGGGTTAGGGTTAGGGTTAGGTTGTGGGGTTCGGTTGGGGTTGGGGTTGGGGCTGGGGCTGGGGTTTGGTTGGGGTTGGGGCTGGGCTGGGGCTGGGGCTAGGGCTCGGTTGGGCTAGGGCTGGGGCTGGGGCTAGGGTTCGGTTGGGCTGTGAGATGTGAACTGTAGAGTGCCCTATTTATCCCTTGCAGTAGGTATAAGCTTGTAGTGTAAATATACTTTGCTTGTTGATTTAGTTCCATCCCGGCAAAGCTTTAGGCTAATTCGAGGTCGAGTTTGTACTGGTGCATTTATTCTGTTACCTTCACTTTTGTGGACGTAACATTCGATGATAAGGTGATAGTTGTTCCAGATTTGGCGTCTGCAGGGACTTCATGTTTAATAATGTATCAGTAGAACTGTAAGCAAGCTGTTTGGCATATTTAGAGGGTATTTAAGCTTAAGAAATTGTTTTTCTATTATTTTCTTGTGACATGTATGCTATCGAATGTCTGGGCGAGCAACCCATGTGGGACAATATAATTTGATCTGATTTTGCTTCAAGCTCTTCTTTCTCCTTTAAATTATAATCCATTTTGTTTTGTACTTAGTAATGACAGAATCTGCTTGTAGTTTATGGAAAACTATGAATCTTTTCGTCCGTTTCTTTCAGCCAGCATATGAAATAGTTGGTGGTTTGTGTTCATGGCCTGAATTCCTCTACATATATTATCATGTATATAATCTTATTGGTGTATTCATTTATATTCAATCAGCAAATATAGCATCTTTCAAGCATATTATCTTGTTCATCATTCTAATCTTATATTTTATTTGTCTCTGTCCTGTTGATCTTATTGACGGGAAGCTGTATGTTCATCTCCACTCCCAGATCCTTTTGATAATTGATTCTTTTGAAGCATCATAACTATGTTTTGCGTTAATGTATCTGCAATGTTGTAAATATGTGATTAGCTTTATGGCTTGACTTTAATAGATCTATATTCCTCTGTTTTTCCCTTGCTTTAGAGTTGAACATGATCTTTTAATAGCAAATATACTGCCCTTTAGAATTCAGATATGGACTGATAAGAAGAGATGATTGTTATCACGTTAACGGCCACTTATAAAATTTCTCAAATCTTGATCTCAATGGTTTAAAATCATGTTACACATACAACACGAATGCACAACAAACGCATAATTAGAGAGTGATTCAAGATGTTCAAGTTAAAATCAATATATGATACTCGATGATAATATGAAACCTTCATATTCTCATCGATACTCATATATGAAACTAAAAGCGCCACTTAGTCCCCGTCTATCGGTTAACATACGTGCGATGTTCGTCGTGACATAGAACTATACGAAGGTTGTTAAATATCAGACGATATAGCTCGATACTAACAACCGTCGTATAGTATACGCGACGAGAAAATTCAATCGTATGGTAACCTATAGATTTGTCCCGTGTGGACAAGTTAAGAATGTATAAAGCACCTTCATTCACTTGTGTTTTCATCCGTTTCGAGATATTTCGTCGGTACCTTTCCGCCGGTTCTCCGTATACAAAGATAGATTAGATGTTCATTTCAACGTTGTTTCACAGCTTTGAAATGATTATCTATTCTATTACAGTGTACTCGGAGAACAGCGGGGAGGTGCTGCCGAAATTTACTCGAAACGGTTGAAAGCACAAGTGATGAGTGTTCGCTCTATACATTCTTAATGGGATAGAAGCCTACCCCCGACAGCCGGAACACACACATACAACAAGAATACACAACAAACGCATAATTAGAGAGTGATTCGAGATGTTCAAGTTAAAACCAATATATGATACTCGATGATAATATGAAACCTTCATATTCTCATCGATACTCATTTATGAAACTAAAAGCGCCACTTAGTCCCCGTCTATCGGTTAACATACGTTCGATAATTTATTCTTTTCAACGACAAACGCACACACAAAGCATAAACACGGATTTTCTCCTTTGTCAGTAACTATCTCGTTCTTATATTTCTCAATATAGTCACCATAACCTACAATTTATATGTTAAACAGTCTAACATGGCCCATGAGTACGTCAGAGTTAAGGACTGAATGTATGTGGATTGACAATAACGTATGCAACCTAAGTTTGTCGCAGGAGTTGCTGCTTTCATTGAATTTGCACGCGCACATAATAAGATCATAATAGAGAAGATTCTCTGTCCGTGCGATAGATGTGGCAATAAGTACTGGCAGAAGGTAGAATTGGCAGAGCTCCATATTGTAAAATATGGGTTTACTAGACTTTATACAACTTGGAAATATCACGGGGAAGGAGAAGAATGCAGTAATGCGGCAGAAGGAGAAGACGGTAATTTATTTCCATCAGAAGAAATGGAGGATATGGTAGAGGCTGCCCTAGGTGAATCTATTCGTACCAAAGATGACATTCCTTCCGGTCAAGGATCGCGTGCGGATAAATATGAAAATTTCATGAATGATGCTAGAAAACCAATTTATGAGAATGCGAAGTATTCCACGCTTTCATGGTTCGTCCAACTTTTCCAGATTAAGTGCCTAAATGGATGGAGCAACAAGTCATTCACAATGCTTCTTTCATTCTTGAAAGATTCTATGCCCCCGGGAAATAACGTGCCCGACAGCTGGTACGGAGCCCAGAAGATGATGTCTGATTTGGGTCTAAAGTGCGAGAAGATTCAAGCATGTCCTAAAAATTGCGTGTTGTACCGGAAAGAGAATTCAGATTTGAAAGAGTGTCCAATATGCGGAGAGGCCAGGTATAAGCCGAAAGATTCTGATAAGAAGCCTGATATACCTGTCAAGATAGCACGATACTTTCCCATAACACAGAGGCTACAGAGGCTATTCAGGTGCAAGAAAACAGCCGAGGCAATGATTTGGCATCACCGTGCTCCTCCAAGTGAAGATGGAAAAATGAGCCATCCAAGAGATTCACCGGCATGGAAGGATTTCGATAGGAGGCACGCAATATTCAGTAGCGATCCTCGCAATGTCCGGCTCGGACTGGCTACTGATGGCTTCTGCCTATTCAACTATATGACTGGAAGTCACAGCACATGGCCCGTTGTAATGATAATTTATAATCTGTCGCCTTGGTTGGTTATGGACCAATCATACTTTATGATTCTCTTCTTATCGACGGACCAAACTCACCGGGGAACAATATCGACGTCTATCTCCGACCTCTGATCGAGGAGTTGAAATCTTTGTTCATTGATGGTGTAGAGACATATGATGCAAACACAAATACAACCTTCATACTGCGTGCGGCTTTAATGTGGATAATTAATGACTTTCCTGCGTATGGAATGCTATCAGGTTGGTCCGTACATGGTCACAAAGCATGTCCTCATTGCCATGAACACACAACATCGAAATTCTTGAATTTTAGCAGGAAGGTTTGTTATTGCGCCATCGACGTTTCTTGCCTCCAGATCACCCCTATAGGTTAGACGCGGTTCACTTTAATGGTCATCAGGAGCTTCTTGGACCTCCATCCCCATTGTCCAGAGAGGACGTGACTGCTAAATGGGATGGTTACAATAATGTGACTTTCGGGATGGATCCGACGAAACAGGTCAAACCACCATTTTAGAACAAGTTAAGCATTTTCTTCGAGCTTCCGTACTGGTCAACAAATTTAGTGCGTCATTGTCTGGACGTCATGCATATAGAGAAGGGAGTATCAGAGCACATACTTAACTTGCTTCTTTATAAAGACGGGAAATCGAAAGACAACCTGAATGCTCGGATGGATCTACAAGAGTGGGGAATAAGAAGTGAATTGCACCCTAGACCGGCAGCGGGTAAACCGGGCAAGTTTGTACTTCCCAATGTCGCTTATCATATGTCACAACCGGAGAAGAAAAGATTCCTGCAGGTGTTGCATGATTTGAAAGTTCCCACATGTTTCTCAGGATCATTCAGCAAGAAAATAAAAATTGTGAAGGGCAAGATCGATGGGCTGAAAAGTCATGATCACCATGTTATCGTAGAGCACCTTCTTATATTAACCCCCAGGACTTCACAACCCGAATCGGTTGGTCTAGTAATCAACGACCTATGTTGTTTTTTCTGAGAGTTGTGTGCTAAAACACTGGAGGTTGTGACGCTGGATAAACTAGAAAATTCTATTGCGTTGATACTTTGCAAGTTTGAGCGTATTTTCCCACCGTCATTCTTCGATATCATAATACACTTGACGGTTCATCTTGCAACTGAGGCTAAGTTAGCCGGACCGGTACAATATCGATGGATGTATCCCGTCGAGAGTTACGTGTAATTTTTCGTTTCGCGCAATTTATAAATTTATTGTTGTCATGTATGCCCGTATTTATTTATTCAACATATTTTCATTAGGTACCTCTACACTCTTAAGAAGTATATACGCAATAAAAATCGACCAGAGGGTTCTATCATGCAAGGTTATCTTCTTGATGAAGCAACCACATTTTGTTCCCGCTATCTGGACGAGAACATTGAGACAAGACTTAACCGGCCTCGAAGAATTCAAGACGGGCCATATGGTAAAGCCGAATATAAGAGGGTAGACACTATGTTTATCAACAAGATATACCGGTTTATCTTGCTTAATTGCGCATGTCTTGAACAAATTAGAGAGTAAGTTTTTTTTGGATTAATTGTTATATCTGTGTTTGTGTGTGTATGAAATGATATAATATTAATGTCACCATTATTTGTCGAAAACAGAATTCATTTTAACGAGTTACGTGAGGGGTATCCTGATTGGAACGAAGAACAATTGGAAAAATATCATCAGGATAATTTTTGTGATTGGGTCACGGATCATGTAAGTTATTCGAATAACATTTTATTGCTATCAGTTTTAATCTAAACTTGTATCGTTATGTATTTTTCGTAAAATTTGTTTTGTTAGATCCACGATCCGAACTTGTCTGCATCATTTGAGAGTGATTCAAGATGTTTAGCTCAATTTCCTAGTATGGAGGTTGCATATTACAAAGGATTTGGTGTCCTTGGATATAAATTCGAAGTTAAGGACATAGAAACATCTAGAACTACTCAGAATAGTGGGATTGCGACGGTAGGATCGGATGGTGTGATTTATTATGGGTACTTTAATTGTATACTCGGCATCCACTATCCCGGACGATCAGAACCCTTTTATATATTCCAGTGTACTTGGTACGATACGCGAACCGATACGGACAAGTGGAGAAGCAATCTTGGGACTTGGAAAGATGAATATGGATTGACCAGTGTGAACACACTTCGATTTTACGGTCAGGAAGATCCGTTTATCTTTGCGAACCAAGCGTTCCAAGTATACTACTCACAGTGTTTGAAGCATCCGGGATAGAGTGTTGTATGCCGATGGAAACCCAGAGAAGTCTACGATGTCCCAGAATTCGAGGACAGCGATGAAGACGAAGAAGAGAGAAGGCCTAGAGTGCTCCGACCGTCTATTTCGAAGGACGGATTATCTTCGGCCGATCATGAAGTTACGTGGGTTAGAAATGACATCGACGATGAAATCCAAGTAGATATGTATAATGCGCCCACGAAACGAAAAAGGTTATCAGCTTCACATTTTACGATCTATACATATATAGTCAATACTTTTAATGATTGTCTAATGCGTCCACAAACCGTTTATCTAGATTTGATGACGATGTCGGGAGCAGCGAGGGGCGGCAGGAGCTCCAGCCGCGGCAGAGGCAGAGGCAGAGCGGTTCTGCCGCCCGGAGAGCTCCGTAGGGAGTTTCAGAGGGCCGGTCTTGCACCCAGATCGGAGACCCCTTCGGATGCCTCCTTCCGTGTGGATTTTGCCACACATCCAGATATACTGCACGCATATCCATTTTGAATGTAATATTACAGATATTCATGCCTGTTTATGTCAAAATTACTTATATTGTCAATGTTTGATTGTCTAATTGTTGGTGATGCGTCCACATCTGGGACAAAGGCCACTCCCGCTTCTCCAGGTATGTTTATATATCATATAGTGCATGCATATTGATTTAGAATGCTATATCATAAATATACACACATTCCTTTTGCTCTTACTTAGCAATTTTTATTATTGTCGAGCTGTAGGTGGTGACACCACCGCACCTGCGGGTATGTTTATATATCCTATAGTGCATGCATATTGATTTAGAACGTTATATTATTGATCTACATATTCTTTTTGCAATTACTTATATAATCTATTTTTAATTGTCTAATTATAGGTGGTGCGTCCACATCTGACGCAGGGGCCACTCCTGCCACTTCCATACCCTCTGCATCGTCTGTAGGTTAGTATGAATAAATATAAAATATTTATTCATTTTACATATGCTCTATAGAATAAATATGAACTTCATGGAAATTTAGCGTCAATGTTTATTTTCTAGTTGGAGGGGATGCGTCCGCATCCGGGACCCCGGCTGTTCCTCACCGGAGGAACTATCGTCCCGCTCGTGCAGCTGCCCGGGCCCAGGCTCGTGCTTTAGTCACCGGAGGTATATATCACATTTCAATTTTCGTTTAACCTTGATTTCTTAATACAACTTTTTCTTAATATTGATTGTCTTGATATTTCTTGCAGACGCAGGGCCTCTCCATCCCCAGAGGGGGACTCGAGGCCCGAATCAGTCCCATAGGCTGAGGCCTGACAGAGCTAGGGGGGAGGCAGCATTCCCCCCTTTTACCCTTGACTATCGCTATACCGGTCCTCATGCCGAGAGGTTCGGCCGGTATATGGGGGACGAGAGCCGGCTTGTGAAGAACTATCCACTTCACGTTGAGTGGGGCGAGCAGCACCGGCGCTCATTCGCCCTCTTCTTTGATCAGGCTCGGGTACGTATTAATATATATTTTCATTTGATTTATCCAATATATTTATTATTAACACTTGCAATCTAATAACAATGTTTTTTTTGTATTTTCAGTCGGATTATGATTTTCAGCCTGTACCCGACCCTGATCACCCTGGGAGGGTGCTCGACCTTCATGCTATGTACAATGGCCTGATGAAGAACATGCAGACCAAGGCCCGATACAACAGGAATGAGCTGAAGGCCGACTACTACTCCCTGTGGATGGCGACCCCCGAGGCAGAGAGAGCGGCCCTCCTATCTACTCCGGCGTTTGCGAGAGTCGACGTAGAGACATGGCCTCTATTTTGCGAATATTTCGACTTCCAACGCAAACATGCATGTATTTTAAATGTAATTCATTGTTTAGGATATAATTTATTTTTTTGTGTTCCTTAATTAGAAAACTAAATGTTAATGCGTTGTGCAGAAACAGGCCACTCAGAATACAGAGAACAGGAAGTCGGCGAAGAGGGGTCTTACACAGGCGGCTCGAGGAATATTACTCGAGCCATGGAGTTATCGTTATATTACAATAGACCGACCTTTGTGATATTCTGCAATATTAAGAGTTATTTTCTAATATATCTAATATTAAGAGTTATTTTCTAATATTGCAGACAGCTCAGACCGTGGCGCAAGGTGGTACATCGAGTGTGCTGTCCGCATATCTTGCCGTCCACGGCACCTCGACAGATCCCGCCACGGGCGAGCTTCGATGTCCCGACGTCGCTACCCAGGAGTATTACGTAAGTGTTAATATTTATTTTACCCATATTTGAAATTTTAGTTTTGGAAGGTTCAAATTTAAATTTTATACTTATACTTTATTGCTTAATGTGGGTGTAGGAGCGGGTGGTTGAGCAGGCCGAGGCCTCGGGGATCGATTTTACCGGACAGAGCGATCTGAGGCTGCTGACCCCAGTCCTGGATGCCGCACACGGAGGGCACCACGGAGGTTGGCGGAGAGACCGGGGTCTGGGCCCTAGCAGGGCCCATATGAGGTTGGACTCCACCCCGGCGGTTACTTCCTCCGTCTCCAGTGAGCGACGTGTCCAGCAGGAACTGGAGAGCTTGAGGGCCACCGTTCAGGAGTTGAAGGAGATGCTGGTATGTATACTACTTTATAGTAAAATATCATGTCATATTATAGATATCAACATATCCATAATTAGTATGTAGCCTGGGCTTATTTGGTTGTAGACTTAGGTTTGATTAATCATACATACATATCTAATTAAAATAAACTACAGTTTTCCAAACTAGATATCCAAATGGGGTTTCGAAATAACTTGATAATGATACGAATTCGAATAATACACAGTTCTTACACGCTTATTACACACGTTAGGTCCAGACGCGACAGGGTACATCGGCCGAGCCTCCACATGCATCTCCTTCGGCTGCGGCTCCGCAAGCCACTACATCGGCTGCGGTTCCGCAAACAGCTCCTATAGCTCCACCGCCCGCTCAGACTCCCACAGCCGCGGCTCCGCAAGCCACTACCTCGACGGCGGCTGCGCAGACCACATCGCCAGCTCCACAGCGCGCTCAGACTCCCGCACGCACCGAATTGCATGATTTATTGACCGAGGAGCAGGCGCGCCAGATTCTAGCGTTTATCAGAGGTGGAGCTGGACCGAGCTAGGATAGCTTTTTGATTCTTATTTTTTGAAACATGTATTTATTTATATGATACATATTGTACTACATTTTGAAACATTTTAGACGATATTGATATTGGTTTATATTTATATCATATTCAGTTTTTTGGTTTCTTTTGTATATTATATGCATGAGATGTGATTATGAATACTGCGATATATGTTGTGTGATGATTAATTTTATATTTGATTGATGTATATATTATTGTGCACAGGGCGAGAAAAAATCAGCCAGCCCTTTTTAAAAAAAAACAGATAATATGTACCTACGGATTAATCCGTAGGTACAAAGGTAGCCCCTACGGATTAAACCGTAGGGGCAAAATATCAGAATAACTGATATTTTCCCCTCCGATCTCAGTTTCAGGGGGTTGGGTGGGTGTGCCCCTACGGATATATCCGTAGGGGTAAACAAATGCCCCTACGGATACCTCCGTAGGGGCAAAATATCAGAAATCCTGATATTTTGCCCCTACGGATGTGTACCTACGCATGTATCCGTAGGGGCTATTACTTGGCCCTACGGATTCATCCGTAGGTACAAGAAATTTATTTTAAAAAACCGTAAATAAAATAATTTTTTTGCCCCTACGGCCTAATCCGTAGGGGAAAATATACCTACACATAACTTCGTAGGGGCAATTTTTAGTCCGTAGGGGCATGTTCAGGGCTTCGACTTGCACCTACGGCGTTTGTACCTACAGGGTATTTTTTTGCCCCTACGTAGGGGCAACCCTTATTTGTAGTAGTGCTAAAGGCATCAAAGTTCAAGTACTCTCCATTTTTAGACGTGTATATGGTAACCCATGACTCTTTTAGTTGTACACGTATTTTTCCTTAGTTTGACTATTTTTAAATGCACTAAAAAATTATCTAAATCTTTTTCACGTGCTTTTGTTCTTTAAATTGACTTAAATCCATTTTTTAATCTAAATTTTAAATTTCTGAGTTTATTGTTTATTATTATTACTTTCAAATTTCTGAATCTATTTTCATATGCACCAACCATTGATTCTCATGTCTATAACGGTCTTAACCTTGAATCCTTATTGATTTAATTTACCTACGGGTTTAATTATTGTCTTTTTATAAAGTCCTCAAACTCATGTCAATAAATTTTTTTCCTGTTCTATCCGTTTCTCCTATGGACATTTATGAATAGACATCCAAGCTCAAGTACTCTCCGTTATTTGATCGACGTGACTATGTCAAACGGTGACTTTTCGATTGTACTCATTCACGATCTACATATTATGTTCCTATAACCGTCATCCTATTGACATTTATCAAAAGCCATTTAAGTTCAGGTCCTCTCAATTATTAGTTCGATGTGTACATATCAACCCTTGAATCTTTCAATTGTACACATATTTTCCCTTGATTTCACTATTTTTAAATGCACTATCACCTCCCTTCTTTGGATGTTTATCATAAGACTTTTAAATCCACGTCCTCTCCATTAATTGATCGACGTGTATATGTCAACCCGTGACCTTTTCAATTGTACACATATTTCCTCTTAATTTCACCATTTTTAAATGATTATTACCGCCCTTTTATGGACATTTATCAATAGACTTTCAAATCCATGTACTCTCCATTATTTGATCGATGTGAATATGTCAATTCATGACTTTTTCGATTGTACATATTCATGATCCAATGGTTCTGTTCTAACAACCGTTGTCTTATGAACATTTATCTAAAAGCATTCACGTTTAAGTCCCTCTCCATTTTTAGATCGACGTGTATACGTCTACCCGTGACTCTTTTGATTGTATTCGTATTTTTCCTTAGCTTTACTATAACCGTTCCTTCTATGGACATTTATGAATAGACATTCAAGCTCATGTCCTCTCCATTATTTGATCGGCGTGACTATGTCAACGCGTGGCTTTTTGATTGTACATATTCATGATCCACTGATTATGTTTCTATAAACGTCGTCCTATTGACATTTATCAAAAGGCATTCAAGTTCAAGTCCTCTCCATTATTAGTTCGATGTGTGTATATCAACCCGTGGATCTTTCGATTGTACACATATTTCCTCTTAATTTCACTATTTTTAAGTGCATTATTACCGCCCTCCAAGTGACATTTATCAATAGAATTTCAAATCCACTCCCCATTATTTGACTGACGTGTATATGTCAGCCCGTGACTTTTTCGATTGTACACACATTTCCCTTATTTTCACTATTTTAAATCCACAATTACCCACCCTCCTATGAACATTTATCAACAGTCTTTCAAATCTACATCCTCTCCATTATTTGATCGATGTGAATATGTCAACCAGTGACTTTTCAATTGTACACATTCATGATACATTGGTTCTGTTCTAATAACCGTTATCTTATTAACATTTAATCTTCCTACGGGATTAACTAATCTCTTTTTCTAATGCCATCTAACTCGTGTCTATAACAATTTGCACTAACTATAGATTCTGTAATTCAGTTCCTATAACCGCCCTCCTATGCACATTTATCAATAGACTTTCAAATACACGTCCTCTACATTATTTGATTGACATAAATATGTGATCCCGTGACTTTTTGATTGTACAAATTCATAATCCAACCATTCTGTTGCTAAAATCGTTGTTTTATGAACATTTATCTAAATTCATTCAAGTTCAATTCTCTCAAATTTTAGATCGACGTGTATATGTTGACCCGTGACTCTTGATCGTACACGTATTTTTCCTTTGTTTCACTATTTTAAATGCACTATGAAGTTCTCTAAAGCTTTTTCACTTGTCTTAAATTAACTTAACTCTATTTTTTAATCTAAAATTTAAATTTCTAAATCAATTTCCAAATGCACCTATCATTGATTCTCTTGTTTATGACTGTCTTAACTTTTATTTCATAGTGATTTAATGTACCTACATGCTTAATTATTGTGTTTTTATAATGTCCTCAAACTTGTGTCCATAAAACATATGCACATACTATTGATTCGGTTCTTATCCGTTTCTCCTATGGACATTTATGAATAGACATTCAAGCTCAAGTCCTTTCTATTATTTGATCGGCTTGACTATGTCTACCCGTGACTTTTCGATTGTATACATTCATGATCCACTGATTATGTTTCTATAACCGTCATCCTATTGACATTTATCACAAAGCATTTAAGTTCAGATCCTTTCCATTATTAGTTCGACGTGCATATGTCAACCCATGACTCTGTACACATATTTCCCCTTAATTTCACTATTTTTAAATGCACTATTACCGCCCTTCGTTGGAAATTTATCGATAGATTTTCAAATCCATGTTCTCTCCATTATTTGATCGACGTGTATATATCAACCCGTGACTCTTTTGATTGTTCCTTTAATTTCACTATTTTTAAATGCGTTATTACCGCCCACCAATGGATATTTTAATCCACGTTCTTTCCATTATTTGATCGATGTAAATAAGCCAACCCGTGACTGTTTCGATTGTACACATTCATGATGGAATGGTTATGTTCCAATAAACGTTTTCTTATGAACATTTATTTAAAGGCATTCAAGTTTAAGTGCTCTCCATTTTTAGATCGACGTGTAGATGCCAACCCGTAATTCTATTGATTGTATACGTATTTTTCTTAGTTTCTCTATTTTTAAGTGCACTATAAAGTTATTTTAAACCTTTTCTCTTTGTCTCGTTCTTTAAAATAACTTAAATCTATTATTTAATCTAAATTTTAGATTTCCGAATCTATTTCCATATTATTTTTACTTCCGAATTTCTGAATCCATTTCCATCTTCACCTATTATTGATTCTTTCGATTATGACTGTCTTAATCTTAATTACTTCCTGATTTGATCAACCTGCAAGTTTAATTACTGTCCTTTTATAATGTTCTCAAACTCGTGTCTAAAAATAATATGCGCCTATAATTTGATTCGCATCATATAACCGTTTCTCCCATGGACATTTATGAATAGACATTCAAGCTCAAGTCCTCTCCATTATTTGATCAACGTGACTGTCAATCCGTGACTTTTCGATTGCACACATTTATGATCCACTAATTATGTTCCTATAACCGTTGTTCTATTGACATTTATCAAAAGGCATTTAAGTTCAACTCATTTCCATTATTAGTTCGACGTATATATGCCAACCAACGACTCTTTCGATTGTACACATTTCCCCTTTAATTTCACTATTTTTAAACGCACTATTACCGCCCTTCTTTGGATATTTTTTCAATAGACTCTCAAATTAACGTTCTTTCCATTTTTTGATCGACATGTATATATCAACCCGTGACTCTTTCGATTGTACTCATATTTTCCCTTAATTTCACTATTTTAAATGCACTATTACCGCCCTCTTATGGACATTTATTAGTAGATTTTCAAATCCACGTTCTATCCATTATTTGATCGACGTGATTATGTCAACCTGTGACTTTTTCGATGGTACACATTCATGATCCAATGGTTCTGTTCCAATAACCATTGTCTTATGAACATTTATTCTTCCTACGAGATTAATTAATGCCTTTTTCTAATGTCCTCCAGCTAGTATCTTCACCAATTTGCATGAACCATCGATTGCAATTCTGTTCCTATAACCACTCTCCTATGTACATTTATCAATACTTCCAAATCCACATCATCTCCATTATTTGATCGACGTGAATTTGTGAACCCATGACTTTTCGATTGTACACATTCATGATCCAATGATTATGTTTCTATAATCGTTGTTTTATGAATATTTATCTAAAAGCATTCAAGTTCAAGTTTTCTCTATTTTTAGATCGATGTGTACATGTCAGCCCGTGACTCTTATGATTGTACACGTACTTTTCCTTAGTTTCATTATTTTTAAATGCACTATGAAGTTATCTAAAGCTTTTTCACTTGTCTTGTTCTTTAAATCGACTTAAATATATTTTTTAATCTAAATTTTAAATTTCTGAGATAGTTCATTATTATTACACTTTCAAATTTCTGAATCCATTTCCAAATGCACCAATCTTTGATTCTCCTGTCTATGGCTGTCTTAATCTTGATTCCTTAGTGATTTAATGTACCTACAAGCTTAATTATTGTCTTTTTATAATGTTCTCAAACTCGTGTCCATAAATAATATGCATCTACTATTGATTCGGTTCTTATATGTTTCTCTTATGGACATTTATGAATAGACATTCAAGCTCAAGTGCTCACCATTATTTGATCGACGTGAATATGTCAACCCGTGACTTGTTCGATTGTAGACATTTATGATCCAATGGTTCTGTTCCAATAACCATTCTCTTATGAATGAGAAAGGGAGAAAGACCTTTCCTTGAATAGGGGTATATCAAATTAGTCCAAAAAGAAAAATCTTCTCCTTTGATCATAAATGTGAATTCCGATCTACGTTAATCACGAAAGAAGCTTAGTTTCCCTTCTTATGAACATTTATCTTAAGGGATTCAAGTTTAAGTGCTCTCAATTTTTAGATCGATGTGTATATGTCAACCCCTGATTCATTTGATTATATACGTATTTCCCTTAGTTTCACTATTTTAAGTGCACTATAAAGTTATTTTAAGTTAGTGTATTGTCTCATTCTTTAAAATTTGATTGTATATTGTCTCGTTCTTTAAAATGACTTAAATCTATTTTTAATCTAAATTTTAGATTTCCGAATCTATTTCCGTATTATTATTACTTCCAAATTTCTGAATCCATTTCCATATTCACCAATCATTGGTTCTTTTGATTATAACAGTCTTAATCTTGATTCATCACTGATTTAATATACCTGCATGTTTAATTATTTTCTTTTCATAATGTCCTCAAATTCGTGTCTACAAAAAGTATGCACCTACTATTGATTCGCTTCCTATAACCGTTTCTCCTATGGACATTTATGAATGGACATTCAAGCTCAAGTCCTCTCCATTATTTGATCGACGTGACCGTCAACCCGTGACTTTTCAATTATTAACATTCATGATCCACTGATTATGTTCCTATAACCGTCATATTGACATTTATCAAAAGGCATTTAAGTTCAAGACCTCTCCATTATTACTTCGACGTGTATATGTTAACCCATGACTCTTTCGATTGTACACATATTTCCCCCTAATTTCACTATTTTTAAATGCACTAATAGCTCCTTTCTTTGGACATTTATCAATAGACTTTCAAATCCACGTCCTTACAATGTTTGATAAATGTGTATATGTCAACCCGTGACTCTTTCGATTGTACATATTTCCCTTTAATTTCACTATTTTTAATTGCACTATTACCGCTCTCCTATAGACATTTATCAATAGACTTTCAAATCCACGTACTTTCCATTATTTGATCTGCTTGAAAATGTCAACCTGTAATTTTTTTCGATTATATACATTCATGATCTAATGGTTCTGTTGCAATAACGGTTGTCTAATGAACATTTATTTAAATGCATTCAAGTTTAAGTCATCTCCAATTTTAGATCGACGTGTATAAGTAACCCGTGACTCTTTTGATTGTACACGTATTTTTTCTTAGTTTCCCAATTTTAAATGCACTATAAAGTTACCTTTAGCCTTTTCTCTTGTCTCGTTATTTAAAATGATTTAAATCTATTTTTTAGATTTTCGAATCTTTTTCCATATTACAACCTTCAAATTTCTATCATTGATTCTCCTGTTTATAACTGTCTTAATCTTTATTACTTACCGATTTAATCTATCGATAGGTTTAATTATCGTCTTTTCATAATGTCCTCTTATCTACAAAAAATATGCACATACTATTGTTTCGGTTCCTATAATCGTTCCTCCTATGGACATTTATGAATAAACATTCAAGCTCAAGTTCTCTTCATTATTTGATCAACGTGACTATGTCATCCCATGACTTTTCGATTGTACTCATTCATGATCCACTGACTATGTTCCTATAACCGTCATCCTATTGACTTTTATCAAAAGACATTTAAGTTCATGTCCTCTCCATTATTAGTTTGATGTGTATATGTCAACCCATGATTCTTTCGATTGTACACATATTTTCCTTTAATTTCATTATTTTCATATGCACTATTACTGTCCTTTGTACGTTTATCAATAGACTTTCAAATCCACGTCCTCTCCACATTTAATCAACGTGTATGTGTCTGCCCGTAACTCTTTCGATTATACACATATTTCTCCTTAATTTCACTGTTTCTAAATTCATTATTACCGCCCTCCTATGGACATTTATAAATAGACTTTCAAATCCACGTCCTCTCCCTTATTTGATCGATGTGAATTTGTCAACCCGTGATTTTTTCGATTGTACACACTCATGATCCAATGGTTCTGTTCCAATAACCGTTATCTTATAAACATTTATTGAAAGACATTCATGTTTAAGTCCTCTCCATTTTTGATCAACGTGTATATGTCAACCCGTGGCTATTTTGATTATATACGTATTTTTTCGTAGTTTAACTATTTTTTAGTGCGCTATAAAGTTATTTTATGCCTTTTCGCTTGTCTCGTTCTTAAAAATGACTTAAATCTATTTTTTAATCTAAAATTATTATTTCAGAATCTATTTCCATGTTATTACTACCAAATTTCTCAATCCATTTCCATATTGATTCATTTGACTATGACTGTCTTAATCTTGATTCCTTACTGATTTAATCTACCTACAAGTTTAATTATTGTCTTTTCATAATGTTCTCAAACTCGCGTCTACAAAAAATATGCACTACTATTGATTCGCTTCCTACAACCGTTCCTCCTATGGACATTTATGAATAGACACTCAAGCTCAAGTCCTCTCCATTATTTAGTCGACGTGAATATGTCACATTGTACACATTCATGATCCACTGACTATGTTTCTATAACCGTCGTCCTATTGACATTTATCGAAAGGTATTCAAGATCAAGTCCTCTCCATTATTAGTTCGGCGTGTGTATGTCAACCAGCGACTCTTTCGATTGTACACATTTCCACTTAATTTCACAATTTTTAAATGCACTTTTACCTCCATCTTATGGACATTTATTAATAGACTTTCAAGTCCACGTCCTCATTATTTGATCAACGTGCATATGTCAGCCCGTGACTTTTTCAATCGAACACATTTCCCCCCTTAATTTCACCATTTTAATGCATTATTACTATCCTCCTATGAACATTTATCAATAGACTTATAAATCCATGTCCTCTTTATTATTTGATCGATGTGAATATGTCCACCTATTACTTTTCAATTGTACACATTGATGATCCATTGGTTTTGATCCAATAACTGTTGTCTTATAAATATTTAATCTTCTTACTGGGTTAACTAATGCCTTTCTCCAACTCGTGTCTCCAACAATTTGCACCAACCATCGATTCTGTAATATCATTCCTATGTCCGCCTTTCTATAGACATTTATCAATAGACTTTCAAACTCGCATCCTCTTCATTATTTGATCGACGTGAATATTTCAACCCATGACTTTTCAATTGTACCCGTTCATGATCCAAAGGTTCTATTTCAATAACTGTTGTCTAATGAACATTTAATATTACTACAGGATTAACCAATAATTCCTTTTTCTAATGTCCTCTAACTCGTGTCCAAAACAATTTGCAACCAACCATCAATTCTGTAATTCTGTTCTTATAACCGCCCTTTTATAGACATTTATCAATAAACTTTCAAATCCACGCCCTCTCCATTATTTGATTGATGTGAATATATGAAACTGTGACTTTTCGGTTGTTACACATTCATGATCCAATGGTGCTGTTGCTATAATCGTTGATTTATGAACATTTATCTAAAGGCATCCAAGTTCAAGTTCTCTGCATTTTAAGATCGACTTTTATGTGTCGACCCGTGACTCTTTTAATTGTACATTTATTTCCTTAGTTTCACTATTTTTAAATGCAGTATCGCGACCCTCCTTTGGACATTTATCAATAGACTTTCATATCCACGTCCTCTCCATTATTTGATCGACGTGTATATGTCAACCCGTGACTCTTTCGATTGTACATATAGTTCTCCTTAATTTCACTATTTTTAAAAGCGTTATTACCGCTCTCCTATGTACATTTATCAATAGATTTTCAAATCCACGTACTCCATTATTTGATCGACGTGAATATGTCAACCTATGACTTTTTCGATTGTACACATTCATCGTCCAGTGGTTCTGTTCCAGTAGCCGTTGTCTTGTGAACATTTATCTAAAGGCATTCAAGTTTTAGTCCTTTCAATTTTTAGATCGACATGTATATGTCAACCTGTGACTCTTTTGACTGTATACGCATTTTCCCTTAATTTCACTATTTTTAAATGCACTATAAAGATATTTTAAAGCCTTTTCTCTTATCTCGTTCTTTAAAACGACTTAAATCTATTTTTTATTCTAAATTTTAGATTTTCGAATCTATTTTTGTATTATTACGACTTCCAAATTTCTGAATTCATTTCCATATTCACCTATCATTGATTCTCCTGTCTATGATTGTCTTAATCTTGTACCTATAGGTTTAATTATTGCCTTTTCATAATGTCCTCAGACTCGTATCTACAAAAAATATGCACATACTATTTATTCGATTCTTATAACCGTTCATCCTATGGACATTTATGAATAGACGTTCAAGCTCAAGTCCTCCATTATTTGATCGACGTGACTGTCAAATCGTGACTTTCCAATTGTACTCATTCTTGATCCACTGATTATGTTTTTATAACCGTCATCCTATTGACTTTTATCAAAAGGCATTTGAATTCAGGTGCTCTCCATTATTAGTTCGACGTGTATATGTCAACCCATGACTATTTCGATTGTACACATATTTTCCCTTAATTTCACTATTTTCAAATGCACCATTACCACCCTCCTTTGGACATTTATCAATAGTCTTTCAAACCCACGTTCTCTCCATTATTTGGTCGACCTGTATTTGTCAACCCGTGACTTTTTTTCCAATTGTATACATATTTCCCCTTAATTTCACTATTTCTAAATGCATTATTACCGCCCTCCTATGGACATTTATAATTAGACTTTAAAATCCATGTTTTCTCCATTATTTGATCGATGTGAATTTGTCAACCGTGACTTTTTCGATTGTACACATTCATGATCCAATGGTTCTGATCTAGTAATTGTTGTCTTATGAACATTTATTTAAAGGCATTCAAGTTTAAGTCCTCTCCTTTTTAGATCGACGTGTACATGTCAACCCGTGACTTTTGATTGTATACATAATTTTCCTTAGCTTAACTATTTTAAAGTGCACTATAAAGCTATTTTAAGCCTTTTCGCTTGTCTAGTTCTTAAACTGACTTAAATCTATTTTTTAATCTAAATTTTAGATTTTAGAATTTATTTGTATTATTGCAACTTCCAAATTTCTGAATCCATTTCCATATTCACTTATCGTTGATTCTTTTGACTATGCCTGTCTTAATCTTAATTCCTTACTGATTTAATATTGCTACAAGTTTATTTAGTCTTTTCATAATGTTCTCAAACCCGCGTCTACAAAAAATAAGCACCTACTATTGATTCGCTTCCTACAACCGTTTCTCTTATGGACATTTATGAATAGACATTTAAGCTCAAGTTCTCTCTATTATTTGATCGACGTGACTGTCAACCTGTGACTTTTCAATTGTACACATTCACGATCTACCGATTATGTTCTTATAACCATGGTCATATTGACATTTATCAAAAGGTATTTAAGTTCAAGGACTCTCTATTATTAATTCCACGTGTGTATGTCAACCCATGACTCTTTCGATTGTACACATATTTCCCCTTAATTTCTTTGTTTTTAAATGCACTATTACCGTCCCTATAGACATCAATAGAATTTCAAATCCATGTCCTCTCCATTATTAGATCTATGTGAATATGTCAACCCGTGATTTTTTCGATTGTATACATTCATGATCCAAAGGTTCTGTTCCAATAACCGTTGTCTAATGAACATTTATTTAAAGGAATTCAAGTTCAAGTCCTCTCCATTTTTAAATCAACGTGTATATGTCAACCTGTGACTATTTTGATTGTACACGTATTTTTTCTTAGCTGCGCTATTTTTAAATGGACAAAGCCTTTTTTCTTGTCTCGTTCTTTAAAATGACTTAAATCTAAATTTTAGATTTTCGAATTAATTTCCGTATTATTAACTTCCAAATTTCGGAATCCATTTTCATATGCATCTATCATTGATTCTTCTTTCTTTGACCGTCTTAATCTTAGATTCCTTACTGATTTAATTTATCTATAGGTTTGATTATTGTGTTTTCATAATGTGCTCAAACTCGTGTCTATAAAAAATATGCTCATGCTATAGATTCGGTTCCTTTTACCTTCCTCCTATAACCATTTATGAGCCTACATTCAAGCTCAAATCCTTTCCATTATTTGATCGACGTGACTGTCAACTTGTAACTTTTTTATTGTACACATTCATGATCCATTGACTATTTTCGTATAACCGTCGTCTTATTGACATTTATCAAAAGGCATTCAAGTTCAAGTCCTCTCCATTATTAGTTCGACGTGTGTATGTCAACCCGCGACTCTTTCGATTGTACACATATTTCCCCTTAATTTCACTATTTTTAAATGCACTATTACCATCCTCCTATGGACATTTATCAATAGACTTTCAAATCCACATACTCATTATTTATTTGACTTGTATATGTCAGCACATTATCTTTTCGATTGTACACATATTTCCTCTTAATTTCACTATTTTTAAATGCATTATTATCGCCCTTCTATGGACATTTATCAATAGACTTTCAAGTCCACGTCCTCCGTTATTTGATCGACGTGACTTTTTGATTGTACACATTCATGATCCACTGAATATGTTCCTATAACCATCTTCTTATTGGCATTTATCAAAATGCATTTAACTTCAAGTCCTCTCCATTATTGGTTCGATGTGTATATGTCAACTCAGGACTTTTTCGATTTTACATAAATCTCCAGTTAATTGCACAATTGTATCCGCCAACTTTCACGTTTTTTATGACTGATACAACGAACAAATTTAGTTACAAATAAGTACCATGAACTATCACCCCCGATTGCATCTAAATACCATCAACTTTTCTTCCGTTTGCAAATGTTATATTTAACTGCCACGTCATCAATATTTGACTTGTTTTCACCATTTCACCCTTATGTTATCAGTCAACCATTAAAATTTCAAAAGGCATAATGGTCCATTAAGGCAAAAAGTTAACGTCGTATGGTTGATATGTAAAAAAAAAGTTCATGGTACCCCTCTAATTATTAAAGTTCATGGTATCAATCGCAAAAAATGTGAAAGTTGATTGGTACATTTGTGCAATTTACCATTTTTAAATGCACTATTATCGCCCTCCTTTGGACATTTTATCAATAGATTTTCAAATTCACGTCCTTTCCATTATTTGATCAACGTGTATATGTTTACACGTGACTCTTTCAATTGTACACATATTTCTCCTTAATTTCACTATTTTTAAATGCACTATTACCGCCCTCCCGTGGACATTTATCAAAAGACTTTCAAATCCACGTCCTCTCCATTATTTGATCGACGTGAATATATCAACCCGTAACCTTTTCGATTTTACACATTCATGATCCAATGGTTCTATTCCAATAACTACTGTATGAATGTAAGTTATAGGGCGGGCTATACAACTTTGATGGAAGAACAGACAAACTCATACTCACAATATTTGATGTTCTTGACTGAATGGTATCGAATACTTCACTACTTACTGAAATCTGGTCTAGTCTATGAAAACATAGCGGAGTCCAATTCCAAGTATTCAGCGTGCTCTGTAGGTAGTTTAGAAGGGTTCTTGCCAATTTGCCTTGCCCTTTTGTTTAGTCTTATGCAGTTATTTAAAGGCATTCAAGTTTAAGTCCTCTCCATTTTTAGAACGACGTGTATATGTCAACCCATGACTCTTTTGATTGTACACGTATTTTTTCGTAGTTTCACTATTTTTAAATGCACTATAAAGTTATTTTAAACCTTTTCTCTTGTCACGTTCTTTAAAAAGACTTAAATCTATTTTTTATCTGAATTTTAGATTTCCATGTCTTTTTCCATATTATTACTACTTCCAAATTTCTGAATTCATTTCCATATGCACCTATCATTGATTCTTATGGCTATGATGGTCTTTATCTTGATTCCTTACTGATTTAGTCTACCTACATGTTTAATTATTGTCTTTTCATAATGTCCTCAAACATGTGTACAAAAAATATGCACATACTATTGATTCAGTTCCAGTAACCGTTCCTCCTATGGACATTTATGAATAAACATTCAAACTCAAGTTCTTTTCGTTATTTGAACGACGTGACTATGTCAAACTCGTGACTTTTCGATTGTACACATTCATGATCCACTGATTATATATTCCTATAACCGTTATCCTATTGACATCTATCAAAAGGCATTTAAGTTCAAATCCTCTCCATTATTAGTTCAACGTGTATATGTCAACCCATGACTCATTTGATTGCACACATATTTTCTCTTAGTTTTACTATTTTTAAATGCACCATTACCGCCCTCTCCATTATTTGATCGACGTGTATATGTTAACTCGTGACTATTTCGATTGTAGAATACCTTTAATTTAACTTATATTTAAATGCACTATTACCATCCTCCTATGGACAATTATCAATAGACTTTTAAATCCACGTCCTTTACATTATTTGATCGGCATGAATATGTCAACCCGTAAGATTGTACACATTCATGATCTAAATGTTATGTTCCAATAACCGTTGTCTAATGATCATTTATTTAAATTCATTCAAGTTTAAGTCCTCTTCTTTACAATGTCTTATATTGAATTTTTTATCTAAATTTTAGATTAACAAATCTATTTCCGTATTATTACTACTTCCAAATTTCTGAATCCATTTCCATATGCACCTATTATTGATTCTCTTGTTTATGACTGTCTTAATCTTGATTTTTTACTGATTTAATCTACCTACATGTTAAATTATTGTCTTTTCATAATGAGCTCTTACTTGTGTCTACAAAAAATATGCATACTATTGATTCAATTCCTATAACCGCTCCTCCTATGTACATTTATGAATAAACATTCAAACTCAAGTCCTCTCCATTATTTAATCGATGTGACTGTCAACCCGTGATTTTCAGTTGTACACATTCATGATCCACCGATTATGTTCCTATAACCGTCATATTTTCATTTATCAAAAAGCATTCAAGTTCAAGTCCTCTCTATTATTAGTTCAACGTGTGTATGTCAATCCACGACTCTTGTGATTGTACACATATTTCCCCTTGATTTCACTATTTTTAAATGTACTATTATCACCTTACTATGGACATTTATCAATGGACTTTCAAATTCACGTCCTCTCCATTATTTAATCGACGTGTATATGTCAGCGCATGAGTTTTTCAATTGTAGACATATTTCCCTTTATTTTCACTATTTTAAATGCACTAGTGCCGCCCTCCTATGAACATTTATCAATGGACTTTCAAATACATGTCATTTCCATTATTTGATCGACATGAATATGTCAACCCGTGACTTTTTAATCATACACATTCATGATCCAATGGTTCTGTTATAATAACCATTATCTTTTTCTAACTAATACGTGATTAACTAATGCATTTTTCTAATGTCCAACTCGTGTCCAAAACAATTTGCACCAACGATCGATTCTGTAACTGTGTTCCTATAACCGCCCTTCTATGAACATTTATCAATAAACTTTCAAATCCATGCCCTCTCCATTATTTGATCGTCGTGAATATATGAACTTGTGACTTTTCGATTGTACACATTTATGATCCAATGGTTCTATTGCTATAATCGTTATTTTATGAACATTTATCTAAAGGCATTCAAGTTCAAGTTCTCTCCATTTTAAGATCGATGTGTATATATCAACCCGTGACTTTTTTAATTATACACATATTTTTCCTTAGTTTCTTTATTTTTAAATGTACTATAAAGTTATCTAAAGTTTTTTCACTTGTCTTGTACTTTAAATTGACCTAAATCTATATTTTTTAATCAAAATTTTAAATTTCTGAGTATATTTCCTTATTATTACTACTTTCAAATTTCTGAATCCATTTCCAAATGCTCCTATCATCGATTCCCTTGTCCATGACTGTCTTAACCCTGATTCTTTGGTGATTTAATGTACCAACAGGTTTAATTATTATCTTTTATAATGTCGTCAAACTCATGTCCATAAAAAATATGCACCTATTATTGATTCGGTTCTTATCTGTTTCGCCTATGGACATTTATGGGTAAACATTCAAGCTCAAGTCCTCTCCATTATTTGATCGACATGACTATATCAGTTCATTTCTTTTCGACTGTACTCTTTCATGATCCACTGATTATGTTCATATAACCGTCATCCAATTGAGATTTATCAAATGACATTTAAGTTTTCGGTCCTCTCCATCATTAGTTCGATGTGTATATGTCAACCCATGAATTTTTCGATTGTACATATATTTCCTTTTTCCATTGTACACATTCATGATCAAATGGTTCTGTTTCAATACTTGTGTTATCAAAAATTAATCTTCCTACGTGATTAACTAATGCCTTTTCTAATGTCCTCCAACTTGTGTCTACAACAATTTGCACCAACCATCGATTTTGTAATTTTGTCCCTATAACCGCCCTTCTTTGGACATTTATCAATGGACTTTCAAATTCATGTCCTTCCATTATTTGATCGACATGTATATTTCAACTCGTGACTCTTTCGACTGTCCACATATTTTTTCTTAATCTCACTTTTGTAGACATTCATGATCCAATGGTTCTGTTTCAATAACCGTTGTCTTATGAACATTTATCTAAAGGCATTCAAGTTTAAGTCCTCTCAATTTTTAGATCGACATGTATATGTCAACCCATGACTGTTTTGATTGTACACGTATTTTCCCTTAGTTTCACTATTTTTAATTGCACTATAAAGTTATTTTATGCCTTTCTCTTTTATGTTTATTTAAAATGACTTAAATCTATTTCCGTATTATTATTACTTCCAAATTTCTGATTCCATTTCCATATTCACCTATCATTGGTTCTTTTGACTATGCATGTCTTAATCTTGATTCCTTACAAATTTAATTTGGAATTTTAATTATTGTCTTATCATAATGTTCTCAAACTAATGTCTACAAAATATTTGCACCTACTATTTATTCGCTTCCTATAACCGTTCCTCCTATGGACATTTATGAATAGACATTCAAGCTCAAGTTCTCTCCGTTATTTGATCGACGTCCTCTCCATTACTTGATCGACGTGACTATGTCAACCCATGACTTTTCGATTGTACTCATTCCTGAGCCACTGATTATGTTTTTATAACTGTCATCCTATTGTCATTTATCAAAAGGCATTTAAGTTCTGGTCGTTTCCATTATTAGTTCGACGTGTATATGTCAACCCATGACTATTTTGATTATACACATATTTCCTCTTAATTTCACCATTTTTAAATACACTATTACCGCCATCCTTTGGACATTTATCAATAGACTTTCAAATCCGCATCCTCTCCATTATTAGTTCAACGTGTATATATGTCAACCCATGAATCTTTCGATTGTTCACATATTTCCCCTTAATTTCACTATTACCGCCATCTTTTGGACATTTATCAATAAAATTTTAAATCCACGTCCTCTCCATTATTTGATCGACGTGAATATGTCAACCCGTGACTTTTTCGATTGTACACATTCATGATCCAATTTCTCTTCTGATTTTATACGTATTTTTCCTTAGTTTCACTATTTTAAGTGCATTATAAGGTTATTTTAATCATTTTCTCTTTTCTCGTTCTTTGAAATGACTTAAATCTAATTTTTTAATCTAAATTTTAGATTTCCGAATCTATTTCCGTATTATTAATACTTCTAAATTTCTGAATCCATTTCTATGTTCACTTATCATTGATTCTTTTGACTATGACTGTTTTAATCTTGATTTCTTACCGATTTATTCTCCCTGCAGGTGTAATCATTGTATTTTCATAATGTCCTCGAACTTGTGTACAAAAAATTTGCACCTATTATTGATTCGCTTCCTATAACCGTTTCGTTATGGACATTTATGAATAGCAAGGTTTTACGAACACTTCCAACGGATTGCCGCATCCGTGTCCGACATGTATCGGACACTGACACTTGCACGACACTTGCACGACACGTTTCGGCCGTGTTGTATATATGTCATATACATATAGTATGTGTTAAATGCGTATAAACATATTAGTAGTATGTTATTAGTGTATAGTATGTTAGACTTTTAATTTTTCTTTTTTCTATATTGTCATAAAAGTTTGATATATATAGCCATGTCCCTATATCTTATATTTTGGGATTTTTCCGTGGCGCCATATTGTATTGTGTCGTATCCGTGTTCCCGTATCCGTGTTAATGCAACCTTTATGAATAGACATTCATGCTCAAGTCCTCATCTTTATTTGATCGACGTGACTATGTCAACCTGTGATTTTTCGAATGTCCACATTCCTGATCCACTGATTATGTTCTTATAACCATCATCCTATTGACATTTATCAAAAGGCATTAAAGTTCAAGTCCTCTCCGTTATTAGTTCAACGTGTAAATGTCAACCAACGACTCTTTCGATTGTACATATAGTTCCTCTTAATTTCACTATTTTTAAATGTATTATTATCGCCCTCCTTTGGACATTTATCAAAGCCTTTCAAATCCACGTCATCTCCATTGCTTGATCGACGTGTATATGTTAATCCGTGACTCTTTTGATTGTACATATTTGCCCTTAATTTCACTATTTTTATATGCACAAATACCGCCCTCCTATGGTCATTTATCAATACTTTCAAAACCACGTCTTCTCCATCATTTGATCGACGTGAATATGTCAACCCGTGACTTTTTCGATTGTATACATTCATGATACAATGGTTTTGTTCCAATAACCGTTGTCTAATAAACATTTATTTAAAGGCATTCAAGTTTAATCCTCTCCATTTTAAGATCAACGTGTATATGTCAAACTGCGTCTCTTGTTGATTGTACACGCATTTTTCCTTAGTTTCACTATTTTTAATTGCGCTATCCAGTTATATTTAGCCTTTTCTCTTGTCTCATTCCTTAAAATGACTTAATTCTATTTTTTCATTTAAATTTTAGATTTTCGAATCAATTTCCGGATTATTACTACTTACAAATTTCTGAATCCTTTCCATGTGCACCTATCATTGATTCTCCTACTTTGACTGTCTTAATCGTGATTCTTTATTGATTTAATCTACAATATCGTTTAATTATTGTCTTTTCATAATGTTCCAATAACCGTTGTCTTATGAACATTTAATCTTCCTACGGGATTAACTAATGCCTTTTTCTAATGTCCTCCAACTTGTGTCTACAACAATTTGCACGAACCATCGATTATGTAATTCTGTTCCTATTACCGCCCTTCTATTGACATTTATCAACAAATCCACATCCTCTCTATTATTTGATTGACGTGAATATGTCAACCTGTATCTTTTTCGATTGTACAAATTCATGATCCAATGGTTCTATTCCAATAACCGTTGTCTTATGAACATTTAATCTTCCTACGTGATTAACTATTGCCTTTTTCTAATGTCCTCCAACTCGTGTCTACAACAATTTGCACCAACCATCGATATTGTAATACTATTCCAATATCCGCCCTTCAATGGACATTTATAAATAGACCTTCAAATCCATGTCCTCTCCATTATTTGATCGACGTGAATATGGCATCCCGTGACTTCGATTGTACACATTCATGATCTAATGGTTCTGTTGCTATAATCGTTTTATGAACATTTATCTAAAGACGATCAAGTTCAAGTCCATTTTTAGAGTGACGTGTATATGTCAACCCATGACTCTTTTGGTTGTACATGTATTTTTCCGTAGTTTCACTAATTTTTAAATGCACTATAAAGTTATCTAAAGGTTTTTCACTTTTCTTGTTCTTTAAATTGACTTAAATCTGTTTTTTAATCTAAATTTTAAATTTCTGAGTATATTTCCTTATTATTATTGCTTTCAAATTTCTGAATCCATTTCCAAATGCACCTATCATTGATTCTCCTGTCTATGATTGTCTTAAGCCTGATTCCTTAGTGATTTAATGTACCTACTGACTTAATTATTTTCTTTTTATAATGTTCTCAAACTCATGTCCATAAAAAGCATGCTCCTACTATTGATTCAAAACTTATCCTTTTCTCCTATGGACATTTATGAATAGACATTCCAGCAAAGTCTTCTTTATTATTTGATCAACGTGACTATGTCAACCCATGACTTTTCGATTGTACTCATTCATGAGCCGCTGATTATGTTCTTATAACCATCATCCTATAGAAATTTATCAAAAGGCATTTAACTTCATGTCATCTCCATTATTAGTTCGACGTGTATATGTCAACCAACGACTTTTTCGATTATATACATATTTCCCCTTCATTTTACTATTTTTAAATGCACTATTACCGTCATCCTTTGGACATTTAGCAGTAAACTTTCAAATCCACGTCCTCTCCATTATTTGATCGGTGTGTATATGTCAGCCCAAGACTCTTTCGATTGTACACGTATCTCCCTTTAATTTCACTTTTTAAAATGCATTATTATCACTCTCCTATGGACATTTATCAATAGACTTTTAAATCCACGTCATCTCCATTATTTGATCGACGTGAATTTTTCAACCTATGACCTTTTCAATTGTACACATTCATTATCCAATGGTTCTGTTCCAATAATCGTTCTCTTATGAACATTTATCAGAAGACATTCAAGTTTAAATCCTCTCCATTTTTAGATTGACGTGTATATGTCAACCCGTGACTCTTTTTATTGTATACGTATTTTTCCTTGGTTTCACTATTTTTAAGTGCACTATAAAGTTATTTTAATCCTTTTCTCTTGTCTCGTTCTATGAAATGACTTAAATCTATTTTTAATTTATCAAAATTTTAGATTTCCGAATCTATTTCCTTACCATTAATACTAATAAATTTCTGATTCCATTTCCATATTCACATATCATTGATTCTTTTGACTATGACTATCTTAATCTTGATTTTTTACCGATTTAATATACCTACAGGTTTAATTATTGTCTTTTCATAATATCCTGAAATCCGTGTCTACAAATAATTTGCACCTGCTATTGATTCGCTTTCTATAACCGTTCATCCTATGGTCAAGTCATCTCTATTATTTAATCGGCGTGACTGTCAACCAGTGATTTTTCGATTGTCCACATTCATGATCCACAGATTATGTTCTAACCGTCATCTGATTGATATTTATCAAAAGGCATTTAAGTTCAAGTTCTCTTCATTATTAGTTCGACGCATGTATGTCAACCCATGACTCTTTCGATTGTACACATATTTCCTTTTAATTTCACTTTTTTTAAATGCATTATTATCGCCCTCCTTTGAACATTTATCAATAACCTTTCAAATCCATGTCTTCTCCATTGTTTCATCGACGTGTATATATTAACCCGTGATTCTTTCGATTGTACATATTTCACCTTAATTTCACTATTTTTAAATGTACTCATACCATCCTCTTTTGGACATTTATCAATAGTCTTCAAATCCACGTCATCTTCATTATTTGATCTACGTGAATATGTCAACCCGTGACTTTTTCATTTGTACACATTCATTATCCAATGGTTCGGTTTCAATAACCGTTGTCTAATGAACATTTATTTAAAGACATTCAAGTTTAAGTCTTTTCCATTTTTAGATCGACATGTATATGTCAACCTGTGACTCTTGTTTGTACACGTATTTTTTCTTAGTTTCACCATTTTTAATTGCACTATAAAGTTATTTTAAGCCTTTTATCTTGTCTCGTTCTTTAAAATGACTTAATTCTATTTTTTAATCTAAATTTTTTATTTTCGAATCTATTTCCGGATTATTACTACTTCCAAATTTCTGAATCCATTTCCATATTCAACTATCATTGAATCTCCAATCTTATGACTGTCTTAATTTTAATTCCTTACTGATTTAATTTACACAGGTTTAATTATTGTCTTTTCCTGATGTTCTCAAACTCGTGTCTACAAAAAATATGCATATACTATTGATTTGGTTCCTATAACCATTCCTCCTATGGACATTTATGAACATACATTCAAATTCAAGTCATGTCCATTATTTAATCGATGTGACTGTCAACCCGTGACTTTTTGATTGTACACATTCATGATCCACTGATTATGTTACTATAACTGTCGTCCTATTGACATTTATCAAAAGGCATTCAAGTTCAAGTTCAAGTTCTCTCCATTATTATTTCGTCATGTGTGTATCAACCCGCGACTCTTTCGATTGTACACATTTCCCTTTCATTTCACAAATTTTAAATTCACTATTACTGCCCTCCTATGGACATTTATCTATAGACTTTCTAACCCACGTCCTCTCCATTATTTGATCGATGTGAATATGTCAACCGCGACTTTTCAATTGGACACATTATCCACATTCATTATCCAATGGTTCTATTTCAATAACCGTTGTCTTGTCAGCATTTAATCTTCCTACGAGATTAACTATTGCCTTGTTCTAATGTCCTCCAGCTTGTGTCTACAATTTGCATCAATCATCGATTTTGTAATTTTGTTCTTATAACCACCCTCCAATGAACATTTATCAATAGACTTTCAAATCCATGTCTTCTCCATTATTTGATCAACGTGAATATGTGAACCCGCGACTTTTTTTGCTATAATCGTTGTTTTATGAACATTTATCCAAAGGCATTCAAGTTCAGTTCTCTCCATTTTTAGATCGACATGTATATGTCAACCCATGATTCTTTTGATTGTGCACATATGTTTCCTTAGTTTCACAATTTTTAAATGTACTATAAAGTTATCTAAAGCTTTTTCACTTGTCTTATTCTTTAAATTAACTTAAATCTATTTTTTAATCTAAATTTTAAATTTCTGAGTATATTTCCTTATTATTACTATTTTCAAATTTCTGAATCCATTTCCAAATGCACCTATCATTAATTCTCCTGTCTATGACTGTTTTAACCCTTATTCCTTGGTGATTTATTATCACGCCCCGCTTCCCAAAATCCGGAATGAGGAGAGCGACGAAGGCCAGCCGTGCTACCTACGGTAAAGAAAGATCCTTCCATAGTCACATAAGGCTGTCTAGATTAACCTGTCAAAAATAAAATCCAATATCGAAAGGAATAATGCTGATAATCATGCTGCAATGAAACCAAAAGAAATTCTAAAAATTGGTCCGCTAGATAATTGATGCAAAAAGATCTGATACAATAGGTTCGAAAAGAAAAAAAAATCGGAAAGATACATAAGTCTTAATGTCCCAGAAGGGCGCACATGCTAAAAGCTAATTAAAAAGGGTGAAAATAAACCTACGGTTATTGGTCTTCAGCAAAGTCCCGGTAGCCGCTCTGATCCCTCTCGGCCTGAAAACCTGTCTCTAAACCTGAGATGGCAAATCTCAGGGATGTACCCAGCAAGTACTCAACGAATAAAGTGTGTGTGTAGCATAATAACATGAATATATGAATGTAGTGAAGCCCGGTGTGCAAGAAAAACAGGTATATAAATAATTAGATGTATTAACACTATGAAACATGTATGTAAGGGATCAGGTCATAACCTAACTGGTCACTAAAAGGTAAACTATCCTATCGTAAGCTTGAGTGTGTACGCCAACCTCTGTAGGAGTATTCCTAACCCAAGAGTGGTGCCCCAGGGGCTAGGAAACACGGGCCCAATTGTGGAATGAACAAGAGACCGCTATAGCCCGGTACGAGCTGTAAACATGAGACCGCTATAGCCCGGTACTAGCTGTAAACATGAGACCGCTATAACTCGGTACGAGCTGTAATCATGAGACCGCTATAGCCCGGTACGAGCTGTAAACATGAGACCGCTATAGCCCGGTACGAGCTGCCGGCATGGGACTCCTGAGATCCTGTTGTACGACGCACACTCAAACTACCCCAACACCCACGTATTTATAGCTACTATGGTAATGACTAGAGCACTAATTAAGAATGCTGAAAAGACAGGAACTTGTGGTATGGTAATTGTATGGAAATAAAACTTGTAAACAGTATAGATTGTGTGATGTCATGTAATGTAGTTCAGCATCCTTATCAGCGATCTCGCCCAATAAGACTAGAGTAATGAATAGTCAAGACATATCAGTGGTAATAATTATCAGGTAATAGTAACTGCATAAAGGTGGTGTACAAGTCGGTATGAGTCATCATTGTTATCTTTACCGTTAACCTTAATATGGGTATAATAATCACAATCTGACTAGAAATACATATATGTGAGATAGATTAACAACTTTCGAACTTTATTTGTAGTTAAAATAAATCTCATTTTAAAACCACACTTGCTAATTATTCTCACTTGCTACATAACAGTTTGCCTATATATATATTGTATAATATAACGAAAAAGATACTAACACATTTATCTTTTATTCTAACAGTGCAGAAAATATATATATATACATATAACCACAAAGGAATGCCGATGTACATCGACCAAAAGTAAGCAAGAGTACTTGCCTGAGGTTAACGATCACGGAAAATGATGTACGAAATGCGGGCACGAACTCAGCTAGGATTCAACTTGGGATCAGAGTTATACGCTCTTCCTCTTGCCTTTCAATGAACCCTTGCTGTTTGAGATCGTATAATTGGAAAGAAAATTCGATCTTATCATCAATTGGAGCATTTGGATGGAAGACAGAGAGGGCACATGCAAATTCTTCAAATCCTAAAATTCCATTGTGTTTTGTATCGAACCAGTCAAATACCCGATCAGCAAATAAGCTCTCCTTTTTGTTGGTCTTGAATAGTGATAATTGGAACTCTTCCTTGTTAATCAAACCGTCATCAATCACTGCACTGCTAATCTTTTTAAATAACTCATATAGTGCTTCTATTTCACTGACGCTGAACACTGTTTCTCTTGCGAGAAGTTCAGGATCTACGAGGCCCTTGGGCTGCTTATCAAGATCACTTCAACAAAACAACACACAAATGCTTGACCCCTTCTAAGCACTGCAACATGTTATTTTCTGTCCAAATATTCTCTGCTCATCAACACACTCCATACCTTTTAACCATTTACAGCTTCTATCGACCCAAGCTCAAAGGTAAGGGGTTGAATTGCAACTCGAACCTTATCGCGATTTGAATTGAATTGAATCCCAATCTCCTCTCCGCTTGATTTGTTTAAGATATTTGGGGACCGCGAGAAGAGAAATTTAGGGTTTGGTGGCAATGGGGATCGGCGGAGTGAGGCGACGGCGATAGAGTAGATGATGGGTTCTCGTCGGGGTCGGGGGTTCTGCACAGGGAAGAGCTCGGGGAAAGAGAGGGGGAGAAGAGGAGTGGAGGAGAGGAGAAGGAGGTGAAGAGAAGGGGAGGTCGACGGTGAGAGGAGACGGAGGTGAAGTGAGGAGGCGACGTGAGAACAGAGGCGAGGGCGACGAGGTTGGGTTCGTCGGCGTTCGCAGGGGAGAGGTGGTGATGGTTGTCAGGAGTCGGAGGAGAGAGGTGAGGGGAAGTGACGAGGATGGTGACTACGGCGAGGGGTCGCCGATGATGGAAGGTGATGGGCACGGGCGTGCAGGGATCTCGTCACCGTGGGTTCGCAGGCGAGGTTTGCAGTGGGGAGGAGAGAGAGGGAGGTGAGGTGGTCGAGGATCGGAGACGGTGGAGGCGACGACAACGAGTACGAGGCGAGGGCAGAGACGACGACGAGGGCAGGGGCTGCAGGTTCGGGTGTGCGGTGATGGGCAGCGGGGAGAGGAGTCGTGGGGATAAGGGCGATGAGGAGAGAGAGAAGCGAATCGAGGGGGAGATGGGCGAGGGGAGGCCGACGACGAGCGGGCGACGGCTAGGGTTAGGGTTAAGGTTTGGAGGCGAAGGCGGTGGAAAAAGAAAGATGAGGGGAGAGAGAGAGACTGTGGGGTTTATAGAATAGGTTTAAAAAAAATAGAAGAAAATATAATATATATAGAGAGAGGACAAACAGAGAAAGGGGTGAGTTAGGATTTGTAAAACATTTAAAATATATTTTTTTGGTTAAAAGGTATATATTCGTATATGAATACTGTTTAGAATATTTCAAGAATATAATATTAGGTAAATCTAAGTTTTCTGGCTAATACAAACTTACACCAAAATAAGCCCGGGTTGGGTCTAAAGTTACGATTTGAAAATACGGATAATATACGTGTCAACCAAAACCCAAAAGCGATATCCGGTTAAAGAAAATGCATACCCCCAAGAACGGATACACGTAGCGATCCAAACGAGTCTGTTTCACTGAACGGAACGAGAACAAAATATACGGATGCCACCATAGGGTTAGGGGTATGATGCAGGCCATGCATATTTAAAATATTTCATTTGACTATAACTGTATTATAAAATATGCAGATGCCAGATATACAGCAAGTAAACGGAACATATGCGAGCACAAAAGCACGGATCCTCAAAACCAGCAGAGATAAAACGTGAACAAGAACTAAGACGGGTTTCGAGCATGCGGGTCGGGTCAGATACCAAGCACAAGAACCAAAACACTATCCGCACCCAAAAACAAATAAAGTCAAGAAAAAGTCACAGGAAAATAATCAAAGAGAATATGGTATAACTGAACTAGGGTGTTACATTTATTGTACATACATGCTTAATTATTCTTTTTATAATGTCCTCAAACTCGTGCCCATAAAAATAATCCACCTACTATTGATTCGGTTCTTATCTGTTTCTCCTGTGGACATTTATGAATAGACATTCAAGCTCAACTCCTCATCATTATTTGATCAACGTGACTATATCATCCCGTGACTTTTCCATTGTACTCATTTACGATCCACTGATTATGTTCTTATAACCCTCATCCTATTGATATTTATCAAAAGGCATTTAAGTTTAGGTCCTTTCCATTATTAGTTCGACGTGTATATGTTAACCCATAAGTCTTTCGATTGTACACATATTTTCCCTTAATTTTTCTATTTTTAGATGCTCTATTACCGCCCTCCTTTGGTTATTTATCAATAGAATTTCAAATCCACTTCCTCTCAATTATTTGATTGTCGTTTTTATATCAACACGTGACTCTTTCGACTGTACACCTATTTCCTCTTAATTTCACTATTTTTATATGCCCAATCCATGTCCTCTGAATAGACATTCAAGTCCATGTCTCTATTATTTTATCGACGTGAATATGTCAACCCGTGACCTTTTCGATTGTACACATTCATCATCCAATGGTTCCATTCTAATAACCATTGTCTTATGAACATTTATCTAAAGGCATTCAAGTTTAAATCCTCTCCATTTTTAGATCGATGTGTATATGTCAACCCGTATCTCTTTTGATTGTATATATGTATTTTTTCCTTTGTTTCACAATTTTTAAGTGCACTATAAAGTTATTTTAGCCTTTTCTCGTCTTGTTCTTTAAAATGAATTAAATCTATTTTTAATCTAATTTTTCCAAATCTTTTTCCGTATTATTATTACTTCCAAATTTCTGAATCCATTTCCTTATTCACCTATCATTGAATTTTTTGAATATTTTGACTATGGCTGTCTTAATCTTGATTCCTTACTGATTTAATCTACTTGCAAGTTTAATTATTGTCTTTTCATAATGTCCTCAAACTCGTGTCTACAAAAAATATACACATACTATTGATTCACTTCCTATAAACGTTCCTCCTATGGACATTTATGAATAGTTCAAGCTTAAGTCCTATCAATTATTTAATCAACGTGACTATGTCAAGCTGTGCCTTTTCGATTGTACACATTTATGACCCACCGGTTATGTTCCTATGATCGTCGTCATAATTAACATTTATCAAAATTCATTTAAGTTCAAATCCTCTTCATTATTAGTTCGTCGTGTATATGTCAACCCATGACTCTTTCGATTGTACACATATTTCCCTTAATTTCACTATTTTTAAATGCACTATTATCGCCCTCCTATGGACATTTATCAATAGACTTTTAAATCCATGTCCTCCCCATTATTTGTTCGACGTGTATTTGGCAGTTTGTGACTTTTTGATGCTATACGTATTTCCCTTCAATTTCACAATTTTTATATGTGCTATTACCGCCCTCCTTTGGACATTTATCAATAGACTTTCAAATTCACAACCTCTCCATTATTTGATCGACGTGTATATGTCAACCTATGACTATTTCGATTGTACACATTTCCCTCCTTTCACTATTTTTAAATGCATTATTACCGCCCTCCTATGAACATTTATCATTAGACTTTCAAATCCACGTTCTTTCCATTATTTGATCGATGTGAATATGTCAACCCGTGAATTTTTAGATTGTACACATTCATGATCCAATGGTTCTGTTTCAATAACAGTTGTCTTATGAACATTTAATTTTCCTACGGGTAATGCCTTTTTCTAATGTCCTCCAATTCATGTCTTCAACAATTTGCATGAACCATCGATTCTGTAATTATGTTCCTATAACCGCCCTCCTATGGACATTTATCAATAGACTTTAAAATCCATTATTTTATCGATGTGTAAATGTCAACCCGTGATTCTTTTGATTGAATACGTATTTTTCCTTATTCACTATTTTTAAGTGCACTATAAAGTTATGTTAATCCTTTTCTCTTGTCTCGTTCTTTGAAATGACTTGAATCTATTTTTTTATCAAAATTTTAAATTTCCGAATCTATTTCCGTATTATTAATACTTCTAAATTTCCGAATCTGTTTCCATATTCACCTATCATTGATTCTTTTACTATGACGTGTATTTGTTAACCCGTGACTCCAATTAATTTCATTATTTTTAAATACACTATTATCTTCCTCCTTTGGACATTTATCAATAGCCTTTCAAATCCATGTTCTTTCCTTTATTTGATCAATGTGTATATGTTAACCTATGACTCTTTCGATTGTCCATACTTCCACTTAATTTCACTATTTTTAAATGCACTGATACCGGCCTCCTATGGACATTTATCAAGAGATTTTTAAATCCACATCCTCTCCATTATTTGAACGACGTGAATATGTCAACTTGTGACCTTTTCGATTGTACATATTCATGATGCAATGGTTCGGTTTCAATAACAGTTGTGTGTATGTCAACTCATGACTCTTTCGATTGTACACATATTTCCCCTTAATTTCACTATTTTTAAATGCACTATTATTCTTTGGACATTTATCAATAGCCTTTCAAATCCACGTTCTCTCCATTGTTTGATCGATGTGTATATGTTAACCCGTGGCTTTTTCGATTGTACATATTTCACCTTAATTTCACCATTTTTAAATGCACAAATGCCACCCTCCTTTGGACATTTATAAATAGTCTTTCAAATCCACGTCAACTTCATTATTTGATTGCACTACTAAAATAGGGGGTTGCCCCTACGAATATTGAAATCCGTAGGGGCAGATTTATTTTGGCCCTACAGATTAGTCCGTAGGGCTAGACGGTTGCCCCTACGGTCCTTACATATTTATATAAAAATTATTAAATCTTAAATTGTTGTTTTTCCTACGGAGCCGCAAACCAAGAACCTACGGACTTATCCGTAGGGGCATCTAAATAGGGATTTAAGTTAAAAGCTCAGATCGATCCCTACGCTCATTATTCCTAATTCTCGCGCGAAGAAAAAATTCCCAAACCCTCGTTCCCGCCGATCGATCGTCGTTCTCGTCGTCGCCAGCGCCGCCGATTCGTCGTAGCCACCGCCTGCTTTCGTCGTAGCCACCGCCTGCTTTCGTCGTCGCCAGCGCCGGCTCATCGGAGTTCTCGTCGTCGCCTCTGCACAGGTAAGGAAATCTTCAATTACTCAAATTTTTGATTGGGGGTGGGGCTGGGGCTGGGGCTGGAGCTGGGGCTGGGGCTAGGGCTCGGGCTGCGGCTAGGGCTGTGGTTGGGGTTGGGGCTCGGGCTCGGGCTACGGTTAGGGCTGTGGTTGGGGTCGGGCTCGGGCTGCGGTTAGCGTTAGGGTTGGGGCTCGGGCTCGGGCTCGGGCTCGGGCTGCGGTTGGGGTTAGGGTTCGGCAGGGGGTTGCTGTTGGGGTTGGGGTTGGGGTTTGGGTTAGGGTTAGGGTTGGGGTTGGGGTTTTGGATTTCAGGGTCTAAGTTAATTTCCATTCTAATTAGCATTAAGCTAGTTAATTGAAATGTTGATGATGATCATAAGAGGAAAATGTGTCTAGTTTGAGAAGGTTGGAAACTGGACTAATAATGTGGGTAAAGCCTAGTTTAATTAATAATTTTATTTTTCATTCTCAAATTTTCTTGGAAACGGAGACTGTTTTGTGGAACTTTTAGCCGTTGGGCATGTTGGGATTTTGTTTTTGGAGTCATGGGACCTGGCATTTGGTAGGTATCCAAAGACCCCGTGTCTGATTTTGGATATTTTTGATTGATTTAAACTGTGGGTCTTAGTAGTCCCTTAATTTGATCTGGTTGGGATTTGAGTATGCAAAGGATTTGTAGTCTGGTGGAAATTTTGAGAGTGTTTTCGGTTGAATATGTTTGCTAATTGCATAAGATACTCATAAGATTCTGGATTTTGAGGATGGGCCGTTGTAATTGGAAATGCTTTGAATTGTAGGACCTTCTTTGTTTTAGCTATATATAATTGCAAAAAAAAAGACACATTTCTGATTTCAAGAAAAGGAAGGGCAAATAAAGGATTTAGTTATGGATTTTACTTGGGCGTCTCCTCTTTTAATACTTGTCTATCTTTACAAGAATATCGTGTCACATATTCGGTTTTAGCATCTGTACACAACTGCTTTGATTATCATCGTGTTATTAACATCTTGAACTTCTATCCTTTTTCTAATATGTTTCATAGTTAATATAATAATCCTTTGTCTATATTTGTTGACAGTGGCCTTTTTTTTGGATGAACATGTTTTTTGATGCATGTTTCAGTCATGTGAATTCATATGTTGCGTATAACGCTTTATGATATCAGTATCCTACATTTGTAGTTTTAATTGTTGATTGTTATAGATGAATGACATTGCAATAATAGTTTTTGGTAGATGAATGCAATTGCAATGTATGGTGATCAGTTCTATCAATCTTGATCTCAATGGTTTAAAATCATGTTACACATACAATACGAATGCACAACAAACGCATCATTAGAGAGTGATTCGAGATGTTCAAGTTAAAACCAATATATGATACTCGATGATAATATGAAACCTTCATATTCTCATCGATACTCATATATGAAACTAAAAGCGCCACTTAGTCCCCATCTATCGGTTAACAAACATGCGATGCTCGTCGTGACATAGAACTATACGAAATTTGTTAAATATCGGACGATATAGCTCGATACTAACAACCGTCGTATAGTCTACGTGACGAGAAAATTCAATCGTATGGTAACCGATAGATTTGTCCCGTGTGGACAAGTTAAGAATGTATAAAGCAAACGCCTTCATTCACTTGTGTTTTCATCCGTTTCGAGATATGCAGCCTGTGTGGACAAGTTAAGAATGTATAAAGCAAACGCCTCCATTTCACTTGTGTTCTCATTCGCCCTCTTCTTTGATCAGGCTCGGGTACGTATTAATATATATTTTCAGTTGATCTATCCGCTTATCATATTTATTATTAACACCTGCAATCTAATAACAATGTTTTTTTTTTATTTTCAGTTGGATTACGATTTTCAGCCTGTAGCCGACCCTGATCATCCGGGGAGGGTGCTCGACCTTCATGCTCTGTACAATGGCCTGATGAAGAACATGCAGGCCAAGGTCCGATACAACAGGAATGAGCTGAAGGCCGACTGCTACTCCCTGTGGATGGCGACCCCCGAGGCAGAGAGAGCGGCCCTCCTATCTACTCCGGCGTTTGCGAGAGTCGACGTAGAGACATGGCCTCTGTTGTGCGAATATTTCGACTCCCAGCGCAAACAGGTATGTATTTTAAATGTATTTCATTGTTTAGGATATAATTTATTTTTTGTGTTCCTTAATTAGAAAACTAAATGTTAATGCGTTGTGCAGAAACAGGCCGCTCAGAATACAGAGAACAGGAAGTCGGCGAAGAGGGGCCACCCTACTTACACAGGTGGCTCGAGGAATATTACTTGAGCCATGGAGTTATCGGTAAATTACAATAGACCGACCTTTGTGATATTCTGCAATATTAAGAGTTATTTTCTAATATTTCTAATATTAAGAGTTATTTTCTAATATTGCAGACAACTCGGACCGTGGCGTCAGGTGGTACACCGAGCGTGCTGTCCACATATCTTGTCGTCCACGGCACCTCGACAGATCCCGCCAAGGGCGAGCTTCGATATCCCGACGTCGCTACCCAGGAGTATTGCGTAAGTGTTAATATTTATTCTACCCAAATTTGAAATTTTAGTTTTGGAAGGTTCAAGTTTAAATTTTATACTTATACTTTACTGCTTAATGTGGGTGTAGGAGCGGGTGGTTGAGCAGGCCGAGGCCTCGGGGATCGATTTTACCGGACAGAGCGATCCGAGGCTGCTGACCCCAGTTCTGGACGCCGCACACGGAGGGCACCACGGAGGTTGGGAGAGAGGCCGGGGACTGGGCCCTAGCAGGGCCCATATGAGGTTGGACTCCACCCCGGCGGTTACTTCCTCCGTCTCCAGTGACCGACGTGTCCATCAGGAACTGGAGAGCTTGAGGGCCACCGTTCAGGAGTTGAAGAAGATACTGGTATGTATACTACTTTATAGTAAAATATCATGTCATATTATAGATATCAACATATCCATAATTAGTACGTAGCTTAAGCTTATTTGGTTTTAGACTTAAGTTTGATTAATCATACATACATATGTAATTAAAATAAACAACGGTTTTCCAAACTAGATATCCAAATGGGGTTTCGAAATAACTTAATAATGATACGAATTCGAATAATACACAGTTCTTACACGCTTCTTACACATGTTAGGTCCAGACGCGACAGGGTACATCGACCGAGCCTCCACATGCATCTCCTTCGGCTGCGGCTCCGCAAGCTACTACATCGGCTGCGGTTCCACAGACAGCTCCTATAGCTCCACCGCCCGCTCAGACTCCCGCAGCCGCAGCTCCGCAAGCGACTACCTCGACGGCGGCTGCGCAGACCACATCGCCAGCTCCACAGGCCGCTCAGACTCCCGCACGTGCCGAATTGCAGTGTTTATTGACCGAGGAGCAGGCGCGCTTGATTCTATTGTTTATCAGGGGTGGAGCTGGACCGAGCTAGGGTAGCTTTTTGATTCATATTTTTTGAAACATGTATTTATCTATATCATACATATTGTACTACATTTTGAAATGATATTGATATTGGTTTATATTTATATCATATTCGGTTTTTGGGTTTCTTTTGTATATTATATGCGTGAGATGTGATTATGAATACTGCGATATATGTTGTGTGATGATTAATTTTATATTTTATTGTTATATATATTATTGTGCACAGGGCGGGAAAAAATCAGGTAGCCCTTTTTTTTAAAAAAATACAGATAATGTGTACCTACGGATTAATCCGTAGGTACACATTATCTGTATTTTTTTAAAAAAAAGGGTCCGTAGGTACATATGTTGCCCCTACGGCTATATCCGTAGGGGAAAAATATCAGCAGTAACTGATATTTCCTCCCTGATCTCAGTACCAGGGGGTTGGGAGTGCCCCTACGGGCCATTGCTTCTCCCCTACGGATAAGTACCTACGTAGGTATCCGTAGGGGATAGTACGTGGCCCTACGGCTATCTCCGTAGGTACAGTTAATATATTTAAAAAAAACATAAATAATATAACTTTTTTTACCCTACGGCCTACTCCGTAGGTGAAACAGGACCTACACAGAACTCCGTAGGGGCAAGATTTTGCCCGTAGGGGCAAGTTCAGGGCTTCAACTTGCACCTGCGGCCTTTGCACCTACGGATTCTTTTTTCGCCCCTACGTACATCTCCGTAGGGTAAAAAAATTTGCCCCTACCGATAAATCCGTAGGGGCAACCCTTATTTGTAGTAGTGTCGACGTGAATATGTCAAACCGTGACTTTTTCGATTGCACACATTCATGATCTGCTTGCTAGTTCTGTTCCAATAACTGTTGTCTAATGAACATTTATTTTGTGACATTCAAGTTTAAGTCTTTTCCATTTTTAGATCGACATGTATATGTTAACTTGTGACTCTTGTTGTTTGTACACGTATTTTTCCTTAGTTTCACTATTTTTAAATGCACTATAAAGTTATTTTAAGCCTTTTCTCTTGTCCCGTTCTTTAAAATGACTTAAATCTATTTTTTAAATCTAAATTTTAGATTTTCGAATCTATTTTCGTATTATTACTTTTTCCAAATTTCTGAATCTATTTCCATTTGCACCTATCTTGATTCTCCTGTCTATGACTATCTTAATCTTCATTGCGTATTGATTTAATCTACCTATAGGTTTAATTATTGTCTTTTCATAATTTCCTTAAACTCGTGTCTACAAAAAAATTGTGCTTACTATTGATTCGCTTCCTATAACCGTTCCTCCTATGGATATTTATGAATAGACATTCAAGCTTAAGTCCTCTCCATTATTTGATCAGTGTGACTATATCAACCCGTGATTTTTCGATTGTCTACATTCATGATCCACCGATTGTGTTCTTATATCCGTCATCCTATTGATATTTATCAAAAGGCATTTAAGTTTAGGTCCTCCCCATTATTAGATCGATGTGTATATTTCAACCCATGACTCTTTTGATTATACACATATTTCCCCTTAATTTCATTATTTTTAAATGCACTATTATCGTCCTCCTTTGGACATTTATCTAAAACTAGCATTTTGTCCTATCTTTAAAAAAGGGGAAAATAAGTCTAACTCCTTGCGTTCAAAAACCAATAAGAAAAACTCCTTAGTCAAAAAAATCTAGTAAAAAACTCCTTAGAACTAAAAAGTTATATGTTTAAGTCATTATAGTACAACCAACTATTTTTTTACTTTTTAACATTCCAATATTACCCTTGTCAAATGTAGCAATATAACTACTAAATGTAGCAGTTCATTAACCAGTACATTTGATAAATGTAGCAGTTATCTGCTAAGTGTAGCACTTAATGTAGCAGTTTATCAGCTAAATATAGCAGTTATCTGGCAGAAATTGACAAAGGTAATAGTGGAATGCTAAAAGTAGGTGGTTGGTTGTACTATAAGGACTTAATTCTATAACCTTTTCGATCTAAGAAGTTATTCACTGATTTTTTTTTTGCCAGGGAATTTTTCCTATTGCTTTTCAAGAAGTTAGAGTCAAGTCATAAAGGAAAAGGAGGGGGCAGTAATTTATAAGTGTATCGGGTGGAGCTATCCACATCCTCTCTATTGTTTGATCAACATGTATATGTTAACCTGTGACTGTTTTGATTGCACATATTTCCCCTTAATAGCACTATTTTTAAATGCACTAACACCGCCCTTCTATGGTCATTTATTAATAGACTTTCAAATCCACGTCCTCTCCAATATTTGATCGACGCGAATATGTCAACCCGTGACTTCTTCGATTGTACACATTCATGATCCAATGGTTCTGTTCCAATAACCGTTGTTTAATGAACATTTATTTAAAGGCATTCAAGTTTTAAGTGCTCTCCGTTTTTAAATCGACATGCATATGTCAACTCATGACTCTTGTTGATTGTACACTTATGTTTCCTTAGTTTCACTATTTTTAATTACCCTATAAAGTTATTTTAAGCATTTTCTCTTGTCTCGTTCTTTAAAATGACTTAATTTTATTCTTTTTATCTAAATTTTAGATTTTCGAATCTATTTCCGGATTATTACTACTTCCAAATTTCTGAATCTATTTTCATATACACCACTTATCATTGATTCTCCTATTTATGACTGTCTTAATCTTGATTCCTTACTGATTTAATCTACATACAGGTTTATCTATTGTCTTTTCATATTTTCCTCAAACTCGTGTCTACAAAAATATATACATACTCTTGATTCGGTTTCTATAATCATTTCTCATGTGGACATTTATGAATAGACATTCAAGTTCAAGTCTTCTCCATTATTTGATCGACATGACTATAATAACTAGGGGTGAAAGTTGGGTTGGGTTTAACACGAACCCGACCTGACCCGGTTTTTCCGGGTATTTTGGACACCCAACATCCGTCCGAACCCGATCGTGCAGGTTAAAGTTAGATAAAATAATTTCGGGTTGGGTATAGGTTTAGTGTAAAACATGTCCGTCCGACCCCTAAATCTGGCCTAAACCAAACCCGCTTCTTATATCCGATCCAACTCGATATATTACATTGACATCTATTTTTCAATGCACTATTACTGTGCATTTATCAATAGACCACGACCTCCATTATTTGATCGACATGAATACGTGAACTCATGAGTTTTCGATTGTACACATTCATGATCCAATGGTTCTGTTGCTATAATCGTTGTTTTATGAACACTTATATAAAGCATTCAAGTTCGAGTCCTCTGCATTTTTAGATCGATGTTTATGTCAACCCATGACTCTTCCGATTGTACATGTATTTTCCCTTAGTTTCACTATTTTTAAATGCACTATAATGTTATCTAAAGTTTTTTTACTTGTCTTGTTCTTTAAATTGACTAACATCTATTTGTTACCTAAATTTTAAATTTCTGAGTATATTTCTTTATTATTACTACTTTCAAATTTCTGAATCCATTTCCAATTGCACCTGTCATTGATTCTCATGTCTATGACTGTCTTAACTCTGACTCCTTAGTGATTTAATGTATCTACAAGCTTAATTATTGTCTTTTTATAATGTCCTCAAACTCGTGTTCATAAAAATATGCTCCTACTATTGATTCGTTCTTATCCTTTTCTTCTATGGACATTTATGAATAGACATTAGCTCAAGTCCTTTCCATTATTTGATCGACGCGACTTTGTCAACCTGTGACTTTTCGATTGTACTTATTCATGATCCACTGATTATGTTTCTATAACCGTCATCTTATTGACATTTATTAAAAGACATTTATGTTCAGGTCCTCTCCATTATTAGTTCGACTTGTATATGTCAACCCATGACTCTTTCAATTATACACATGTTTCCCCTAATTTCAGTATTTTTAAATGCACCATTACCGTCCTCCTTTGCACATTTATCAATAGACTTTCAAGTCCACGCCCTTATTTGATCGACGTGTATATGTCAACCCATGGCTATTTCGTTTGTACACATATTTCTCCCTAATTTCACTATTTTTAATGCATTATTATCGTCCTCCCATGGACATTTATCAATAGACTTTCAAATCTACGTCCTCTCCATTATTTGATCGACGTGAATATTTCAACCGTGACTTTTTCGATAGAACACATTCATGATCTAATGGTTCTGTTCCAATAACCGTTGTCTTATGAACATTTATCTAAAGACATTCAAGTTAAGTCCTCTCCATTTTTAGATCGACGTGTAAATGTCTACCCGTGACTCTTTTGATGGTACACTTATTCTTCCTTAGTTTCACTATTTTTAAATGCATAATTAAGTTATTTTAAGCCATTTCCGCTTTTCTCTTGTCTCGTTCTTTAAAACGGCTGAAATCTATTTTTTTAATCTAAATTTTAGATATCTGAACCAATTTCTGTATTGAAGTTACTTTTCTTAAATTTTAAATTTCTAAAACTTTCTCTGTAATAACACTATTTTTAAATGCGCCATAAAGTTATTCAAGTGTTTTCACTTGTCTCGTTCTTTAAAGGGACTTGAATCTAATTTTTTTGTCTAAATTTTAAATTTCTGAATCTATTTTTTATTTTTATTACTACAAAATTTCCGAACCCAATTTTTATATGCACCTATCATTGATTCCTATGTATAACCGTTTTAACCCTAGTTCCTTAGTTATTTAATCTTCCTACAGGCTTAATTATTGTCTTTTATCCTCCAACTCGTGTCCACACCAATATGCACATTCAATTTCAAGTCCTCTCCATTATTAGATCAACGTGTATATGTTAATCCGCTACTATTTCGATAGTACATGTATTCCCCCTCAATTTCACTATTTTTAAATACACTATAAAGTTATTTCAAGCTTTTTCACTTTTCTTATTCTTTAAAAGGGCTTAAACAATTTTTTTAATATTAATTTCAAATTTCCAAATATATATCTTTATTATTACTACGAAATTTCTGAATCCATTTCTATATGCACATATCATTGATTCTCCGTCTATAACTATCTTAACCCTGGTTCATTACTGATTTAATCAATCTACATGTTTAAGTATTGTCTTTTCATAATGTCCTCCAATTTTTGTTCACGACAATATGCACCTACCATTGATTATTTTTCCTTAATCATCCCATTATGGACATTTGTCAATAGGAATTCAAGTCCTCTCCATTGTTAGATCGGCCTAAATATGTCAACCCAAAGCTTCTTGGATTGTACACATCCGTGATTGTGGCTTTCACCAAATTTACTTTGGATACATAACCAATCATTCATGTACCTTTACTTTTTTATCATTATCTAGCCATTTTGGAAACAAAATCGCATTATTGATATTTGTCAATAGACATTTAAGTTCAAGTTCTTTCTATTATTAGATTAACCTGAATATGTCAAACAAGGGCTCTTTTCGATTGTACACATCAGTGATTTGGCTTTCACCAAATTTTCTTTGCAAAGATAATCAATCATTCATATTACCTTGATTTTTTCATCTAGCCATTTTGAATACATCACATTTCACTTGTCTCGTTTATAAAATATTTGAAGCTGTCTCCAACTTTTAAAGCAAAATTCTTAGGATTTCAAAGATTTTTCACCATTTTGCATTTCATTCTTTTCTATTTATTAGAAAGACCGTATTATTAAATGCTTCAAGTGTATTAAATTTCTAAATCTATTTCTTAACATTACTACTTTTAAAATGACCATAAATTTTCACTTGTTTCGTTACTTAAAGTAATTGAGGCTACTTTTCTTAAATTTTAAATTTCTAAATCTTATTCCTTAATATCATTATTTTCAAATGCGCCATAAAGTCATTTCAAAGTTTTTCACTTGTCTCGTTATTTAAATGAACTTGAATCTATTTTTTTTATCTTAATTTTAAATTTCTGAATCTATTTCCTAAACATTACTACCTTCAAATTTCTAAATTTATTCCTATATGTACCTATCTTCTCATGTTTATAACTGTCTTAACCCTGATTTCTTAGCGATTTAATCTCCTACGGGCAAATTATTGTCTTTTCCTTACGTCTTCCAACTCGTATCCACAACAAATACAACTACCACTGATTTTGTTCATTTAACCATCTTCCTATGGACATTTATCAATAGGCATTCAAATCCAAGTCCTCTCTATTATTTGATCGACGTAAATATGTTAACTTGTGACTTTTCGATTGCACACATTAATGATCCATTTGTTCTGTTTCTATAACCGTCGTCCTATGGCATTTCTCAAAAGGTATTCAAGTTCAAGTCCTCTCCATTTTTAGATCGACGTGTATATGTCAACTCGTGACTCTTTTGATTGTACACGTATTTTTCCTTTGTTTCACCATTTTTAGATGCACTATAAATTTATTTCAAGCTTTTTCACTTGTCTCGTTCTTTAAAATGACTTTAAAAAATTCTATCTAAATTTTAAATTTCCGATTCTATTTCCTTATTATTACTACCTCCAAATTTCTGAATCCATTTCCATATGAACCTAACATTGATTCTCCTGTCTATGACTGTCTTAACCTTGATTTCATAGTGATTTAATCTTCCTACGGGCTATATATTGTGTTTTCCTTATGTCCTTTAACTCGTATCCACAACAATTTACACTTATAATTGATTTTGTTCCTAAAACCGTCATCCTCTGCACATTTATCAATAGACATTCAAATCCAAGTACTCTCCTTTATTTGATTGATGTGACTATGTCAACCGTGACTTTTTTATTGTATACTGATTGTTATGTTTTTGCGTATTCTAAATTTTTAATTACCGCAATCAAGACGGTGTCGCTTGGTAGCTAGCCAGTTGAGTACGGGTCGATCCACAGGGAGATGGAATCTTTTTCTTTATGTTTTAACGAGTTAAATCCGATTAAGTCGGGTTTTGTTTTAAGATCTATGAATGAGATAAAAGATATTAAAAGACTTGCTAGGGTTAGGATTAGGTTAGTTCGAGTTTAGGAAATTCTTACTTCTTTCAATGCCCTTCTGATTGGTGTTAAGGTAATCGGCAACAACGGGGATTAGCACGACTAGGAAAAAACTTACAAGTATAAGCTAGGCTTTCCATGCTTAGTTTCTTTCTTTTGGTCCTTGTCCGTCCGTTCTTGTCTCTTAGCCCTAACCTCCAATTAATTCAACCACAACCGGTCTAACTAGGGAATCACCGTTATCATGTAGGATAGGGTGCCGTAGTGAGCGGATTGTGCTTCAATTAAAATGAGTCCGTATTTAAAGTGCTGGGTAAAGAAAGGAGTGAGAGATTTCCTTCTCTCAAACCTTCCTTCTCCTGCCCTAACAAGTGAGGAATTTACTCACCCATTAAAAAATATATATAAAACAAGAGGGAAGGTAGAAATAATTTAGGTTAAGAAGAATTTTACAACTAGCTATTTGAGACCTCACCTAGACAAGGATCTTACTCAAGCATCATCGTTAAAAAAAATTTAGAAAAGGAGATAACAAAAGAAAAACACTAATTTAATTCTACGACTAAATTAACAAAAGAAAATTGCAGAGAAATAAAAATGCAATAAAAATGCGGGATAAATAAAAAAACTTACTTTTATTGATAACTTCTCAAAAATTCATTACAATGGAGAATTTAAATTCTAGATTTAAAAATAATAAGAGGCATGCTAATTTGGCTTTGAACTCTCCTATTTATAGATAGGAAAAACCCTAGGTTTACATTCTGATCCATATATGAAATTACAAAACTACCCCAAAAGCCGAGTCAAAGCACCGACACTGCCACCGACACGTGCAGAACACGGCCGCGGAACTGCGGTAGAAGTGCCGTTTGGCCGCGGTTCCGCGACCATTTGGTGGAATGGTGGGGCCATCTTTTCAGGGTTTCTCCAAGTTGCTTTTATCTTATGTCTTGTACACTTGGTTTCTCAGTATCTCTTCAGTCTTCTTCCAGATTTTCAGTAGTGCAAAATGATGTGGACTTTTGCCTTGAGCTCCGCGTTGAAGTCTTGGATCTTGTGTTGTTCTTATGCTTTGTGCATTGAAATGCTCAATGATTTTCCATATGTCCCTTGAGATGGTAGACGGCATCATACGGATAGTGCGCGGAAACCCGTATTTATCTGTTGTCGGTTGTAGTCCTGTATTTGTTACGACTTTTTATGAATTTCACTGTAAAGAGCTGAGAACCTGTAACCTGCAACTATTTAGCAGACATGGATCAAAAGTACCTACTTATATGCAATGTGATTAAGAATGGACGGTATAAAAATGCAAAAATCTGATATGAACATACACATTCATGATCCACTGAATATGTTCCCATAACTGTCGTCCTATGGACATTTATTAAAAGGCATTCAAGTTTAAATACTCTCCATTATTAGTTTGACGTGTATATATCAACCCGCGTCTCTTACGATTGTACATGTATTTTCCCTTAAAGTCACTATTTTAAAATGCACTATAAAATTATTTCAAGCTTTTTCACTTGTTTTGTTCTTTAAAATAACTTGACAAATTTTTTTTATCTAAATTATAAATTTCTGAATATATTTCCTTATTATTACTATTTTCATATTTCTGAATCCATTTCCACATGCATCTATCATCAATTCTCCGTCTATAACTGTCTGAACCCAGATTCATTACTGATTTAATCTACGTACAAGCTTAATTATTGTCTTTTTATAATGTCCTCCTTTTATTGTCCATGACACTATGCACCTACTATTGATTCTCTTCCAATTACTGTTCCATTATGGATATTTGTTAATTGACTTTCAAGTTCAAGTCTCCATTATTAGATTGACCTGAATATGTATACATCCGTAATTATGGCTTTCAACGAATTTACTTTGAACACTTAACCAATCATTCATAATACATTAAATTTTTAATCTAGCCTTTTTTAATACAGCATCACATTTCACTTGTCTCGTTTATAAAATATTTGAAACCGTCTCCAACTTTTGAAGCAAATTTCTCAGGATTTCAAAGACTTTACACCATTTTGCATTTCAACCTGTTTTTTATTTATTTGAAAGGGCGTATTTTGAAAATGCTTCAATTGTATTAAATTTTTAAATCTATTTCTTAACATTTCTTCTCTTAAAGAGACCATAAATTTTCACTTGTTTCGTTACTTAAACCAATTAAGGATACTTTTCTTAAATTTTAAATTTCTAAATATTTTTCCTTAATCACACTATTTTTAAATTCACCATAAGTCATTTCTAGGTTTTCACTTGTCCCATTCTTTAAATGAACGTGAATCTAATTTTTTTTATCTAAATTTTAAATTTCAGAATATATTTCCTAAATATTATTACTTTCAAATTTCTAAATCTATTTCTATATGCACCTGCCATTGATTCTCCTGTGTAAAACTGTTTTCCCCTGATTTCTTAGTGATTTAATTTTCTTACGAGATAATTATTGTCTTTTTCTTATGTCCTCCAACTCGTGTTCATAACAGTATGCACCTACCATTGATTTTGTTCATATAACCGTCCTTCTATGTATATTTATCAATAGACTTTCAAATCCACATCCTCTTCATTATTTTATCGACGTGAATATGTCATCCCGTGACTTTTCGATTGTACACATTCATGATCCAATGTTTCTGTTCCTATAACCGTTATCCTATGAACATTTATCTAAAGGCATTCAAGTTCAAGTCCTCTTCATTTTTAGAGCAATATATATTTCAACTCGTGACCTTTTTTATCGTACATGTATTTTTCTTTAGTTTCACTATTTTTAAATGCACTATAAAGTTTTTTTCAAGCTTTTTCGCTTGTCTAGTTCTTTAAAATGACAGTTTATTTTTTCTAAATTTTAAATTTCTGATTCTATTTCCTTATTATTACTACTTCCAAATTTATGAATCCATTTCCTTGTCCCATCATTGATTCTCCTGTCTATGAAAGTCTTAACCCTGATTCGTTAATGATTTGATCTTCCTACGGGCTTGATTATTGTCTTTTTATAATGTCCTCAAACTCGTGTCAATAAAAAATATGCTCATGCTATTGAATATGTTCCTATAAATGTTCTTCCTATGTGCATTTATGAATAGACATTCAAACTCCAGTTCTCTCCATTATTTATTCAACGTGACTATGTCAACCCGTGATTTTTCAATTGTACACATTCATGGTCCACTTATTTTGTTTCTATGATTGTTGTCTTATGGACATTTATCGAAAGGCTTTCAAGTTGAATTCCTCTCCATTATTAGATTGACGTATATATGTCAACCCACGACTCTTTCCATTGTACATGTATTTTCCTTGAATTTCACTATTTTCAAATGCACTATAAAATTATTTTAAGCTTTTTCATCTGTCTCGTTCTTTAAAAGAACTTAAATTAATTTTTTAATCTAAATTCTAAATTTCTGAATCTATTTCCTTATTATCTGTACTTCTAAATTTTTGAATCCATTTCTTTATGCACCTATCATTGATTCTCCGTCTATAACTGTCTTAACCCCGATTAATTACTGATTTAATCCACCTATAGACTTAATTATTGTCTTTTCATAATGTCCTCCAATTGTTGTCCATGACAATATGCATTTAACATTGATTCTCTTTCTAAACATTAAAGTTTAAGTCTTCTCTATTATTAAATTGACCTAAATTTCTCAACCCAGCGCTCTTTCGATTGTACACATCCATGACCATGGCTTTCGCCAAATTTACTTTACACACTTAACCAATCATTGACAATATCTTGAATTTTTTCATCTAGCCTTTTTGAATACATCACATCGCACATAACTCTTTTATAAAATATTTGAAACCATCTTCAACATTTAAAGCAATTTCTTAGGATTTCAAATACTTTACACCATTTTGCATTTCAGCCTTTTTTTATTTATTAGAATTTGGAAAGGCTGTATTTTGAAAATGCTTCAATTGTATGAAATTTCTGAATCTATTTCTTAACATTATTGCTTTTAAAGAGATCAAAAATTTCCACTTGTTTCGTTACTTAAAGCAATTGCGGCTACTTTTCTTAAATTTTAAATTTCTAAATCTTTTTCCTAATCATACAATTTTTAAATGCGCCATAAGTCATTTCAAGGTTTTTCACTTGTCTCCTTTAAATGAACTTGAATCTAATTGTTTTTATCTAAATTTTAAATTTTTGAATCTACTTCCTAAACATTTCAAATTTCTAAATCTATTTCCATATGTACCTATCATTGATTCTCCTGTCAAACCGTTCCACCCTGATTCTTATTAATTTAATTTTCCCGTGAGATAATTATTGTCTTTTTCCTGTCCTTCAACTCCTGTCCACAACAGTATGCACCTACCATTAATTTTGTTCATATGACCGTCTTCCTATGGACATTTATCAATAGACTTTCAAATTCAGGTCCTCTCCGTTATTTGATCGATGTGAATATGGCATCTCGTGACTTTTCGATTGTACACATTCATGATCCAATGGTTCTATTCCTATAACCGTTATCCTATGAACATTTATCTAAAGGCATTCAAGTTCAAGTCCTCTCTATGTTTAGATCGACGTGTATATATCAACCCGTGACTCTTTTGATTGTACTCGTATTTTCTTTTAATTTCACAATTTTTAAATGCACTATAAAAGCTATTTCAAGCCTTTTCAATTGTCTTGTTTTTTAAAAGGACTTAAATCTATTTTTTTAATCTAAATTTCATATTTTTGAATCAATTTCATTACTATGTTGCTTCTAAATTTCTCAATCCATTTCCATATGCATCTATCATTGATTCTCATGTCTATGACCGTCTTAACCCTGATTTCTTGGTGATTTAATTTTCCTACGGGCTTAATTCTTAATTATTGTTATAATGTCCTCAAACTCATGTCCACAAAACATACACACCTACTTGACTCTGTTCCTATAACCGTTCCTCATATGTACATTTAAGAATAGACATTCAAGCTCAAATCATCTACATTATTTGATCGACGTGAGTATGTCAACCGTGACATTTCGATTGTACACATTAATGATCCACTGATTCTGTTCCAATAACCATCGTTCTATGGACATTTATCATAAGGCGTTCAAGTTAAGCCCTCTCTATTATTAGTTCGACGTGTATATGTCAACCCGTGACTCTTTCGATTGTACACTTATTTTCAGCAATGAATCAAATATCGGTCATATCGGCCGATATATCGTATCAGGACCCCTCATGATAAAATAAAACCGATAAAATTTAGCTGATATATCAGTCGATATGGCGATATCGATCGATATATCATCCGTATATGACATATGAGACACCTAGCCGATACGATTCCGATATCCGTCAATATTCGATATTTAAAACTTTGATTTTCCGTTAATTTCACTATTTTTAAGTGCGCTGTAAAATTATTTTAAGCTTTTTCGCTTGTCTTGTTCTTTAAAAGAACTTAAATCAGTTTTTCATCTAAATTTTAAATTTTTGAATCTATTTCCATATTATTACTACTTCCAAATTTCTGAATCCATTTCCATATGCACCTAACATTGATTCTCTGTCTATAACTGTTTTAGTCCTGATTCATTACTTATTTAATTTACCTACGGGCTTAATTATTGTCTTTTCATAACGTCCTCCAATTTTTGTCCATGACAATATGCACCTACCATTGATTCTTTTCCTATAACCGTCCCATTTTGGACATTTGTAAATAGGCTTTCTAGTTCAAATCCTCACCATTATTAGATTGATCTGAATATGTTACCCAATACTCTTTTGATTGTACACATCCGTGATTGAGACTTTCGCCAAATTTACTTTGCACACGGAACCAATCATTTATGATACCTAGATTTTTCTCATCTAGCTCTTTTGGATACATCGCATTTCACTTATCTCGTTTATAAAAATATTTCAAACCATCTCCAACTCTTAAAGAAAATGTCTCAGGATTTCAAAGACTTTACACCATTTTGCATTTAAGCCTTTTTTTTATTTATAAGAAAGGATGTATTTTGAAAATGCTTCAATTGTAAATTTCTAAATCTATTTCTTAACATTACTGCTTTTAAAGGGACTATAAATTTTCACTTGTATATGTCAACCCGTGACTTTTGATTGTACACGTATTTTTCCTTAGTTTCACTATTTTTAAATGCACTATAAAGTTATTTCAAGCCTTTTCACTTATCTTGTTCTTTAAAATAACTTAAATCTTTATATCTAAATTTTAAATTCCCGTATTATTACTACTTCCAAATTTTTGAATTCATTTCCATATTCACATATCATTGATTCTACGTCTATAATTGTCTTAATCTTGATTCCTTATTTAATCAATTTACGGGCTTAATTATTGTCTTTCCATAATGTACAATTTTTGTCCACGTTGATATTCACCTGATTCGCTTCCTATAATCGTCCCATTATTGACATTTATCAATAGGCAGTGGAGTTCATCTAGCCTTTATGGATACATCGCATTTCACTTGTTTCGTTTATAAAATATTCGAAATCGTTTCCAACTTTTAAAGCAAATTTCTTAGGATTGTAAGGACTTTATACAATTATATATGCATTTTAGCCTTTTTTTTATTTATTAGAAAGGCTGTATTTTGAAAATGCTTCTAAATCTATTTCTTAACATTACTACTTTTAATGGGACCATAAATTTTCGCTTGTTTCGTTACTTAAAGTAATTAAGCCTATTTTTCTTAAATTTTAAATGGCTAAATTTCAACTTGATACCATGAACTACATAGGCAATTTCCACAAATGATACCATAAACTTTCAAAAGTATAAAAAAAACCCGACGGCGTTAACGGAAAATTACAGAATTACCAAAATACCCTTCATATAATAAAAAATACTTTATTTGGAAAAAAAAAGAAGGGGTATCTGTTAATTTTGTAAATGCAAAATTACCGATTGCATACCATTCGGCAAGGAGGCCAATCTGTCGAAGAATAATTAAGGAGTTCAATCTATTGATGATGAGATGTGGAGTCACTAAGGCCGAGCTGCAAACAATTGCTCGATACTTGGATTTTATGCCGAAATCAAAGATATCATCGAGCTCCAACAATATGTTTCATACAACGACTTATACAAATTGGTAGTTAAAGAAGAGAAACAATTGGTGACCAAAAAGTGGCCGAGATAAATAATTACACCAACCGAGGAGGTTCCTCATCAGCTGGCAACTATCGAACGAAAACGTTTGAGATACAAAAAAACGGCTGAATTTTAAAGAAAGACCGATGCTAAACTTCGGCCAAAGAGACACCAGCGAGCTTGAACCAACTAAGCAGTTTTGGAGGAAGTAAGATGGGTAAATGCCAAAGATAATGGGCATTACAAAGCCGAGTGTCCCGATTGACGAGCCGTAACAATAATCGAGGATGATGTTGTCGAAGAAGAAGAAGAAGAAGAAGAAGAAGTGAAACCACCCATTTACGATAAGTATGATGATGAGGACACCGAATAGATTACTTATTATGATCATGGAGAATCCCTTGTGGTCAAGCGAATGAGGACGAAGATGGTTAGCTGCGGCATAACTTTCATACTCGATGTACGCTCTATGGGAAGGTATATAACGCAATCAGTGATGACGGTAGTTATGAAAACCTTGTTGCTCGAGTGATGGTTGACAAGTTGCAATTAAAGACATAGACGCGAGAAAAAAACTTATCAGCTCACTTGGCTTCGAAAGGAAAACGTTGAATCGGTCACCTGGCTTGCAATTAAAATTGGTGGAGTTTGTTAAAGTGTTTGGTATCCTTTTCTATTGGCAAGTATTATAAGAATTCGTTGTGGTGTGATGTATACTGCCGATGGAGGCGTGTCACTTGCTATTTGGTGGACCATGGCAATTTGACCGACGAGTGGTTCATGATGGGTACAAGAATACTTTTTTATTAAGGACGTAGTAAAGATCATTTTGCGGCTTTCAAAAATCGAAAGAGTGTAACAAAAACCCGGTTAGTAATTTCCTAAGTCATACCAATTTTATGGAGGTTGCTGAGGAAAGTGGTGAAATGTATGTTTTAATGGTGTTAGAGGCTAATAAGGAACACCCAAGCCATCCACCGATCTTAGAGGGTCTTTTAGAAGAGTTTTCAGATGTCATTCCCGAATACTTATCTGTTGGGTTGCCACTTGACCGAGATATTCAACATCACATCGATCTTGGAAGATTTACCAGCTGGGTTGCCCCCTGACTGAGATATTCAACATCATATCGATCCCATTCCAGAAGCAGTCTTATGTAATAAACCGGCTTATCACATGACACCGAAGGAGCATGAAGAATTGCCATGGCAAGTTGAGGATTCGATACAAAAGGGCTACTTGAAGGAGAGTATGAGTCCTTGTGCAGTGTCGGCGTTACTTGATCCAAAGAAAGATGGATCATGGCGAATGTGTATCGATTGCCGAGCTATCAACAAAATCATGGTAAAGTTTCGATTTCCTATACCTCGACTTGAAGATATGCTGGATAATCATTCGGGTTCAAAGGTATTCTCAAGGATCGACCTTGAGAAGCGGGCATCACCAAATTAGGATTTGGCGAGGAGCTCTTGTGCTTGCACTTCCTGATTTTGATATGGTGTTTGAAATTTGATTGTGATGTATCTAAATTAGTATTTGGTGGAGTATTAAGTCAGGAAGGTCGGCTTATCGCTTTCTTTAGCGAGAAATTAAATGCTTCAAGAAGCAATTACTCAACTTATGATGTCGAGTTGTATGATATTGTTCAATCTCTTCGACATTGGGAACATTATCTACTTCATCAGGAGTTTGTTAAATTCATATCATGAGACGTTGAAGTATATCAATAGTGATCATAAATTGAATAGCCGGCATGGAAAGTGCGTTGCCAATATACAAAGGTTTGTTCCGTTTGTTATTCGGCATAAAGAAGGCCGGCAGAACAGAGTAGCTGATGCGTTGAACCGATGAGTTTCACTTTTGTCGACTTTACAAGCTAAACTTATCGGCTTTGAGCAATTAAAGGAATTGTGTAAGAAAGATAAAGATTTCGGTGAAATTTGGGCAAAATGCTATCAGGGAATTTTGAAAACTGTGTGCTTGTTGATGAATTTCTTTTCAAAGAAAGCAATTAGTTGTGTTGAATTCCGATGTAATTATTTTGGAGAACCATAACGGAGGTCCGTTGTGGAGGTCTGGTAAGACATTTCAGCCGAGATAAGACGACTGCTTTAGCGGAGGAGTATTTTGTATGGCCGAAATTAGCGAGAGATGTAACGAAACACGTGGAGAGATGCTGAGCTTGTACATTGGCCAAAAGTTGATGGCAGAACACGGGTCTTTACACGCTACTATCGGTGCACGAAGCTCCGTAGGAGGACATCAGCCTAGACTGTCTTGGGTTTTCCTAGAGCACAAAGAGGTATGGATTCAATCTTAGTTGTTGTCGACGGATTTTTAAAAATGGCACATTTTATTCCATGCAACATAATGTTTGATGCCTCTCGAGTGGTCATAATAAATTTTAGAGAGTTTGTTAAGCTACATGGAATTCATAAGACGGTGACGTCGGACCGAAATACAAAGTTTGTTGGGCATTTTTGGATAACCTTATGACGAAAGATGGAGACACGGTTGCAATTCAGTACTTTACATCATCCGCAGACTGATGGACGGACTGAAGTAGTGAACCGAACATTAGAGAATTTGCTAAGAAGCTAAATAGGCGATAACAAGAAAAGTTGGGAGTCCCTCTGATATCACAAGCCGAGTTTGCCTACAACCGATCGACTTCAAGGTCAACAAGGAAGAGTCTTTTTAAGATGGTGTATTGGAGAAATCCTAATAGTCTTGATCTTATGCCGATTCCTATCACTACGAAGTTTGTCGAGATGCCGACGACATGGCCAAATATATTAAAAAGATTCATCAACAAATTCGAGCCAAGTTAGAGAAGTCCAACCAAAAGTACAAAGCAGTTGCTGATAAGCAACGATCGGCCGAATTGAAGTAGGTGATTTGGTATGGATCAATTTTCGGCCCAATCGATTTTCTCGAGGTAAATTTGGAAAGCTGAAAGACCGAGCCGATGGACCATTAAGGGTGCTGGAAAGAATTGGTGAGAACACATATAAGATCGAGCTACCATAAAGTTATGTAGTTTTGGTGATCTTCAATATTACCGATCTAAAATGCTATGTTGAGGATCAAGGAGAGCCGAACTCGAGGTCGAGTTCTTTCCAATCCGGAGAGTTTGATCCAGAAGCGGGTGCCAAACCCGAATCCGAATAGGAGTTGGTTCCAAAAGATTTGGAAAGATTCGATAGAAGATTTTATTACAATTTAAATTTGAGATTTAAATAAGATTTGTTTCTATTTAATTCGTTTGGATCTAATTAGTTTAGGTTAGTTTTATTTTATTGTTTTCCTTTTTAGTTGAGATTTATTTCTTTTTGCTTAAGTTTTTATATTCCTATTTAAAAGATGATGAGAATTATTGTATTAAGGGAGTTGATTTGATTATTGAATAAGGGCTGCTTGTTAGCAAAGGAAAAGCTGCGGTTTTGTGTTTGAAGGCGAGACCATCATAACTCGTCCTTGGTTATTTTAGGGGTTTGATCTTTTGTTATCTCTTGAGGGGGAGTCTAGGTTGCACGGACACTTCCAACGGGTTGCTGTATCTGTGCCTGACACGTTTCGGACACCGACACTTGTACGACGCGTATCGGACGTGTTGTTTCTATGTCATATACATATAGTATGTGTTTTATGTGTATCATATACTTATAAACATATTTTTAGTATGTTATTAGCGTATAGCATGTTAGACTCGATAATTTTCTCTTGTTTAATGTTGTCATAATAGTTTGATTTCTTATTTATTTTTATAAGATTATATATATAGTCGTGTCCCCGTATCCTATATTTTGGGATTTTCCCGTGTCACCGTATCGCATCGTGTCGTATTCGTGTTCCCGTATCCGTGTCCATGCAACCTCGGAGGGAGTAGATCGTACTGAGCGTTATGTCTTCGTAGAGCGATCCTCATCAGTTTTACACCAAGTGAATTGGAAAAGGTTGATACATACAGTTTCAGTGGATGCTGGTTTGTCAGGTTTTGCCCAACATCGATCTAAATTGCTTTATGGTTCACACCTATCTGTCATGTAAAAATTAAAATTAATAACTGACCTTGTTTTAGCTTCTTAATAGATGGGAAGCTTTTCAGGATTTGTTGTTTGACATTGATATAGACCTGTAATACAGATATTTTTGGTTGTGCCTCAAGAAAGGAAGCTCGACAGGGGTGTCATCATACTGAAACCTTAGGCACACAGAATATTTGATGTTCTAATACATAGACGTTGTCGACATCATTATCATCTACACTGAACCAACCTTTCAAATATATCCTTTAAGTTGATCAAAAACGTATGTATCAAGAATTTAAGGATATATTTGTAAGGTTGGTTCATTGTATACATTTGTATACATATATAGGCAAGCTTAGGTTCAGTGTGTGCTTTTTCAGGTTCAGGTGTGGTTGGGTTTGGAGAAACATGAAAACACGCCAGTGTTTATTTGGGCTGGCTTTAAACCACTCCAAAACCTTCCGGGTCACGTTTGAGCGGGTTTGGGTTGAACTCAACCTGGCTATTGGTTAACACCCTTCCTTAGAGTGTTTTATGCAGACTTGTGTTGGTGATATCTATTTGGAACTCAGCAGGGAGCTGTTCGATTTATCTTATTTGTGAATTTATGAGACTGTGCTGACCGAATGACTCATTAACTGTATATTAGAAAGATTTTAATGAGGAATGTTCTTAGAGGCTTATGTTTGTGTTCAAGGAATTGGGGGTATAGCAGGGACCTCAGATTCATATTGGATTGGGGATGCTGCTATTATTTTCCATGCATGGATGATCCTAGCCACACATCCCTCGTTAAAACACACCCTCATTCCCATGGCCTCAAGAATTTAAGGATTTTCGTGCCCTCGAGAATTACATCACTCATTAAAACACACCCTGATACCCATGGCCTCAAGAATTTAAGGATTTTCATGCCCTCAAGAATTAGATGGCGGAGGACCACCACCTTGATAGCAAATTACAGAGTACAAAAACAGAAATATGTCCAGGACAGCAACATGAACAACTCCCTAGCATTAAATAATAATTAACACTCTCTTACCTCTCAACACAGATATTAAGTAATCACGCGCCTCCTAAATTCCTTTTATATGGAACTAAATTGTCCCCTCTGCCTTTCCACAAATTGTAGCAAATTTTTGAGTAAAATGGATAATTGGTCCTCCCCAAAGATCCATTAAAAAGTTTTTCAAGAACTTTTGTCAACTGCCTTTTTTCTCCTCAAGGTAGATAATTGTCAGTGTAATTTGATACAAGGATTTTTTCAAGATTACCCAAATAACATGCAACAGATTTTCACTACCAGTTTTGTTCACAGCCCCCTTCCCTCAGTTGTATAAGATGACGTGTATGAGCTAGATGAGTGGCATATTATGAGCATTACCGACGTCGCAACGTGAAGGATTGTTGCATGAAAGCTATGTTTGGACCCTGTATAGTTTCTTTATCCAGTAAGACATATATTGCTGATAAATTGGAAAAATCAATATTTGCTTCAGTTATATATATATATATATATATATATATATATATATATATATATATATATAATGACCTGATTGAATTTCATATGTTCGTGTTTTATATGAAAAGAGCTGCTAACGTTTTGATTCTTCTGAATATTTGTCAAGGCCGAGACTTGGAACCCGTTCCTCTTCCACAAAATGCATCAAAGAGTTAGATAGGTTGGCGGTTCGATTAACAGCTCTTTTAAATGATGCAAAAGATGTTGCGAAGCAGAACAATTTGTCCTTGGTAAATATACCAGCATGGTTATGGGGATGGAGATCTCCTTGGAAAGGAAGACAGAAAGATGGAGAGCTAATCAGCAAAGGAGAAAATGAGCTGTATGTGCTAGGAAAAAGAACTAGGGAAAAGTTTCTGGAATTGTTTGGTGAGGAATATGACCCAGATGTCTTTTCTATTAAGGCAACACAGGTTGGATATCTTACTCCATTTTTTTTTCTTCCTTTAATATTTTGGTGACTAAGATCAGAGAATTTCTATTAGCATGCCAAAATTGCAGTTAGTAAATTGGCAGTCATGTTACAAAGTTTCGAGAAAAGTCAGATAAAATCCTGTAAATCAAACCTATTTGGAAAAAGCTGTTACTTGAGCTAATTCTAAACCCTACCATGTGTAGAAGTGTCGGACATGTCCAATTTAGGTTGATACGGCCCATGCGTGTTGGACACGGTGATGGATGGAGTGTTGGGATGGTTGACAAATGTTGGATACGAACCCGCAGAGCCAATAGATGTGTTGTTGCTTCCTAGGTTTTAAGGAATGTTAAATAAACCTTCATTTTTTACCTTCTCTGATTATTTGTCATCGGTGTCTTTTAGAAACCAAATAATTCTTGTGTCTAATGATACAGGTTCCTCAAGCATCAGCCAGTACCCTCAAGCATCAGCCAGTGCCGTGGCATTTGGTTTTCGATTGTTTTCTGGGTAAGGAAGCCTTGGATCGGAGAGGCATCGTGCCTTCTCTGTGATAAGTGAAAGTCGCGCAAGTGATATATGTTTACGATTTTTTGATACTTTTGAAACCTGCGTTAGATAATTTACTAACATACTGTATTGCTATAGCTAACCTTCTAAAGGTTCAACTTTTGTTAGTAAAGTAGGCTTATCAGTTTGACTTAAAGGATCTTAAGTATGATCATCAATTTCTTCATAATTTGATGTTCTATCAAACGGAAAACATCAGAGAAAATGTATCATTTTGTGTAATTAATTGTTATCCTTTCTATTTTAATCAAGCGGTTTCACAGAAATAGTCTGGCTTTAGAGTTCTATATGATCATGGATTTTTCAAACCGCACAGTTCTGCACACAAAAACATCCTTAAATATGTGCACGCGCGCGCATGTAAATAATTATTCAGAGATGAATGTGGGTTGATCTAAAAAAAATCCCTGTATTATCTGACTTTGCGCTTCTTGGATAATAAATGGTTACAAATCTCATACATGCAGAGTGTGCATCAGTTGTGTAATATTTTCAACTTTAGTCCTTCTATCAAGTTGCATAACCGTTATCTTTGGTAGGAACTGTGATATATCTCTTTCAAGTATAGAGAAAATCTGGAGCCTGCTGTTGATATGATTAAAAAACCCATTTTAGAAAGTATTTCTTCTGAGGATGGCAGACGATACCAGCTAAATTTAACTAAGCACGATATTGCTTCTTTGTGGTTTCTCTGCAAGCAGGTATAATGAAGTCTCTTAAAGTCTTATAGATATAGTCCTGTTCTTATTTTCCCAGATCAATTTACTGTTCTTCATATTTCAGGAAGCATCTTCATTGGATATCACCGATCAAGCTTGTGGCCTTTTAAATCCCTCAGAGGTATAGCTCTTTCTATTTTTCTTCTGACTGGAGTTATTTTTCACGTTCAGCCTTTTATTTGGGTGGATTATAAGTGATGTTAGTATTTATTGAAAAATTTTATGTTCAGGTTTTTGCTTTGTGTATGTGCCATGATGTTGATCATCTAACTTTTCATTGCGTGTCCATCCAATCTCTGCGTCAGCCTATTGACTAGAGACTATTGAAAAGAAAAAAAACATTTGCTTTGAAAGTTCAATTTGGTTTATGCTTGGGTGGTCTACTATGGGAAGTGATGTATATACTAAGATGATTAGTGGAATGATTACGGATCTATTGAAATGATCTTCTTGATCCAGAAAAAAGATAACATAAGGCGATCTTTCCCTTCAAAACCCTAACCCGCCGGCTATCTCTCCTCTCTCTCTCTCTCTCCCCTCCTTCGCCTCGATCCCCCCCCTCCTCCTCCTCCCCCTCCTCCATCCATCTCCGGCGGTGCGGTCTTCCGCAGGAGCATCGTAAGGACCTCCAAGGGGCCCACAACCCTAGCAAGAGAAAGAAGAAGAAGTGCGAGACGATGATTTTATTCTCATCGGAAGTCACCCAGATTGCCACATCGTGCTCCATCATCCGAGCATCGGCCGTTTCCATCTCGAAATCCAGAGTCTCTCCGTGACCGATCTCGATTCGGGTATTTATTGTTTCTTGGATTGATAATTTTTTTTGTGTTTTTCTTTTTACATCAATTTATAATTTTGTTTTGCAGTTCATGGCACCTGGGTTTCAGGGGAAAAGATTGGGGCTAAGATTTTAGTGGGGGTTTAGGAGCTGCATTGGGTGTCTTTGAGTGGTGCTTTTGAGATGGAGAATCCGTAGCCGGCGGTGCTTGAAGGGAACGAGGATACCCAACAGGTAAGATTTAGGAAAGAAAGGTTCAATTTTTTTTAATTTGTATTAATTTATCTAGTCAAAATTTCAGTCAGTTTGATTCATTAGATCTTAATTTAGATTATTGTTCCTATATTTGATATTGATTTGTGATGCATTTATAGATTATGATACTAAATAATATAGATCATCCCCTTTTTCTATCTGATTGGGATGAGACTAAATAGATTTTAGACCTAAGCTGAAGATTGATTAAAATTGGCACTACACTAATCATGTACTTGAATTTATGAAGAAGCCATAGGTTTCATTAGTGAAACTCTGGAAACGCATAGAAACATATCTATTGAGTAGTCTTTAACTACATTTCTGCTCCTTAACACCTGAAGGCTACCGTTTACATTTGCAAGAAAGAAGAAGAAAAAGCTAAAACCAACGGCTGCTTGATCAACCAATCATTTAGGAATAAGCGTCGGATTACACTACCCTTAAATAAATTAATGTGATCTCTGCGAACAATATTAAAGACTGATATCACGATTCTTAAATTAGATCTTACCATTCTTTAAACTTTCCTTTTTTAATTCCGTCAAAAGAAACAACACGCCGTCACTGTGATTTCATCTCTCGATGTCGATCCTTCGAAACCCTAACCTTCGAAACTCTAAAATTTTAATTTCCTATTCTATTTCCTTATTTTCACTACTTCCAAATTTTGGAATCTATTTCCATATGCACCTATCCTTGGTTCTCCGTCTATAACCGTCATAATCCCGGTTCATTACGGATTTAATCTACCTACGGGCTTAATTATTGTCTTTTCATAATTTCCTTTAATTTATGCCCATAGCAAACCATTGATTCTCTTCCTATAACCATCCCATTATATAAATTTGTGTATAGACATTCAAATTCAAGTCCTCGCCATTTTTAGATCGACCTGATTATGTTAACCCGGGGATCTTTTGATTGTACACATCCGTGATTGTGAATTTCGCCAAATTTACATTGCACACGAAACCAATCATTCATGATACCTCGACTTTTATTTTATCATCGTCTAGCCTTTCTTGATACAACATCGCATTTCACTTGTCTCGTTTATCAAATATTCGAAAACGTCCCTAACTTTTAAAACAAATTTCTCAGGATTTCAAAGACTTTGCGCCATTTTGCATTACAACCATTTTGAAAAATGCTTCAATTTATTTAATTTCTAAATCTATTTCATAACATTACTGCTTTTAAAAGGACAATTTTCCTATATGATTAACTAATGTCTTTTTATAATGCCCTCCAACTCTTGTCCACAATAATATACAGCTACCATTGATTCTGTAATTATGTTCCTATGAACATTTATCTAAATGAATTTAAGTTCAAATCTTCTCCATTTTTAGATTGACGTGTATAGGTCAACCCGTGACCCTTGATTGTACATGTATTTTTCTTTAGTTTCATTTTTTAAAATGCACCATAAAGTTATTTTAAGCCTTTTCACTTGTCTCGTTCTTTAAAACGACTTAACTCTATTTTTTAATCTAAATTAAAAAAAAATTGAATCTATTTTTTTATTATTACTAATTCCAAATTTTTGAATCCATTTCCATATGGTGCTATCATTGATTCTCTGTCTATAACTGTCTGAATCCTGATTCCTTACCGATTTAATTTACCTACGGCTTAATTATTGTATTTTCATGTCCAATTTTTGCCCAGGTTAATATGCACATACCATTGATTCTCTTCTTATAACCATCCCATTACGGACATTTGTTAATAGGAATGCAAGTTCAAGTTCTCTCAATTATTAGATCGATCTGAATATGTCAACCCGGAGCTCTTTCGATTGTACACATCCGTGATTGTGGCTTTCGCCAAATTTACTTTACATACGTAACCAGTCATACATGATACCCTGTCTTTTTATCTAGCCTTATTGGATATATCGCATTTCACTTGTCTCGTTTATAAAATATTCGAAACCGTCTTTAAAGAATTTACACCATTTTGCATTTCAGCACTTTTTATTCATTAGAAATGCTGTATTTTGAAAATGCTTCAATTGTATTAAATTTCTAAATCTATTTTTAACCTTACTGCTTTTAAAGGGAGCATAAATTTTCACCCGTTTCATTAAAGCAATTGACGCTAATATTCTTAAATTTAAAATTTCTAAATCATTTTCTTTAATCACGCTATTTTTAAATGTGCCATAAAGTATTTTCAAGTTTTTTCACATCGTCTCGTTCTTTAAAAGTGCTTGAATCTTATTTTTTAATCTAAATTTTAAATCTCATAATATATTTCCTAAACATTACTACTTTCATATTTCTAAACCTATTTCCATATCGACCTAACATTGATTCTCATGTCTATAACTATCTAAACCATGATTTCTCAGTGATTTAATCTTCCTATGGGCTAATTATTCAGTTTTTCTTAGGTCCTCCAACTCATGTCCACAGCAATATGCACCTACTTTTGATTCTGTAAATATGTTCCTATTACCGTCCTATGGACATTTATCAATAGACTTTTAAATGCACGTTCTCTCCATTATTTGATCGATGTGAATATGTCAACCTGTGACTTTTCAATTGTACACATTCATAATCCAATGCTTCTGTTCCTATAACCGTTGTCCTATGAACATTTATCTAAAAGCATTCAAGTTCAAGTCATCTCCATTTTTTGATCAACGTGTATATGTCAATTCGTGACTCTTTTAATTATACACGTATTTTTCCTTAGCTTCATTATTTTTAAATGCACAATAAGTTATTATAAGCCTTTCTTTTGTCTCATTCATTAAAATAATTTAAATCAAATTTTTATTTTAATTTTAAATCTTTGAAACTATTTCCTTATTATTACTACTTCAAAATTTCTCGACTCATTTCCGTATGGACCTATCATCGATTCTCCTATGTATAACCGTTTTAACCCTAATTCCTTGGTCATTTAATCTTCCTACATGCTTAATAATTGTCTTAATATAATGTTATCAAACTTGTGTCCACAATAATATGCACTTACCATTGATCATGTTTGTATAACCGTTTCTCCAATGGGCAATAGACATTCAATCTGATTTTGTTCCTATAACCGTCGTCCAATAGACATTTAAACTCAAGTCCTCTCCATTATTTGATGGACATGACTATGTCATCCCGTGACTTTTCGATTGTTCACATTCATGTTTCTTTGATTCTATTCTTATAAAATGATGTCCAATAGGCATTTAAACTCAAGTCCTCTCCATATTATATCGATGTGACTATGTCAACCCGTGGCCTTTCGATTATACACATTTATGATGCACTGATTCTGTTCCAATAACCGTTGTCTTATGAACATTTATCTAAAGGCATTCAAGTTCAAGTCTTCTCCATTTCTAGATCGACGTGTATATGTCAACCCATGACTATTTTGATTGAAACGCGTTTTTTCTTAGTTTCACTATTTTTAAGTGTACAATAAAGTTATTTTACGCCTTTTCTCTTGTCTTGTTCTATAAAATGACTTAAATCTATCTTTTATCTAAATTTTAGATTTCCGAATCTATTTCCGTATTATTGCTACTTCCAAATTTCTGAATCCATTTCCGTATACACCTATTATTGATTCTTTGGACTATGACTGTCTTAATCTTGATTATTTACTAATTTACTTGCATGCATATTTAATTATTGTCTTTTGATAATGTCCTCAAACTCGTGTCTACAAAAAATATGCACCTACTTATTAACTCACTTCCTATAAGTGTTCCTCCTATTGATATTTATGAATAAACTTCCACGCTCAAGTCATCTCCATTATTTGATCGACTTGACTATGTCAACCCGTGACTTTTCAATTGTACTCATTCATGACCCACTGATTATGTTCCTATAGCCATCGTCCTATTTACATTTATCAAAAGGCATTCAAGTTCAAGCCATCTCCATTATTTGTTCAACGTGTGTATGTCAACCTGTGGCTCTTTCGATTGTACACATATTTTCTCTTAATTTCACTATTTTAAATACATTATTACTACCATCCTATGGACATTAATCAATAGACTTTCAAATCCACGTCCTCTTCATTATTTGATCGACCTGTATATGTAGCCCATAACTCTTTCTATTGTACACATATTTCCCCTTAATTTCACTATTTTTTAATGCACTACTACCATCCTCCAATGAACATTTATCGATAGACTTTAAAATCCACGTCCTCTCCATTATTTTATCGACCTGAAAATGTAAACCCATGGCTTTTCAATTGTAAACATTCATGATGCAATAGTTATGTTCCAATAACCGTTGTCTTATGAACATTTAATCTTCTTATTGGATTAACTAATGTCTTTTTCTAATGTTCTCCAACTCGTGTCTACAACAATTTGCACTAACCATCGATTCTGTAATTCTGTTCCTATAACCGTCCTTCTATGGACATTTATCAATAGAATTTCAAATTCACGTTCTCTCAATTATTTGATCGACGTGAATATATCAACCCGTGACTTTTTCGATTGTACACATTCATGATCCAATGGTTCTATTCCAATAATTGTTGTCTAATGAGCATTTATTTAAAGGCATTTAAGTTTAAAACCTCTACATTTTTAGATCGATGTGTATATGTCAATCCGTGACTCTTTTGATTGTGCTCATATTTTCCCTTAGTTTCTTTATTTTTAAATGCAGTATAAAGTTATCTCAAGCTTTTTCACTTGTCTTGTTTTTTAAATTGACTTATATCTATTTTTTAATCTAAAATTTCCGAGTCTATTTTCGTAGTATTACTACTTTCAAATTTCTGAATCCATTTTCATATGCACCTATTGTTGATTCTCCTGTCTATGACTGGTCTTAACCTGATTCATTAGTGATTTAATATACCTACGGGCTTAATTATTGTCTTTTTATAATGTCCTCAAACCTGTGTCCATAAAAAATATACACCAACTATTGATTTGGTTCTTATCCGTTTCTCATGTGGACGTTTATGAATAGACATTGAAGTTCAATTCCTTTCCATTATTAGATCGACGTGACTGTCAACTCGTGACTTTTTGATTGTACACATTCATGATCCACCGATTATGTTCCTATAACCGTCATCCTATTGACATTTATCAGAAGGAATTGAAGTCTAAGTCCTCTCTATTATTGGTTTGACATGTATAATAATGAATATTTTGATTGTACACATTTCTCGTTAATTTCACTATTTTTAAATTCACTATTAACTCCCTCCTTTGGATATTTGTCGGTAGACTTTCAAATCCACGTTCTCTCCATTATTTGATCGACATGTTTATGTTACTCTTTCGATTGTACACATATTTCCCCTTGAGTTCATTATTTTTAAATGCGCTATTACTTCCCTCTTATGGACATTTATCGGTAGACTTGCAAATCCACGTCCTCTCCATTATTTGATCGATGTGAATATGTAAACCCGTGACCTTTTCGATTGTACCCATTCATGATCTAGTTCTGTTCCATTAACCGTTGTCTTATGAATATTTATCTGAACACATTCAAGTTTAAGGCCTTTTCATTTTTAGATTGACGTGTATATGTTAACCTGTGACCCTTTTGATTGTACTCTTATTTTTCCATAGTTTCACTATTTTTAAGTGCCCTATAAAGTTATTTTAAGCCTTTTCTCTTGTCTCGTTCTTTAAAATTACTTAAATCTATTTTTTATCTAAATTTTAGATATTCGAATCTATTTCCGTCTTACTTCCAAATTTCTGAATCCATTTTCATATGCACTTATCATTGTTTGTTATGTTTATGACTGTCTTAATCTTGATTCCATACTGATTTAATCTACCTACAGATTTAATTATTGTCTTTTCATAATGTTCTCAAACTCCTGTCTACAAAAAATATGTACCTACTATTTATTCGCTTCCTATAACCGTTCCTCTTATGGATATTTATGTATAGATATTCAAGCTCAAGTTCTCTCCATTATTTGATCGACATGACTATGTCAACCAGTGACTTTTCGATTATACACATTTGTGATCCACTGGCTATGTTCCTGTAACCATCTTATTGACATTTATCAAAAAGCATTCAAGTTCAAGTCATCCCCATTATTAGTTCGATGTCTGTATGTCAACCCGCGACTCTTTCGATTATATAAATATTTCCTCTTTATTTCACTATTTTTAAATGCATTATTACCGCCCTCCTATGGACATTTGTCAATAGACTTTTAAATTCACATCCTCTTCATTATTTGATCGATGTGTATATGTCAGCCCATGATTCTTTCGATTGTACACGTATTTCCTCATAATTTCACTATTTTTAAATGCACTATTTCCACCCTCCTATGAACATTTATCAACAAACTTTCAAATCCGTGTCCTTTCCATTATTTGATCGACGTGAATATGTCAACCTGTGACTTTCGATTGTAGTCCAATGGTTATGTTCTTGTAATCGTTGTTTTATGAACATTTATCTAAAGGCATTCAAGTTCAAGTCCTCTCCATTTTTAGATCGACGTGTTTATGTCAATCCGTGATTTTTTTTAATTGGACACGTATTTTCCCTTAGTTTCACTAGTTTTAAATGCACTATAAAGTTATCTAAAGCTTTTTCACTTATCTTGTTCTTTAAATTGTCTTAAATCTATTTGTTAATCTAAATTTTTAATTGCCGAGTCTATTTCCTTAATATTACTACATTCAAATTTCTAAATCCATTTTCATATGCACCTATCATTAATTCTTCTGTCTATAACCGTCTTAACCCTGATTCCTTGGTGATTTAATTTACGTACGGGCATAATTATTGTCTTTTTATAATGTCCTCAAATTCGTGTCCATAAAAAATATGCACTTACTATTGATTCGGTTCTTATCCATTTCTCCTATGAACATTCATGAATAAATATTCAAGCTCAAGTCCTCTCTAATATTTGATCAACATGACGTTGTTAACCCATGACTTTTCGATTGTACACATTCATGATCCACTGATTATGTCCCTATAACTGTCTTCTTATTGACATTTATCAAACGACATTTAAGTTCAAGTCCTCTAAATTATTAGTTCGAAGTGTATATATCAACGCATGACTCTTTCAATTGTACACATATTTCCTCTTAATTTCACTATTTTTAATTGCACTATTACCGCCCTCCTTTAGACATTTATTAATAGATTTCTAAATCCACGTCCTACGTGTATATGTTAACCCGTGACTTTTCGATTGTACACATATTTTCCCTTATTTTCCCTATTTTTAATGTCCTATTACCGCCCTCATATTTACATTTATCAGTAGACTTTCAAATCCTCACCCTTTCCATCATTTGATCGACGTGAATATGTCAACGCGTGACTTTTTTGATTGTACGCATTCATGATCCAATGGTTCTGTTTCAATAACCATCGTCTAATGAACATTTATTTATAATCATTCAAGTTTAAGTCCTCTCCATTTTTAAATCGGCGTGTGTATGTCAACCCATGACTCTTTTGACTGTACACGTATTTTCCCTCAGTTTCACTATTTTTAAATGCACTATAAATCTATTTTAAGCCTTTTCTCTTGTCTCGTTCTCTAAAATGATTTAAATCTTTTTTTTAATCTAAATTTTAGATTTTCGAATCCATTTCCGTATTATTACCACCAATTTTCTGAATCCATTTCCATATGCACCTATCATTGGTTCTCCTGTCTATGACCGTCTTAATCTTAATTCCTTACTGATTTAACTACCTGCAAGTTTAATTATTGTATTTTCATAATGTCCTCAAACATGTGTCTGCAAAAAATATGCACGGATTATGTTCCTATAATCGTTCCTCCTATAGATATTCAAGCTCAAGTCCTCTCCATTATTTTATCGACGTGATTATGTCAACCCATGACTTTTCGATTGTATACATTCATGGTCTACTGATTATGTTCCTATAACCGTCTTCCTATTGACATTTATCAAAAGACATTCAAGTTCAAGTCCTCTCCATTATTAATTCGACGCGTGTATGTCAACCCGCGACTCCTTCAATTGTACATATATTTCCCCTTAATTTCTCTATTTTTAAATGCACTAGTACCACGTTCATGATCCATTGGTTCTGTTTCTATAATCATTGTTTTATGAACATTTATCTAAAGGCTTTAAAGTTCAAATACTCTCCATTTTTAGATCGACGTGCATATGGTATCCTTTGACTCTTTTAATTTTCCACGTATTTTCCCTTAGTTTAACTATTTTTAAATGCACTATAAAATTATCTAAAGCTTTTTCACGTGCTTTTGTTCGTTAAATTGATTTAAATCCATTTTTAATTCTAAATTTTAAATTTCCGAGTCTATTGCTTATTATTATTACTTTCAAATTTCTGAATTCATTTCCATATGTACCAATCACTGATTCTCCTGTCTATGGCCGTCTTAACCGTGAATCCTTATTGATTTATGTATCTACGGGCTTAATTATTGTCTTTTTATAAAGTCCTCAAACTCGTGTCAATAAAAAATATTGTTTCAGTTTTATCCATTTCTCCTATGGACATTTATGAATAGACATTCAAGCTCAAAATGCACTCCGTTATTTGATCGTCGTGACTGTCAACCGATGACTTTTCGATTGTATGTCAACCGGTAATTTCACTATTTTTAAATGCATTATTACCTCCCTCCTTTGGACGTTTATCAATAGACTTTCAAATCCATGTCCTTTCCATTAATTTATCGGCGTGTATATGTCAACACGTGACCTTTTCAATTATACACATAGTTCCCCTTAATTGCACCATTTTTAAATGCATTATTACTGCCCTCTTATGGATATTTATCAATAGACTTTTAAATCCTTGTCCTTTCCATTATTTGATCGACATGAATATGTCAACTCATGACTTTTTCGATTGTACATATTCATGTTCCAATGGTTCTGTTCCAATAACCGTTATTTTATGAACATTTATCTAAAGACATTCAAGTTTAAGTCCTCTCCATTTTTAGATCGACGTGTGACTTTTTTTTATTGTATATGTATTTTTCCTTAGCTTCACTATAACCGTTCCTCCTATGGACATTTATAAATAGACATTCAAGCTCAAGTCATCTCCATTATTTGATCAGCATGACTATCAACCCATGACTATTTGATTGTACATATTCATGATCCATTGATTATGTTCCTATAACTGTCGTCCTATTGACATTTATCAAAAGGCATTCAAGTTCAAGTCCTCTCGATTACCACACTCCTACGAACATTTATCAATAGTCTTTCAAATCTACATCCTCTCCATTATTTGATCAACGTGAATATGTCAACCCGTCACTTTTCAATTGTACACATTCATGATCCAATGGTTCTTTTCCAATTACCGTTGTCTTATTAACATTTAATATTCCTACGGGATTAACTAATGCTTTTTTTCTAATGTCCTTTAACTCCTGTTTATAACAATTTGCACAAACCATAGATTCTGTAATTCAGTTCTTATAACCGTCCTTCTATCCTCTACATTATTTGATCGACGTGAATATGTGAACCTTTGACTTTTCAATAGTACACATTCATGATCCAATGGTTCTGTTGCTATAATCATGTTTTATGAACATTTATCTAAATGCATTCAAGTTCAATTATCTCTATTTTTAGATCGACGTGTATATGTCAACCCGTGGCTTTTTTTATTGTACACGTATTTCCCTCTAATTTCACTATTTTTAAATGCCTTATAAAGTTATTTAAAGCTTTTTCACTTGTCTTAAATTGACTTAACTCTATTTTTTAATCTAAATTTTAAATTTCTGAGTATATTTCCTTATTATTACTACTCTCAAATTTCTGAATCCATTTCCAAATGCACCTATCATTGATTCTCCTGTATATGACTGTCTTAAACCTTATTTCATAGTGATTTAATGTACCCACACGCTTAATTATTGTGTTTTTATAATGTCCTCAAACCCGTGTCCATAAAACATATGCACCTACTATTGATTCGGATCTTATCCGTTTCTCCTATGGACATTTGTGAATAGACATTCAAGGTCAATTCCTCTCTATTATTTGATCGACGTGACTATGTCAACCAGTGACTTTTCTATTGTGCACATTCATGATCCACCGATTATGTTTCTATAACCATCATCCTATTGACATTTATCAGAAGGCATTTAAGTTCATGTCCACTCCATTATTAGTTCGACGGCATATGTCAACCTATGATTTTTTCGATTGTACACATATTTCCCCTAATTTCACTATTTTTAAATGCACTATTACCGCCCTTCTTTGGACATTTATCAATAGACTTTCAATTCCACATCCTCTCCATTATTTGATCGACGTATATATGTCAACCTGTGATTCTTTCGATTGTTCCCTTAATTTCACTATTTTTAAACGCATTATTACTGCCCTCCCATGGACATTTATCAATAGACTTTTTAATCTATGTTCTCTCCATATTTGATTGGCGTAAATAAGTTAACCCGTGACTGTTTCGATTGTACACATTCATAATCTAATGGTTCTGTTCCAATAACCGCTGTCTTTTATCCAAAGGCATTCAAGCTTAAGTGCTCTCCATTTTTAGATCGACGTTTATATGTCAACCCGTGACTCTATTGAATGTATACGTATTTTTCCTTAGTTTCACTATTTTTAAGTACACTATAAAGTTATTTTAAGCCTTTTCTCTTGTCTTGTTCTTTAAAATAACTTAAATCTATTTTTTAATCAAAATTTTAGATTTCCGAATTTATTTCTGTATTATTATTACTTCCTAATTTCTGAATCCATTTCTGTATTCACCAATTATTGATTCTTTTAGCTATGATTGTCTTAATCTTAATTACATATTGATTTAATCCACCTCCAAGTTTAATTATTGTCTTTACATAATGTTCTCAAAATCGTGTCTAAAAATAATATGCACCTACTATTGATTCACATCCTATAACCGTTCCTCCTATGGACATTTATGAATACACATTCAAGTTCAAGCCCTCTTCATTATTTGATCGACGTGACTATATCAACCCGTGACTTTTCGATTGTTCACATTTATGATCCACTAATTATGTTCATATAACCATCGTGCTATTGACATTTATCAAAAGGCATTTAAGTTCAGTTCCTTTATATTATTAGTTCGACGTGTATTTGTCAACCAATGACTCTTTCAATTGTACACATATTTCCTCTTAATTTCTCTATTTTTAAATGCACTATTACCGCCTTCCTTTGGATATTTTTCAATAGTTCAAATTAACGTTCTGTCCATTATTTGATCAACGTGTATATGTCAACCCGTGACTCTTTTGATTGTACTCATATTTTCCCTTAATTTCACTATTTTAAATGCATTATCACCGTCCCCCTATGGACATTTATCAGTAGACTTTCAAATCCATGTTCTATCTATTATTTGATCGACGTGAATATGTCAACCCATGACTTTTTCGATTGTACACATTCATGATCCAATGATTCTGTTCCAATAACTGTTGTCTTATAAACATTTATTCTTCCTACGGGATTAATTAATGCCTTTTTCTAATGTCCTCCAACTCGTATCTTCAACAATTTGCATGAACTATTGATTGTAATTTTGTTCCTATAGCCGTCCTCCTATGGACATTTATTAATGGACTTTCAAATCCATATCCTCTCCATTATTTGATCGATGTGAATTTATGAACCCATAACTTTTCGATTGTACACATTCATGATTCAATGGTTCTGTTGCTATAATCATTGTTTTATGAACATTTATCTAAAGGCATTCAAGATCACGTTCTCTCCATTTTTAGATCGAAGTGTATATGTCAACCTGTGACTCTTTTGATTGTACATGTATTTTTCCTTAGTTTCATTATTTTTAAATGCACTATGAAGTTATCTAAAGCTTTTTCACTTGTCTTGTTCTTTAAATTTTCTTAAATCTATTTTTAATCTAAATTTTAAATTTTCTGAGTATAGTTCCTTATTATTACTACTTTCAAATTTCTGAATCCATTTCCAAATACATCTATCATTGATTCTCCTGTCTATGACTGTCTTAACCCTAATTCCTTAGTAATTTAATGTACCTACATGCTTAATTATTGTCTTTTTATAATGTTCTCAAACTCGTGTCCATAAATAATATGCACTTACTATTGATTTGGTTCTTTTATTTTTCTCCTATGGACATTTATGAATAAGCATTTAAGCTCAAGTCCTCTCTCCATTATTTGATCGATGTAAATATGTCAACCCGTAACTTTTTTGATAGTAGACATTCATGATCCAATTGTTCTGTTCCAATAACCGTTGTCTTTTGAATATTATCTTAAGGCATTCAAGTTTAAGTCCTCTCAATTTTTAGATCGACGTGTATAAGTCAACTCGTAACCTTTTGATTGTATACGTATTTTTCCTTAGTTTCGCTATTTTTAAGGGCACTATAAAGTTATTTTAAGCTTTTTCTCTTGTCGCGTTCTTTAAAATGACTTAAATCTATTTTTAATCTAAATTTTAGTTTTCCGAATCAATTTCCATATTATTATTACTTCCGAATTTCTGAATTCATTTCCATATTCACCTATCATTGATTCTTGTAACTACGACTGTCTTAATCTTGATTCATTATTGATTTAATCTACGAGCACGTTTAATCATTGTCTTTTCATAATGTCCTCAAACTCGTGTCTACAGTTATATGCACCTACTATTAATTCGCCTCATATAACCGTTCCTCCTATGGCCGTTTATGAATAGACATTAAAGCTTAAGTCCTCTCCATTATTTGATCGACGTGACTATGTCAACCCGTGACTTTTCGATTATTAACATTCATGATCCACTGATTATGTTCCTATAATCGTCGTCCTATTGACATTTATCAAAAGGCATTTAAGTTAAAGTCCTCTCCATTAATAGTTCGACGTGTATATGTCAACCCATGACTCTTTCGATTGTACACATATTTCCCCTAATTTCACTATTTTTAAATGCACCAATACCGCCTTTCTTTGGACATTTATCAATAGACAATCAAATCCACTTCCTTATATTGTTTGATCAATGTGTATATGTTAACACCTGACTTTCGATTGTACATATTTCCCTTTAATTTCACTATTTTTAATTGCAATTACCTCCATTCTATAGACATTTATCAATAGACTTTCAATGTGTTAACACGTGTCCTTTCCATTATTTGATCTACGTGTATATATCAACCCGTAATTTTTTTAATTGTATACATTCATGATCCAATGGTTTTGTTGCAATAACTGTTGTCTAGTGAATATTCCTCTCCAATTTTAGATCGATGTGTATATGCTAACCCGTGACTCTTGATCGTACGTATTTTCCCTTAGTTTCCTAATTTTAAATGCTCTATAGAGTTATTTTAAGCCTTTTCTCTTGCTCGTTCTTTAAAATGATTTAAATCTATTTTTTAATCTAAATTTTAGATTTTCGAATCTTTTAAAATATTATTACAGCTTCCAAATTTCTGAATCCATTTCTATATGCACCTATAATTGATTCTCTTGTCTATGACTGTCTTATTCTCGATTACTTACCGATTTAATCTACCTGTAGGTTTAATTATTGTCTTTTCATAATGTCTTCAGACCTATATCTACAAAAAAATATGCACATACATTTGATTCGGTTCCTATAACCATTCCTCCTATGGACATTTATGAATAGACATTCAAGCTCAAGTTCTCTCCATTATTTAATTGATGTGACTATGTCATCCCATGACTTTTCGATTGTATTCCTTCATGATCCACTGATTATGCTCCTATAATTGTCATCCTATTGACTTTTTATCTAAAGGCATTTAAGTTTAGGTCCTCTCCATTATTAGTTCGACATGTATATGTCAACCCATGACTCTTTTGATTGTACACATATTTCCTCTTCATTTCATTATTTTTAAGTGCACTATTACCGTCCTCCTTTGTATATTTATCAATAGACTTTCAAATCCGCGTCCTTTCCATTATTTAATTGATGTGTATATGTCAACTCGTGACTCTTTCGATTGTACACACATTTACCCTTAATTTTACTATTTCTAAGTTCATTATTACCGCCCTCTTATGGACATTTATCAATGGACTTTCAAATCCTTGTCCTCTCCATTATTTGATCGACGTGAATATGTCAACTCATGACTATTTCGATTGTACACACATGATCCAATGGTTATGTTCCAATAACCGTTATCTTATGAACTATCTAAAGGCATTCAACTTTAAGTCCTCTCCATTTTTAGATCAACGTGTATATGTCAACCCGTGACTATTTTGATTGTATACGTATTTTTTCGCAGCTTGACTATATTTTAGTGTGCTATAAAGTTATTCTAAGCCTTTTCTCTTATATCGTTCTTTAAAATGACTTAAATCTATTTTTTTAATCTAAATTTTTGATTTCAGAATCTATTTCCATATTATTACTACTTCCAAATTTCTGAATCCATTTCCATATTCACATATCGTTGATTCTTTTGACTATGACCGTCTTAATCTTGATTCCTTACTGATTTAATCTACCTACAAGTTTAATTATTGTCTTTTCATATTGTCCTCAAACCCGTGTCTACAAAAAATATACACCTACTATTAATTCGCTTCCTACAACCGTTCCTCCTATGGACATTTATGAATAGACATTCAAGCACTCCATTATTTGGTCGACGTGAATACGTCAACCCATGACTTTTCGATTGTACACATTCATGATACACTGATTATGTTTCTATAACCGTCGTCCTCTTGACATTTATCAAAAAGGTATTCAAGTTCAAATTCTCTCCATTATTAGTTCGACGTGTGTATGTCAACCCGCGACTCTTTCGATTGTACACAAATTTCCCCTTAATTTCACAAATTTTAAATGCACTTTTATCACCATCTTATAGACATTTATCAAGACTTTCAAATCCACGTCCACCCCATTATTTGATCGACGTGTATATGTCATCTCATGACTTTTTCGATTGTACACATATTTTCCCTTAATTTCACCATTTTTTTAATGCACGATTACCGTCCTTCTATGAACATTTATCAATAGACTTTCAAATTCACGTCCTCTCTATTATTTGATCGACGTGAATATGTCATCCTATTACTTTTCAATTATACACATTCATGATCCATTGATTCTGATCCAATAACCGTTGTCTTATGAATATTTAATCTTCTTACCGGATTAACTAATGTCTTTCTAAGCCCCTCCAGCTTTTGACTAGTTGGGAACGTCCCTCGCTGTACCACAGCAACCGTCAATGAAAGTGGGCGGACAACAAGGGTCAACATGGCGATATACTGTGATGACCTCCGATTCGTGTTTAGAACGATTTGCACCAACCATCGATTCTGTAATATCGCTCCTATGTCCGCCCTTCTATTGACATTTAAAGAATAGACTTTCAAATCCACGTCCTTTTCATTATTTGATCGACGAGAATATTTCACCCTATGACTTTTCAATTGTACCCATTCATGATCCAATGGTTCTGTTCCAATAACCGTTGTCTTATGGACATTTAATCTTACTACGAGATTAACTAATGCCTTTTTCTAATGTCCTCCAACTCGTGTCCAAAACAATTTGCACTAACCATCAATTCTGTAATTCTGATCCTATAACCGCCCTTCTATGGAATCAATAAACTTCGAAATTTACTCCCTCTCCATTATTTGATTGACGTGAATATATGAAACTGCGACTTTTTGATTGTACACATTCATGATCCAATGGTTTTGTTGCTATAATCATTGATTTATGAACATTTATCTAAAGGCATTCAAGTTCAAGTTCTTTCCATTTTAAGATCGTCTTGTATATGTCAACCCGGGACTCTTTTAATTGTACACGTATTTTTCCTTAGTTTTACCATTTTTAAATGCAGTATTACCGCCATCTATTTTTCGATTGTATACATTTATGATCCAATGGTTCTGTTCCAATAACCGTTGTCTTATGAACATTTATCTAAAGGCATTCAAGTTTAAGTCCTTTCAATTTTTAGATCGACGTGTATATGTCAACCCGTGACTCTTTTGATTGTATACGTATTTTTCCTTAATTTCACTATTTTTAAAGGCACTATAAAGTTATTTTAAGCCTATTCTCTTGTCCTGTTCTTTAAAATGACTTAAATCTATTTTAGTTTATCTAAATTTTAGATTTTCGAATCTATTTCTGTATTATGACAACTTCCAAATTTCTGAATCCATTTCCATAATCACCTATCATTGATTTTCCTATCTAAGATTGTCTTAATCTTGATTCCTTACCGATTTAATCTACCTACAGGTTTAATTATTGTCTTTTCATAATTCCTCAAACTCGTATCTACAAAAAATATGCACATACTATTTATTCAGTTTCTATAACCGTTCTTCTTATGGACATTTATGAATAGACATTCAAGCTAAAGTCATCTCCATTATTTGATCGACGTGACTATGTCAAACCGTGACTTTTCAATTGTACTCATTCTTGATCCGCTGATTATATTCTTATAACCGTCATCCTATTGACTTTTATCAAAAGGCATTTAATTTCAAGTCCTCTCTATTATTAGTTCGATGTGTATATGTCAACACATGACTATTTCGATTGTACACATATTTCCCCTTAATTTCACTATTTTCAAATGCACCATTACCGCCCTCTTTTGGACATTTATCAATAGACTTTCAAATTCATGTCCTCTCCATTATTTGATCAATGTGTATTTGTCAACCCGTGACTCTTTCGATTGTACACATATTTCCTCTTAATTTCACATTTCTAAATGCATTATTACCGGCCTCCTATGGACATTTAAAATTAGACTTTAAAATCCACGTCCTCTCCATTATTTGATCGATGTGAATTTGTCAACCCATGACTTTTTCGATTGTACACATTTAGGATCCATGGTTTTGTTCCAATAACTGTTGTCTTATAAACATTTATTTGATGACATTAAAGTTTAAGTTCTCTCCTCTTTTAGATCGACGTGTATATGTCAACCCGTGACTCTTTTGTTGTATTCATATTTTTATTTAGCTTAACTATTTTTAAGTGCACTATAAAGTTATTTTAAGCCTTTTCGCTTGCCTCATTCTTAAAAATGATTTAAATCTATTTTTTAATCTAAATTTTAAACGTCAGAATTTATTTCCGTATTATTACTACCAAATTTCTGAATCCATTTTCATATTCACTTATCATTGATTTTGACTATGCCTGTCTTAATCTTGACTCCTTAATGATTTAATCTAGCTACAAGTTATTTATTGTCTTTTCATATTGTCCTCAAACTCACATTTACAAAAAATATGCACCTACTATTGATTCACTTCATACAACCGTTCCTCCTATGGACATTTATGAATAGACATTCTAGCTTAAGTCATTCCATTATTTGATCAACGTGACTATGTCAACCCATGACTTTTCAATTGTACATATTTATGATCCACTAATTATGTTTCTATAACCGTCGTCCTATTAACATTTATCAGAAGGAATTTAAGTTCAAGGCCTTTCCATTATTAGTTCCGCTTGTGTATGTCAACCCATGACTCTTTTTATTGTATACATATTTTCCATGTGTGTATGTCAGCCATTGACTCTTTCGATTGTATACATATTTTCCCTTAATTTCACTATTTTTAAATGCACTATTACCGCCCCTATAGACATTTATCTATAGATTTTCAAATTCATGTCCTCTGCATTATTAAATCTACATGAATATGTCAATCCATGATTTTTTCGATTGTATACATTCATGATCCAAAGTTCTCTTCGAATAACTGTTGTCTAATGAACATTTAATTAAAGGAATTCAAGTTCAAATCCTCGGCATTTTTAAATCGACATGTATTTGGCAACCCGTGACTATTTTGATTGAACACGTATTTTCCCTTAGTTTCACTATTTTTAAATGGACAGCCTTTTTTCTCGTCATGTTCTTTAAAATGACTTAAATCTATATTTTATCTTAATTTTAGATTTTCGAATCAATTTCCGTATTATTAACTTCCAAATTTCTGAATCCATTTTCATATGCATCTATCATTGATTCTTCTTTCTTTGACTGTCTTAATCTTGATTCCTTACTGATTTAATCTATCTATAGGTTTAATTATTGTCTTTTCATAATATACCAAAACTCGTGTCTTCAAAAAATATGCACATACTATAGATTCGGTTCCTATTACCGTCCGTCCTATGGACATTTATGAATAAACATTCAAGCTCAAGTCATCTCCATTATTTGATTGACGTGATTATGTTAACCCGTGACTTTTCGATTGTACACATTGATGATCCACTAATTATGTTCATATAACAGTCGTCCTATAGGCATTTATTAAAAGGCATTCATGTTCAAGTCCTCTCCATTATTAGTTCGACGTGTGTATGTCAACACGCGACTCTTTCGATTGTACACATATTTCCCCTTAATTTCACTATTCTTAAATGTACTATTGCCGCCTTCCTATGGACATTTATCAATAGACTTTCAAATTCACGTTCTTCCCATTATTTGATCGACTTGTTGTAAGCTATAGTGCCCCTTGCCATGACAACTACAGCGTTGCGGATTCGAAAAACTTTAGTTTTAACTTGAGCATTACAAACTTTAACCCTAGAATTCAAGCCCAAACATTAAACCAAACTAAACTAAAGAGTTTAACTACTATGTAAGGACTATAACCTTTGAAGTTGTGTCCTTCAGGTCTTGTGCAGTCCTCTCCTTGAGCTCCTAGGTCCTTAGATCGAGCTTTCGAAGTCGTCTCTACATGTTAAAGAAAATGAGGAAGAAGAAAAGGATGGCTCTCCAAAAACAATAATGATCATGATAATGATAATAATAATAACCACACTCTCTCTTATGATCTCTTCAAAAATAAAAAAACAATAAATAGTCGATGGGTTTATAACTCATTAGTGTGAGTCACAAGCCCATACACACCTAGAAGAGATAAGAACAAGAGAGAGAGAGGCCACCTCACCATGGTACACATGTACACACATATAAACGTATGTATATAATCAAGTATACCAAAATACCCGTATTTATAATAAATACATATACCTGTATTTCTACCAAAACACGAATACCGTATTTGTATCGAAAATACAAAATACGCGTATTCATATTAAGAAAGAAATATATGTATTTGTATCAAGGCACAAATATCCCTATTCATATAAATACACGTATTCGTATAAATACCGTATTTGTGTTAAAATACAAATACCCAAAAGAAAGCAATATAATACTAGCACTAAATATGGCTTTCAAACCTGCTAGTATTACTAAATAGTCCGATTAAAGTACGTGTATAAAATACACGTGTTCAATCGAACACCCGAGCGTATCGAAATACGCATACTACACCGTTTCGCCTGAATCGGGAAACCCTCTGTGTGGGACTCTAAAGACTCGGCAATACTCTGGCAGTGGGTTTAACCACAAGCACGTCAGTGGCACTAGTTGTACATAATGGCTACCCAGGCATCTGTCGAAAGGAAGATCGACAAGATAGCTTGTTCAACCCTTACTGAGTCTATAGGTGACATTCTCCGTACAGTCCGGTATGTTCGTCTAAGAGTATCGCATATCGGGCCTAGGGGGTGATAGACGTCAGACTCTTATTAGCGTGACAAATCATGTCGGTGTGGAACCTAATACAACTTAAGAAACTACTAGTGTATCTACCAATAAATCTCACTTATCCTGACCAGGGACCTGTAGTATCGGCCAACCCTACACAGCGCAATATCAACTCCCTATACCAGGTGAAACGAATCCCTTTATCACCTACTGCCTCCAAGTGCTTTTGGACTGCACCCAACTACTACCGGTTTGAACAACTCTTTAAAGCCGTGGTAGGGTAGTAATCTAAGTACAGTGAGAACACATTCGAGACTAATGGCGATGTCAAGTCATCGGACTAAGTTGTACTTATGTCACCAGAGAATTGCTATCCGACGATAGGTATAATACTAACTAGCAGTCCCTAGCGAGTTCGTCCAGTGTAACTCATAACCTAATGAGCACATGTATACTATCTTTGGTACCGTATACCAATGGCTGCGGGACCGGCCCATTTTCTTTGAAAGAAAAGCTTTTCATTTCTTTAAAACATATACACTAGTCTACTCAGGAGTATCGATTCCCGGTCTCAATAATCCTACGACCAGGGACAATTTCAAGGATGTGCTTATAAACTACCCAGCTCCTACAAGTATGATTGCTATCACAACGATGGTAGTCAAGCAAAGATCCTAAGGGCTCTATCAACATGTATTAACGATATGTAAAAAGAACATATACACATGTTAAGATAGATACAAACCAGATAGCAAACTATCATATTGAGCAAGACTGTCTTATACATATACATCCCAAGCTCCCAAAATATAATATACAATCATGTACTATACAATAATGGCAGCTAGGGCATATATACCTAACAATTCCCACTTGCACTAAGGACATGTATTGGCGTATCGCAGACCTATCATCTCGAATAGCCTCTCGAACTGTGTCTGAGGGATGGCATTTGTGAGTGGATCTGCAATGTTGTCCTTTGTGTCTTCTCTCCGCACCTTGATCTCCTGGCGATCCACGAGCTCCCTGATCATGTGATACTACCTCAAGATGTGTCTAGATCTCTGATGGGACCGTGGTTCGCTAAAACAATAGCCCCGTTGTTGTCACAATACAAAGGTATTGGGTCAACAATGGACTGAACCACCTGAAGTTTTGAAATGAACTTTCTCTGCCATACAGCTTCTTATGCAGCGTCACAAGAAACGATATACTTTTCCTCCATTGTCGAGTCAGCTGCGGTGTCCTGTTTGGAGCTCTTCTAACAGTCTGTCCCTCTATTGAGGGTGAATACATAATCCGACATGGATTTGGAGTCATCTTTGTCATTTTGGAAGCTGGAGTCAACGAAGGCCTCAATCTGGAGGTCTTTACTACCGTATACCAAGAACATCTCCTTAGTCCTTCTCATGTACTTGAGAATGTTCTTTACTACTATCCAGTGCTTCTCCCCGGGTTTGACCGATACCTGCTTACCACGCTCAGTGCGTAAGCTACATCCGGTCTGGTACATAACATCGCATATATTATAGATCCTACCGCTAAAGCATAGGGTATAATACTCATGCGATCTCTCTCCAAATCAGTCTTGGGAGACATCACTTTGGAGAGATAATTCCATGACAAGCGGGTAAATTACCGCGTTTGGAATCTTTCATACTAAATCTCTTCAGTATGGTGTCAGTGTACCTGGAATGTGAAAGTCCCAACATCCTCTCAGATCTATCACGATAGAGCTTGATCCCCATAATGTAGGAAGCATCATCCAGGTCTTTCATGGAGTGTTTCTGTGATAAGAAACTTTTGACCGATTGTAGCTTAGGAATGTCATTTCCTATCAAGAGAATGACATCTCCTATCAAGAGAATGTTATCCACATACAAAGCGAGGAATACCACAATTCTTGCTACAATTTTCTTATAAATACATAGTTCATATATATTTTTGATAAAGTCAAATTTTTTGACCATCTCATCAAAACAAATGTTTCAACTCCGCGATGACTGCTTTAATCCATAAATGGATTTAAGCAACTTGCACACTCTTCCGCTGCTCTCTCTCTATGAAGCCCTCTGGCCGATCCATATAAACTCACTCTTCCAAACTTCCATTTAGAAAAGTGGTCTTTACGTCCATCTACCAAATTTCATAATCATGGAAGGCAGCAACGGCAAGTATGATCCGGATGGATTTAAGCATAGCCTCTGGAGAAAAGATTTTATCATAGTCCAAGCCAGGTCTAGACGAAAACGTTTTGCTACAAGTCTAGATTTATAGGTTTCAACCTGTCTATTTGCACCAATCTTCTTTTTGAAGATCCATTTGCAGCCTACGGGTTTTACTCCTAAAGGTGCAACGTCCAAAATCCAAACTTTGTTGGTGTACATGGATTCCATCTCGGACCGCATAGCATCCAACCACTTTACCGAGTCTCTGCTCGTAATGGTCTGCTGAAAACTAGTTGGCTCATCATCATCGATGATGCAATCCTCTCTATCCCCGGCTACGAGAAAACCAAAGTATTTCTCAGGCGGATGAGACTACCTAATAGATCTGCAGATGGTGCAGCTACTTCCAGTTCTTTTGAAACTTTGGGTTCTACTAAGGTTTCAGTAATAGACTGTGGTTGATACTTTTGTCTGTTTGTTTTTCCATTTCATTCTTGTACTCCTGGAATTTCTTAAAGATCTCAGATTTATATTTCATCAAAAATACATGTCCATACCTTGAGAAATCATTGGTAAAAGTAATGAGGTAGAAAAAACCACTTCTTCCATGTGTAGACATTGGACCTCACACGTCGCTGTGTATGAGTCCCAAGAGCTCGGTAGCTCTTTCTCCATGTCCAGTGAGCGGAGTCTTTGTCATCTTTACTTTGATACATGATTGAAAAATTACATAAGATAGATACTCAAACGGATCCAAATATCCATTTTTATGTAACTTCGTCAACTGTGTTTCATTGATATTACTTAGTCTACAATGCCATAAGAAAACTTGATTTAATTCTGGAGTCTTTATTTTAAGTGTGTTATGGACATTGAAAACTTGATGTTGATTTAATACGTTTATACCGTTGTCTAGTGTACCGGCCCCAATCAAGCTATGATTAAGGTAAATGTTAACAGCATCACTTACAAATGTAAAATAATAAATTTTTTTAGATAGTAAAGATACAAAAATGATATTACATGTCATAGCAGGTACAAAAAACAGTTGCGCAAGATCAAAATGTTTCCACTTATCAATCCTAGGTGATATTCCCCTACGGAAACAACATCCATGCTCGCTTCGTTTGCAACCCTGAGGCTCATATCACCAGCCTTCAAAACTCTACGGCTTCTCAGTGCCTGCAAAGAATTACAGATATGAGATCCTGAACCGGTATCCAATACCCAGGAAGTAGAGTTTATTGACAAACAGTTCTCAATCATAAACACACCTGAAGCCGAAACTACAACTTGCTTCGAATCCTGGTTCTTGGTTTTCCAAGCCCTGCAGTCCTTCTTCCAAATGACTTTTCTTATTGACAAACTCGATAATACTCCGGCAGTGGGTTTAACTACAAGCACGTCAGTAGCACTAGTTGTACGTAACAGCTACCCAAGTATCTGTCGAAAGGAAGATCGACAAGAAAACTCGTCCGACCCCTACTGAGCCTGTAGGTGATATTCTCCGTACAGTTCGGTCTGTTCATCTAAGAGTATCGCATATCGAGCCTAGGGGGTGGTAAACGTCAGACCCCTATTAGCGCGACAAATCGTGCCAGTGTGGAACCCAATACAACCTGAGAAATTACTGGTATACCTACCAATAAATCTCACTTGCCCTGACCAGGGACCTGTAGTATCGGCCAACCATACACAGCGCGATCTCAACTTCCTATACCAGGAGAGACAAATCCTTTCTATCACCTACTGCCTCCAGGTGCTTCGGGGCTACACCCAACTACTACCGGTTTGCATGACTCTTTAAAGCCGTGGTAGAGTAGTAATCTTACTACAGTAGGAACACACTCGAGACTAATAGTGATGTCAAGTCATCAGACTAACCTGTACTCATATCACTAGAGAAATGCTATCCGATGATAGGTATAATACCAATTAGAAGTTCCCAGCGAGGCCTTCCAGTGTAACTCATAATCTAATGAGCACCTGTATACTATCTTTGGTACCGTATACCAATAGCTACGGGACCGGCCATCTCCCCTGACGGGGATAAAAAAACGTATACACTAGTCTACTCTGGAGTATCGATGTCCAGTCTCGATAATCCTACGACTAGGAATAATTTCAAGGATGTGCTTATAGACTACCCAGTTCCCACAAGTATGATTGCCATCACAACGCTGGTAATCAAGTAAAGATCCTAAGGGCTCTATCAACATGTATTAGCGATATATAAAAAGAACATATACACATGTTAAAATAGATACAAATCAGATAGCAAACTATCATATTGAGCAAGACTGTTTTATACATATATATCTCAAGCTTCCAAAATGTAATATACAATTCTGTACTATACAATAATGGCCTCTAGGGCATATAAACCTAACACTTGTATATGTCAGCACGTGATCTTTTCGATTGTACACATATTTCCCCTTAATTTCACTATTTTTAAATGCACTATTACCGCCCTTTTATGAACATTTATCAATAGACTTTTAAATCCACGTTCTCTGTTATTCGATCGACGTGTATATGTCAACCCTTGACTTTTCAATTATACACATTCATGATCCAATGATTTTGTTCCAATAATTGTTGTCTTACGAACATTTAATCTTCCTCCGGGCATAACTAATGTCTTTTTCTAATGTCCTCCAATTCGTGTCTACAACAATTTGCACCGACCATTGATTGTGTAATTATATTCCTATAACCGCCCTCCTATCGACGTTTATCGATAGACTTTCAAATCCATGTCCTCTCAATTATTTGATCGACGTGAATGTGCCAACCCTTGACTTTTCGATTGTACACATTCTTGATCCATTGGTTTCAATTCTATAATCGTTGTTTTATGAACATTTATCTAAAGGCATCCAAGTTCAAGTTCTCTCCATTTTAGATCGACGTGTATATGGTAACCCTCCAGACATAGAGCTCGCAAGGCTTTGAAACCATTGATTCGTCTGGTAGCCATGACTCTTTTGATTGTACACGTATTTTCCTTAGTTCGCTATTTTTAAATACACTATAAAATTATCGAAAGCTTTTTCACATGATTTTGTTCTTTAAATTGACTTAAATCTATTTTTAGTCTAAACTTTAAATTTCTTAGTCTATTTCCTTATTATTACTACTTTCAAATTTCTAAATCAATTTCCATATGCACATATCATTGATTCTCCTGTCTATGGCTGCCTTAACCTTGATTCCTTAGTGAGTTAATGTACCTATGGTCTTAATTATTGCTTTTTATAATGTCCTCAAACTCGTGTCAATAAAAGATATTGTTTCGGCTCTTATCCATTTCTCCTATGGACATTTATGAATAGGCATTCAAGCTCAAGTCATTTCCGTTATTTAATCAACGTGACTATGTCAACCCGTGATTTTTCGATTGTACACATTCATTATCCACTGATTATATTCCTATAACCATCTTCATATGCCCATTAATTTCACCTTTTTTAAAAGCTAATTGTACAAATGTACACGTCAACTTTCACGTTTTTTGCGATTGATATAATGAACTAATTTAATTATAAACAAGTACCATTAACTATCACCCCCGATTGCAACTAAATACCAACTTTTCTTCCGTCTGCAATTGTTATATTTTACTGCCACATCATCAATATTTGACTTGTTTTCTCCATTTTACCCTTATGTTACAGTCAACCTCTAAAATTTCGAGGGGTATAATGGCCCATTAAGGCACAAAAGTTAACGTCGTGTGGTAGATATGTAAAAAAAGTTCATGGTACTTATCTCTAATTATTAAAGTTCATGGAGTCAATCGCAAAAAACGTGAAGGTTGATGGGTTCATTTGTGCAATTTACCCTTTTTTAAAATGTACTATTTGTAGAGTGTTTTTCGTCACTCTATTGAGATAGAAATACATGCGCTTGTCAGGCGCATACAGATTCCCCCTGTCAAGGATAGGCTGGAGTTTATTGATTGTGGGGATCCGAATCTCAGGCAGCTGTCGTTAATTACTCTCGTCTTTGGAGCGAGAGAACCTCCGATTGACGGGTAAAACTGGTCATGCGAACTCAATATGCAGTGTTCGTGTGTTGTGTTTTGAAGGTGTTTTGAACATATCGGGGGCCTCGCAGTATGAAACGTATGGGAAAAAGAGGAATGAGGAGCGCCCTAAGGACACGTGAGATGGTACATGGCCGCTGGGTGCCAGCAGAAAAAGGGGAATAGCCCTGGACTGGATGTTAAACTCCCGAGAGATTTTGGAGTTAAACTCCTAGAAAAAGAAAGATTTTTATTTGGAATTAAACTCCTAAAAGAATCTGGATTTGGAGTTAAACTCCTTTAAGGATTTGGGTATTGGAGTTGAGCTCCTCAAAGTTTGATTTGGAGTTAAACTCCCAAAGGGTTTAGATTCTGGATAGTGAAAAGAGATCTTTTTTTCCTTCAAGCCTTAGACTTCCCTAAAATTGGTTCTCTTAAGATGAGTTCCTTCCTCCTCCTCTCCTTTTGTTGGATCTTGAAGAAAAGCGATGAAATTTAAAATCTTCCTTTTAGAGATTTGAATGGAGATTTGAACTCCCCTTTAAGGGTTTTATGGTGAAAATTATTCCTTTTTGGGAAAAGAAGAGTTAAACTCTTAACTCAATTCAAAACAAAGAGAAGAAGGTTTAAAACCTTAAGAAAGGAGAAGGAGGCAAAGAACCCTAGAAATTATGAGAGAATGAAAGTTATTGATTTTCTTATCGTGTTTGCCTTTCATAGGCTACACACTTTACATATAGCCGCCCCTTAGGCTTTTTCCAAATGGCACTTGTACCTCCCCATATCTCATGTGCTTATTTCTTTTTGCACATAAGCCATGGTGTTTACAAAATTTTGACTTTTTGCCTATTTTTCATATATTTATTTCTAAAATTTGCATTTAAACTAATTTATTGCCCCTCCCATACTCGGTCTTGACTTGGGCTTGGGCCCACCTGGCTTGGGCATAGGCTTGCTTGCTTGGGCTCAGACTTACTTGACTTGGGGTTGGTTTTGACTTTGATTTGGTCAACCGGAGTGTAATTTTTGACCCCAACACTATTATCCTCCTTTGGACATTTATCAATAGATTTTCAAATCTACGTCATTTCCATTATTTGATCGACGTGTATATATTAACACGTGACTCTTTCAATTGTACACATATTTCCCCTTAATTTCACTATTTTAAATGCACCATTACCGCCTTCCTATGGACATTTATCAAAAGACTTTCAAATCCACGTCCTCTCCATTATTTGATCGATGTGAATATGTCAATCCGTGACTTTTTCGATTGTACACATTCATGATCCAATGGTTTTGTTCCAATAACTGTTGTATGAATGTAAGTTATAAGGCGGGCGATGCAACTTCGACAGAAGAACAGAGAAACACATACTCATAATATTGGATCTTCTTGACTGAATGGTATCGAATACTTCACTACTTGCAGAAAGTTGGTCTAGTCTAGTCCAATTCCAAGTATTCAACGTGTTGTAGGTAGTTTAGAAGGGTTCTCGCCAATCTGCCTTTCCCTCTTGTTTAGTCTGATGCGGTTATTTAGAGGCAATCAAGTTTAAGTTCTCTTTAGTTTTAGATCGACGTGTATACGTCAACCCATGACTCTTTTGATTGTACACTTATTTTTCCATAGTTTCACCGTTTTTAAATGCACTATAAAGTTATTTTAAGCTTTTTCTCTTGTCACGTTTTAAAAAAAGGCTTAAATCTATTTTTTATCTGAATTTTAGATTTCCGTATCTTTTTCCATATTATTACTACCAAATTTTTGAATTCATTTCCATAGGCACCTATCATTGATTCTCCTGCCTATACTTGTCTTTATCTTGATTCCTTATTGATCTAATCTACCTACAGGTTTAGTTATTGTCTTTTCATAATGTCCTCAAACATGTGTCTACAAAAAATATGCATATACTATTTATTCGGTTCTAGTAATCGTTCCTCCTATGGACATTTATGAATTGACATTCAAACTCAAGTCCTCTCTATTATTTGAACGACATGACTATGTCAACCCGTGACTTTTTGATTGTACACATTCATGATCCACTGATTATGTTCCTATAACCGTTATCTATCGACATTTATCAAATACATTTAAGTTCAAATCCTCCCCATTATTAGTTCGGCGTGTATATATCAACCCATGACTCTTTCGACTGTACACATATTTCCTCTTAATTTCACTATTTATAATGCACTATTACCGCCCTCTGCATTGTTTAATTGATGTGTATATGTTAACTCGTGACTATTTCGATTGTATACATATTTACCCTTAATTTCACTTATATTTAAATGCACTATTACTGGCTACGACATTTATCAGTAGACTTTCAAATCCACTTCCTCTCCATTATTTGATCGGAATGAATATGTCAACCCGAGATTTTTTCGATTGTACACATTCATGATCCAAAGGTTCTGTTCCAATAACCGTTATCTAATGAACATTTATTTAAAGTCATTCAAGTTTAAGTCTTCTCCATTTTTAGATGGACGTGTATATACCAACCCGTTACTCTTTTGATTATACATATATTTTTCTGTAGTTTCACTATTTTTTAATACATTATGAAGTTATTTTAAGCCTTATCTCTTGTCTTGTTCTTTAAAATGACTTAAATTTAATTTTTTATCTAAATTTTAGATTAACGAATCTATTTCCGTATAATTACCACCAAATTTCTAAATCTATTTCCATATGCATTTATCATTGATTCTCATATCTATGACCATCTTAATCTTGATTCTTTATTGATTTAATCTACCTACATGTTTAATTATTGTCATTTCATAATGTGCTCGTACTCGTGTCTACAAAAAATATGCACATACTATTAATTCAGTTCCTATAACCGTTTCTCCTATGGACATTTATGAATAGACATTCAACCTCAAGTCCTCTCCATTATTTGATCGACGGTACTATGTCAACCCGTGACTTTTCAGTTGTACACATTCATGATCACTAATCATGTTCCTATAATCGTCGTCCTATTTTCATTTATCAAAAGGTACTCAAGTTCAAGTCTTCTCCATTATTTGTTCAACGTGTGTATGTCAACCCACGACTCTTTCGATTGTACACATATTTTTCCTTAATTTCTCTATTTTTAAATGCACTATTACCACCATCCTATGGACATTTATCAATGGACTTTCAAATCCATGTCCTCCCCATTATTTAATCGACATGTATATGTCAGCGCGTGAACTTTTCAATTGTAGACGTATTTCCCCTTAATTTCACTATTTTTAAATGCACTATTACTGCCCTCTTATGAACATTTATCAATGGACTTTCAAATACATATCATTTCCATTATTTGATCAACGTGAATATGTCAACCCGTGACTTTTTAATTGTATATATTCATGATCCAGTGGTTCTGTTATAATAACCACTGTCTTATAAACATTTAATCTTCCTACGGATTAACTAATTCCTTTTTCTAATGTCCTCCAACTCGTGTCCAAAACAATTTGCACCAACGGTCAATTCTGTAATTCTTTTCCTATATTCGTCCTTCTATGGACATTTATCAATAAACTTTTAAATCCATGCCCTCTCCATTATTTGATCAACGTGAATATATGAACTCGTGACTTTTCGATTGTACACGTTCATGATCCAATGGTTCTGTTGCTATAATCGCTGTTTTATGTACATTTATCTAAAGGCATTCTAATTCAAATTCTTTCCATTTTAAGATCTGTCAACATGTGACTCTTTTAATTGTACACGTATTTTTCCTTAGTTTCACTATTTTTAAATGCACTATAAAGTTATCTAAAGATTTTTCATTTGTCTTGTACTTTAAATTGACCTAAATCTATTTTTTAATCTAAATTTTAAATTTCTGAGTATATTTCCTTAATATTACCGCTTTCAAATTTTTGAATCCATTTCCAAATGCTTATATCATTGATTCGCCAGTCCATGATTGTCGCAATCCTGATTCCTTAGTGATTTAATATATCTACAGGCCTAATTATTGTCTTTTATAATGTTCTCAAACTCGTGTCCATAAAAAATATGCATCTACTATTGATTAGGTTCTTATCCGTTTCTCCTATGGATATTTATGAATAGATATTCAAGCTCAAGTCCTCTCCATTATTTGATCGACGTGACTATGTCAACCAGTGTCTTTTCAATTGTACTCCTTCATGATCCACTGATTATGTTACTATAACCGTCATCCTATTGACATTTAACAAATGGCATTTAAGTTCAGGTCTTCTCCATTATTAGTTCGACGTGTATATGTCAACCCATGAATCTTTTGATTGTACACATATTTCCCCTTTCACTATTTTTAAATGCACAATTACTGCCCTCCTATGAACATTTATCAATAGACTTTCAAATCCACGTCCTTTCTATTATTTAATCGACGTGTATATATCAGCCCGTGAGCTTTTCGATTGTACACATATTTCCCTTTAATATCACTATTTTTAAATGCACTATTACCACCCTCTTATGAATATTTATCAATAGACTTTCAAATCTACGTCCTCTTTATTATTTGATTGACGTGAATATGTCAGCCCGTGACTTCTCCATTGTACACATTCATGATCAAATGGTTATATTCCAATACTTGTTGTGTTATCAAAATTTAATCTTCCTACGGGATTGACTAATGTCTTTTTATAATGTCCTCCAACTCGTGTCTACAACAATTTGCACCAACTATCGATTTTGTAATTTTGTTCCTATAACTGCCTTTTTTGAACATTTATCAATGGACTTTCAAATCCACATCCTCTCCATTATTTGATTAACGTGTATATGTCAACCTATGACTATTTTGATTGTACACATATTTCCCCTTAATTTCACTTTTTTAAATGCATTATTACCATTATTTGATCGACGTGAATATGCCAACCCGTGACTTTTTCGATTGTAGACATTTATGATCTTATGGTTCTGTTCCAATAATCGTTGTCTTATAAATATTTATCTAAAGACATTCAAGTTTAAGTCCTCTCAATTTTTAGATCAACGTATATATATATCAATCCGTGACTCTTTTGATTATATACGTATTTTTCCTTAGTTTCACTATTTTTAATAGCACTATAAAGTTATTTTTTGACTTTTCTCTTGTCTTGTTCTTTAAAATGACTTAAATCTATTTCTGTATTATTATTACTTCCAAATTTCTGAATCCATTTCCATTTTCACCTATCATTGATTCTTTTACCATGACTATCTTAATCTTGATTCCTTACAAATTTAATCTGGAAGTTTAATTATTGTCTTGTCACATTGTTCTCAAACTAGTGTCAACTAAAATTATGCATTTACTATTGATTCGCTTCCTATAATCGTTTCTCTTATGAACATTTATAAATAAACATTCAAGCTCAAATCCTCTCCATTATTTGATCGACGTGACTATGTTGACCCGTGACTTTTCGATTATACTCATTCATGAGCCACTAATTATGTTTTTATAACCGTCATCCTATTGACATTTATCAAAAAGCATTCAAGTTCAGGTCCTTTCCATTATTAGTTCGACATGTATATGTCAACCCATGACTATTTCGATTATACACATATTTTCCCCTTAATTTCACTATTTCTAAATACACTATTACCACCATCCTTTAGACATTTATCATTAGACTTTCAAATCCATGTCCTTTCCATTATTAGATCGACGTGTATATGTCAAACCATGAATCTTTCGATTGTACACATATTTCCCTTTAATTTCACTCTTAATAAATGCACTATTGCCACCATCTTTTAGATATTTATCAATAGACTTTTAAATCCCCATCCTCTCCATTATCAGATCAACGTGAATATGTCAACCTGTGACGTTTTCGATTGTGCTCATTCATGATCCAATGGTTTTGTTCCAATAATCGTTGTCTTATGAAAATTTATTTAAAGGCATTCAAGTTTAAGTCCTCTTCTTTTTTAAATCAACGTGTATATGTCAATCCGTGACTCTTTTGATTTATACGTATTTTTTCTTAGTTTCACTATTTTTAAGTGCACTATAAAGTTATTTTAATCATTTTCTCATCTCGTTCTTCGAAATGACTTAAATCTCTTTTTTAATCTAAATTTTAGATTTCCGAATTTATTTCCGTATTATTAATACTTCTAAATTTCTGAATCCATTTCCATGTTCATCTATTATTGATTCTTTTTACTATGACCGTCTTAATCTTGTTTCTTTACTAATTTATTCTCCCTACATGTTTAATCATTGTCTTTTCATAATGTCTTCAAACTCGTGTCTACAAAAAAATTTGCACCTACAAATGATTCGCTTCCTATAACCATTCCTTTATGGACATTTATAAATAGACATCCCAGCTAAAGTTCTCTCCATTATTTGATTGACGTGACTATGTCAACCCGTGATTTTTCGATTGTCCACATTCATGATCCACCGATTATGTTCTTATAACCGTCATTCTATTGACATTTATCAAAAAAGGCATTTAAGTTCAAGCCCTTTCTATTATCAGTTTGACGTGTAAATGTCAACCATTGACTCTTTCGGTTGCATATATAGTTCCCCATAATTTCACTATTTTTAAATGCACTATTATCGCCCTCCTTTGGATATTTATCAATAGCCTTTCAAATCCATGTCCTCTCCATTGTTTGATCAACATGTATATGTTAACCCGTGACTCTTTTGATTGTACATATTTTCCTTTAATTTCACTATTTTTAAATGCACTTATACTGCCCTCCTATGGTCATTTAACAATAGACTTTCAAATCAACGTACTCTCCATTATTTGATCGACGTGAATATGTTAACCAGTGACTTTTTCGATTGTACACATTCATTATGTAATAGTTCTGTTCTAATAACCGTTGCCTAATGAACATTTATTTAAAGGCATTCAAGTTTAAGTCCTCTCCATTTTAAGATCGACGTGTATATGTCAAACCACATCTCTTGTTGATTATACACGTATTTTTCCTTAGTTTCACTATTTTTAATTGCCCTATACAATTATATTAAGCCTTTTATCTTGGCTTGTTCCTTAAAATGACTTAATTCTATTATTTAATCTAAATTTTAGATTTTCGAATCTATTTTCGGAATATTACTACTTCCAAATTTCTGAATCCATTTCTATATGCACCTATCATTGATTCTCCTGCTATGACCGTCTTAATCGTGATTCCTTACTTATTTAATCTATAATAAGGTTTAATTATTGTCTTTTCATAATGTTCCAATATCTGTTGTCTTATGAACATTTAATCTTCTTACGGGATTAACTAATGCCTTTTTCTGATGTCCTCCAACTCGTGTCTACAACAATTTGCATAAACCATCGATTCTGTAATTCTGTTCCTATTACTGCCCTCCTATGGACATTTATCGATAGACTTTCAAATCCATGTCCTCTCCGTTATTTGATCGACGTGAATACGTAAACCCGTGACTTACACATTCATGATGCAATGGTTCTGTTCCAATAACCGTTGTCTTATGAACATTTAATCTTCCTACGGGATTAACTAATGCCTTTCTAATGTCCTCCAACTCGTGTCTACAACAATTTGCACCAACGATCGATACTACAATATTGTTTCTATATCCGCCCTTCTATGGACATTTATAAATAAACTTTTAAATCCATGTCATCTCTATTGTTTGATCGAAGTGAATATGTCAACCCATGACTTTTCGATTGTACACATTCATGATCCAATGGTTCTGTTGCTATAATCGTTGTTTTATGAATATTTATCTAAAGGCATTCAGGTTAAAGTCCTCTCTATTTGTAGATAGACGTATATATGTCAACCTATGACTCTTTTGATTGTACATGTATTTTTCCTTAGTTTCACTAATTTTTAAATGCACTATAAAGTTATCTAAAGCCTTTTCACTTGTATTGTTCTTTAAATTGACCTAAATCTATTTTTTAATCTAAATTTTAAATTTCTAAGTCTATTTCCTTATTATTACTACTTTCAAATTTCTAAATCCATTTCCAAATGCGCTTATCATTGATTCTCATGTCTATGACATTCTTAACCCTGATTCCTTAGTGATTTAATGTACCTACTTTCTTAATTATTTTCTTTTTATAATGTTCTCAAACTCATGTCCATAAAAAATATGCTCCTACTATTGATTCAGTACTTATCCTTTTCTCATATAGACATTTAGGAATAGACATTCAAGTAAAGTCCTCTCCATTATTTGATCGATGTGACTATTTCAACCCGTGACTTTTCGATTGTACTCATTCATGAGCCACTGATTATGTTCTTGTAACCGTCATTCTATTGAAATTTATCAAAAGGCATTTAACTTCGGGTCCTCTCCATTATTAGTTCGACGTGTATATGTCAACCAATGTCTCTTTTGATTATACAAATATTTCCCCTTAATTTCACTATTTTTAAATGCACTATTACCGCCATCTTTTGGAAATTTATCGGTAGGCTTTCAAATCCATGTCCTCTCCATTATTTGATCGACGTGTATATGTCAGCCCGTGACTCTTTCGATTGTACACATATTTCCTTTTAATTTCATTTTTTTAAATGCATTATTATCTCTCTCCTATGGACATTTATCAATAGACTTTCAAATCCACGTCCTTTACATTATTTGATTGACGTGAATATGTCAACCTTTGACCTTTTTGATTGTACACATTCATGATCCGATGGTTCTGTTCCAATAATCGTTCTCTTATGAACATTTATCTGAAAGAATTCAAGTTTAAGTCCTCCCCATTTTTAGATCGACGTGTATATGTCAACCCGTGACTCTATTGATTGTGTACGTATTTTTCCTTAGTTTCACTAATTTTAAGTGCACCATAAAGTTATTTTAATCCTTTTCTCTTGTCTCGTTGTTTGAAATGACTTAATTCTATTTTTTATTTATCGAAATTTTAGATTTACGAATCTATTTACTTATTATCAATACTTTTAAATTTCTGAATCCATTTCCATATTCACCCATCATTGATTCTTTTGACTATAGCTGTCTTAATCATGATTCCTTACCGATTTAATCTACATACATGTTTAATTATTGTCTTTTCATAATGTCCTCAAACTCATGCCTACAAAAAAACTGCACCTGTTATCAATCACTTTCTATAACCATTCCTCCTATGGTCAAGTCTTCTCCATTATTTGATCGACGCGACTATATCAACCCTTGATTTTTCGATTGTCCTCATTCATGATCCAGAAATTATGTTCTTATAACCGTCATTCCATTGACATTTATCAAAAAGGCATTTAAGTTCAAGTTCTCTCCATTATTAGTTCAACGTGTGTATGTCAACCCATGACTTTTTCGACTATACACTTATTTCCTCTTAATTTCACTATTTTTAAATGCACTATTATCGCCCTCCTTTGGACATTTATCAATAACCTTTTAAATCCACGCCCTTTCCATTGTTTCATCGACGTGTATATGTTAACCCGTGACTCTTTCGAATGTACATATTTCATCTTAATTTCACTATTTTTAAATACACTAATACCGTCCTCCTTTAGACATTTATCAATTGTCTTTCAAATCCACGTCATCTCCATTATTTGATAGACGTGAATATGTCAACCCGTGACTTTTTCTCTTATACACATTCATATCCAATGGTTATGTTCCAATAATTGTTGTCTAATGAGCATTTATTTAAAGGCATTCAAGTTTAAGTCTTCTCCATTTTTAGATCGACGTGTATATGTCAACCTGTGACTCTTGTTGTTTTACATGCATTTTTCTTTAGTTTCACTATTTTTAATTGCACTATAAAGTTATTTTAAGGCTTTTCTCTTGTCTCGTTCTTTAAAATGACTTAATTCTATTTGTTTAATCTAAATTTTAGATTTTCGAATCTACTTCCGGATTATTACTACTTCCAAATTTCTGAATCCATTTCTATATTCACCTATCATTGATTCTCCTTTCTAAGACCGTTTTAATCTTGATTCCTTACTGATTTAATTTACACAGGTTTAATTAGTCTTTTCCTAATGTTCTCAAACTCCTGTCTATAAAAAATATGCACATACTATTGATTTGGTTCCTATAACCGTTCCTCCTATAAACATTTATGAATAGACATTTGAGTTCAAGTCCTCTCTATTATTTGATCGACGTGACTATGTGAACCCGCGACTTTTCGATCGTACACATTCATGATCCACTGATTATGTTACTATAACCGTCGTTCTATTGACATTTATCAAAAGGTATTCAAGTTCAAGTCCACTCCATTATTATTTCGTCATGTGTGTGTCAACCTGTGACTCTTTCGATTGTATACATATTTCCCCTTAATTCACTATTTTTAAATTCACTATTACCACCCTCCTATGGACATTTATCTATAGACTTTCAAATCCACGTCCTCTCCATTATTTGATCAATATGAATATGTCAACCCGTGACTTTTTAATTGCACACATTCAATATCCAATGGTTCAGTTTCAATAACCGTTTTCTTGTCAACATTTAATCTTCCTACGGGATTAACTATTGTCTTTTTCTAATGTCCTCCAACTCGTGTCTACAACAATTTGCACCAATCATCGATTCTGTAATTCTGTTCTTATAACCGCCCACCAATAGACATTCATCAATAGACTTTCAAATCCACGTTTTCTCCATTATTTGATCGATGTGAATATGTGAACCCATGACTTTTTTGCTATAATCGTTGTTTTATGAACATTTATCTAAAGGCATTCAAGTTCAATTCTCTCCATTTTTAGATCGATGGGTATATGTCAACCCATGATTCTTTTGATTGTCACATACTTTTCCTAAGTTTCACTATTTTTAAAAGCACTATAAAGTTATCTAAAGCCTTTTCACTTGTCTTATTCTTTAAAATAACTTAATTCTATTTTTTAATCTAAATTTTAAGTTTCTGAGTAGATTTCCTTATTATTACTGCTTTCAAATTTCTGAATCCATTTCCAAATGCACCTACCATTGATTCTTTTGTCTATGACTGTCTTAACCTTTATTCCTTAGTGATTTATTGTACATACAATCTTAATTATTGTCTTTTTATAATGTTCTCACACTCGTGTCTATAAAAAATATGCACCTACTATTGATTCGGTTCTTATCCATTTCTCCTATGGACATTTATGAATAGACATTCAAGCTCAAGTACACTCCATTATTTGATCGACGTGACTATGTCATTCCATGACTTTTCGATTGTACTCATTCACGATCCACTGATTATGTTACTATAACTGTCACCCTACTGACATTTATCGAAAGACATTTAAGTTCAAGTCCTCTCTATTATTAGTTCGACGTGTATATGCCAGCCCATGATTATTTCGATTGTACACATATTTCCTCTTAATTTCGCTAATTTTAAATGCCCTATTACTGCCCTCCTTTGGTTATTTATCAATAGACTTTCAAATCCACGTCCTCTCCATTATTTGATCGTCGTTTTTATGTCAACCCGTGACTGTTTCGATTGTACACCTATTTTCCCGTAATTTCACTATTTTTATATGCCCAATTACCTGCCTCTTATGGATATTTATCAATAGACATTCAAATTCACGTCCTCTCCATTATTTATCGACGTGAATATGTCAACCCGTGACTTTTTCGATTGTACACAGTCATGATCAAATGGTTTTATTGTAATAACGGTTGTCTTATGAACATTTATCTAAAAGCATTCAAGTTTTAATCCTTTCCATTTATATATCGACATGTATACGTCAACATATGTCTCTTTTGATTGTATACGTATTTTTCCTTTGTTTAACTATTTTTAAGTGCACTGTAAAGTTATTTTAAGCCTTTTCTCTTGTCTTGTTCTTTAAAATAACTTAAATCTATTTTTTAATCTAAGTTTTATATTTCCGAATCCTTTTTTTTATTATTACTACTTCCAAATTTCTGAATCCATTTCCTTATTCACCTATCATTAAATTTTTTGACTATGACTGTTTTAATCTTGATTCCTTACTGATTCAATCTACCTGCAAGTTTAATTATTATCTTTTCTTAATGTCCTCAAACTCGTGTCTACAAAAAATATGCACCTAGTATTGATTCACTTTCTATAATCGTTCCTCCTATGGACATTTATGAATAGACATTCAAGCTCAAGTCCTCTCCATTATTTAATCAACGCGACTCTGTCAAGCTGTGACTTTTCGATTGTACACATTCATGATCCACTGGTTATGTTCCTATAACCGTCTTCATAATTGACATTTATCAAAATTCATTTAAGTTCAAATGCTCTTCATTATTAGTTCGACGTGTATATGTCAACCCATGTATCTTTCGATTGTACACATATTTCCCTTAATTTCACCATTTTTAAATGCGCTATTACAGCCCTTCTATGGACATTTATGAATAGACTTTTAAATCGACGTCCTCTCCATTATTTGATCGACATGTATTTGGCAGCCCGTGACTTTTTGATTGTACACATATTTTCTCTTAATTTCACAATTTTTAAATGCATTATTACCGCCCTCCTTTGGACATTTGTCTACAGACTTTCAAATCCACACCCTCTCCATTATTTGATCGACGTGTATATGTCAACCTGTGACTATTTCGATTGCACACATTGTTCCCCTTTCACTATTTTTAAATGCATTATTACCGCCCTCCTATGGACATTTATTGTTAGACTTTCAAATCCACATTCTCTCTATTATTTGATCAACGTGAATATGTCAACACGTGAATTTTTAGATTGTATACATTCATGATCCAATACTTCTGTTCCAATAACGTTGTCTTATGAACATTTAATCTTCCAACGGGATTAACTAATGCCTTTTTCTAATGTCCTCCAATTCATGTCTTCAACAATTTGCACGAACCATCGATTCTGTAATTATGTTCCTATAACCGCCCTCCTAAGGACAAATCCATTATTTGATCGACATGTATATGTCAACCCGTGACTCTTTTGATTGAATACGTATTTTCCCTTATTTTCACTCTTTTTAAGTGCACTATAAAGTTATTTTAATCCTTTTCTTTTGTCTCGTACTTTGAAATGACTTAAATCTATTTTTTAATCTAAATTTTAGATTTCCGAATCTATTTCTGTATTATTAATACTTCTAAATTTTTGAATCCATTTCCATATTCACTTATTATTGATTCTTTTGACTATGATGTGTATATGTTAACCCGTGACTCTTCCAATTAATTTCACTATTTTTAAATGCACTATTATCGCTCTCCTTTGGACATTTATCAATAGCCTTTCAAATCCACATCCTCTCCATTATTTGATCGACGTGTATATGTTAACCTGTGACTCTTTCGATTGTCCACATTTCCACTTAATTTGACTATTTTTAAATGCATTAATACCGCCTTCCTATGAACATTTATTAATAGACTTTCAAATCCACATCTTCTCCATTTTTTAATGGACGTGAATATATCAACCCGTGACTATTTCGATTTTACGCATCATGATGCAATGGTTCGGTTCCAATAACCGTTGTCTAATGTACATTTAATTAAAGGCAATCAAGTTTAAGTCCTCTCCATTTTCAAATCGACGTGTATATGTCAACCCGTGACTCTTGTTGTTTGTACTCATATTTTTCCTTGGTTTCACTATTTTTAATTGCACCGTAAAGTTATTTTAAGCCTTTTCTCTTGTCTCGTTCTTTAAAATGAATTAAATCTATTTTTTAAACTAAATTTTAGTTATTCGGATCTATTTCCTTATTATTACTATTTCCAAATTTCTGAATCTATTTCCGTATTATTACTATTTCTAAATCTCTGAATTATCTTGATTCTCCTGTCTATGACTGTCTTAATCTTGATTCCTTATTGATTTAATCTACCTATAAGTCTAATTATTGTCTTTTCATAATGTCCCCAAACTCGTGTCTACAAAAAAATTGCACTTACTATTGATTCGCTTCTTATAACCGTTCTTCCTATGGACATTTATGAATAGACATTCAAGCTTAAGTCATCTCCATTATTTGATCGACATCGCTATGTCAACCCGTGATTTTTCGATTGTCCACATTCATGATCTACTGATTATGTTCTTATAACCATCATCCTATTGACATTTATCAAAAGGCATTTAAGTTCAGCTCCTTCCCATTATTAGTTCGACGTGTATATTTCAACCCATGACTCTTTCGATTATATACATATTTCCCTTTTAATTTCACCATTTTTAAATGTGCTATTATCGCCCTCCTTTGGACATTTATCGACAGCCTTTCAAATCCTCGTCCTCTCCATTGTTTGATCATTGTGTATATGTTAACCCGTGACTCTTTCGATTGTACATATTTTCCCTTGATGGCACTATTTTTAAATGCACTGATACTACCCTCCTATGGACATTTATTAATATACTTTCAAATCCACGTCCTCTCTATTATTTGATCAACGCGAATATGTCAACTCGTGACTTTTTCGATTGTACATATTCATGATCCAATGGTTCTGTTTTCTTAACCGTTGTCTAATAAACATTTATTTAAAGGCGTTCATGTTTTAAGTCCTCTCCATTTTTAGATTGACATGTATATATCAACCCGTGACTCTTGTTGACTGGACACGTATTTTTCCTTAATTTCACTATTTTTAATTGCACTATAAAGTTATTTTAAGCATTTTCTCTTGTCTCGTTCTTTAAAATGACTTAATTTTATTTTTTATCTAAATTTTAGATTTTCGAATCTATTTCCGGATTATTACTACTTTGAATCCATTTCCATATGCACCATCTATCATTGATTCTCCTGTCTATGGCTGTCTTAATCTTGATTCCTTATTGATTTAATCTACATACAAGTTTAACTATTGTCTTTTCATAATGTCCTCAAACTCGTGTCTACAAAAAATATGTACATACTATTGATTTGGTTCCTATAACCATTCCTCCTGTGGACATCTATGAATAGACATTCAAGTTCAAGTCCCCTCCATTATTTGATCGACGTGACTATAATAACTAGGGGTGAAAGTCGGATTGGGTTAATCCAAACCTGACCTGACCTGACCCGGTTTTTTCGGGTATTTTGGACATCAAACACCCATCCAAACCCGATCGGGCGGGTTGAAAATTAGATAAAATAATTTCGTGTTGGGTATGGGTTTATTGTTAAACCCGTCAGCCCGACCCCTAAACCCCAGCCCGAACTAAACCCGCTTCATATATCCGATCCAACTTGATATATTACAGACATCTATTTTTAAATGCACTATTACCGGGCATTTATCAATAAACTTTCAAATCCACATCCTCTCCATTATTTGATCGACGTGAATATATGGACTCGTGACTTTTTGATTGTATACATTCATGATCCAATAGTTCTGTTGCTATAATCGTTGTTTTATAAACACTTATCTAAAGCATTCAAGTTCAAGTCCTCTGCAATTTTAGATCAATGTTTATATGTCAACCTGTGACTCTTATGATTATACACGTATTTTCCCTTAGTTTCACTATTTTTAAATGCACTATAATATTATCTAAAGCTTTTTCACTTGTCTTGCTCTTTAAATTGACTTAAATCTATTTTTATCTAAATTTTAAATTTCTGAGTATATTTCTTTATTATTACTACTTTCAAATTTCTTAATCCATTTCCAAATGCACCTATCATTGATTCTTTTGTCTATGACTATCTTAACACTGAATCCTTATTTATGTAATGTACCTACATGCTTAATTATTGTCTTTTTATAATGTCCTCAAACTCGTGTTCATAAAAAATACGCTCCTACTATTGATTCGGTTCTTATCCTTTTCTTTTATGGAAATTTATGAATAGACATTCAAGCTCAAGTTCTCTCCATTATTTGATCGACGTGACTATGTCAACCCATGACTTTTCGATTGTACTCATTCATGATCCACTAAATATGTTCCTATAACCATCATCATATTGACATTTATCAAAAGGCATTTACGTTCAGGTCCTTTCCATTATTAGTTCGACTTGTTTATGTCAGCCCATGACTCTTTCGATTATACACAAATTTCCCTTTAATTTCACTATTTTTAAATGCACTGTTACCGCCCTTCTTTGCACATTGATCAATAAACATTCAAGTCCACGCTCCCTTTATTATTTGATCGACGTGTATATGTCAACCTGTAACTCTTTCGTTTGTAAACATATTTCCCCCTAATTTCACTATTTTTAAATGCATTATTACCGTCCTTCTATGGACATTTATCAATAGACTTTCAAATCTACGTCCTCTCCATTATTTGATCGACGCGTATATGCCAACCCGTGACTTTTTCGATTGTAAACATTCATATCCAATGGTTTTGTTCCAATGACCGTTGTCTTATGAACATTTATCTTAAGGCATTCAAGTTTAATTCCTCTCCATTTTTAGATCGACGTGTAAATTGCAACCCGTGACTCTTTTGATAGTATACTTATTCTTCCTTAGTTTCACAATTTTTAAATCCACAATTAAGTTATTTTAAGCCTTTTCTCTTGTCTCGTTCTTTAAAATGACTGAAATCTATTTTTAATCTAAATTTTAGATATCTGAATCAATTTTCGCATTATTACCACTTCCCAATTTCTGAATCCATTTCCATATGCACCTATCATTGATTCTCCTGCCTCTGACTGTCATATTCTTGATTTCTTACTGATTTAATTTACCTACTTGTTTATTGTCTTTCCATAATGTACCAAACTCGTGTCCACAAAAAATATGCAACTACTATTGATTCGGTTTCTATAACCGTTCCTCCTATAGTCATTTATGAATAGGCATTAAAGCTCAAGTCCTTTCCATTGATCGACGTGATTATGTCAACCCATGGCTTTTTGATTGTACATATTCATGATCCATTGATTATGTTCCTACAACCGTCGTCCTATTGACATTTATCAAAAGGCATTCAACTTCAAGTCCTCTCCATTATTAGTTCGACGTGTGTATGTCAACCCACAAATCTTTCCCTTTAATTTTACCTTTTTAATACACTATTACTGCACTCCTATGGTCATTTATCAATAGACTTTCAAATCCATGCCCTCTCCATTATGTGATCGACGTGTATATGTCCGGTCGTGACTCTTTCGATTGTAAATATATTTCCCCTTTATTTCACTATTTTTAAATGCACTGTTACCGCCCTCCTATGAACATTTATCAATAGACTTTCAAATCCACGTCCTCCCTATTATTTGATTGCACATTCATGATTTAATGGTTTTGTTCCAGTAACCGTTGTCCTATGAACATTTATCTAAAGGCATTCAAGTTCAAGTCTGTTTTATTTTTAGATCGACGTGTATATGTCAACCCGTGACTTTTTTGATTATACACGTATTTTTCCTTAGTTTCACAATTTTTAAATGCACTATAATGTTATTTTAAGCCTTTTCACTTGTCTCATTTTTTAAAATGACTTAAATCAATTTTTTTATCTAAATTTAAAATTTCCAAATCTATTTCCGTATTATTACTACCAAATTTCTGAATCCATTCCCATAACTATTATTGATTTTTCCATCTATAACTGTCTTAATCCCGATTCTTTACTGATTTAATCTATTTACGGACTTAATTATTGTCTTTTAATAATGTCTAATTTTTCCACGTTAATATGCACCTATCATTGATTCTCTTCTTATTATCATCCCATTATAGACATTTGTTAATAAGCATTCAAGTTCAAGTTCTCTCCATTATTAGATTGACCTGAATATGTCAACCTGAGGCTCTTTCGACTGTACACATTCGTGATTGTGGCTTTCGCCAAATTTACTTTGCATAAGTAATCAATCATTCATGGTACCTTGATTTTTTAGTCTAGCCTTTTTGGATACATCACATTCCTTTGTTTTGTTTATAAAATATTTGAAACCTTCTCAACTTTTAAAGCAAATTTCTCATGATTTTAAAGACTTTTCACCATTTTGCATTTCAGTATTGTTTATTTATTTGAAAGGCTGCATTTTGAAAATGCTTCAATTGTATTAAATTTCTAAATCTATTTCTTAACATTATTGTTTTTAAAGGGACCAAAAATTTTTACTTGTTTCGTTACTTAAAGCAATTGGGCAAGTTTTCTTAAATTTTAAACTTCTAAATCTCTTTCCATAATCACACTATTTGTCATCGTTGTCTTTTAGAAACCAAATAATTCTTGTGTCTAATGATACAGGTTCTTCAAGCATCAGCCGGTGCCCTCAAGCATCGGCCGATGCTGTGGCATTTGGTCTTGGATTGTTTTCTGGGAAAGGAAGCTTCGGACCCAAGGTTCGAGAGCTCGGTTTCTGTTTCAGTCTCTCATAATTTTATTAGTTTCGCTGGGTTTCGGCTAAGTTTCGATAATCCCGGTTCGGGTTTCGATTTCGACGGTAATACAACATACAGAGTGTAGATATATTAAATACTTAAATTTGTGCTTCTATATTACAAGATAACGATCCTAGTATTTACAAATCCAGCAATTATCCAAAATATATTGAAAAGTGTACTTAAATAAGTATTAATATAGGGTTTGAGTTCCCCTTTTTTGCGGATTTCCAACAACAAAGGCCTACAATGATTACAATCACAGTAAAAATGGTATAAAAATAAGTTTTTAGAGGTTTTGACTGAAACAATATAGTTTGGTTTGTTTCATATCGGTCTCGGTTGGTTTCGTATCGGTCTCGGCCGAAACCGATACGAAACCACCACGTATCGGTAGTTTCGGCCAAAATCTTGAATCTTGCTCGGACCAGAGAGGCATCGTGCCTTCTCTGTGATAAATGAAAGTCGCGCAAGTGATATATGTTTACGATTTTTTGATACTTTCGAAACTTACAAAGTAAGGAAAATCCTTAGATTTATTTAGTTAGTTTTTGCTTTTTACTAATTCATGTTAGCTATTATTAATGTTTCATGTATTTACCTACTTTAGATAATTTACTAACATACTGTATTACTATAGCTAACCTTCTAAAGGTTCAACGTTTGTTAGTAAAGTAGGCTTATCAGTTTGACTTAAAGGATCTCAAGTATGATCATGAATTTCTTCATATTTTGATGTTCTATCAAATGGAAAATATTAGAGATAATGTGTGATAAAGTAGTTGGGCTTTTGATATTAGATCCAAACCTGTATCCGTAAACTCTAGTGTGTATATATATATATATGTGTGTGTGTGTGTGTGTGTGTGTGTGTGTATGTATGTATTCCTCCATGAATTAGTTAAGGAAAGAATTTTATTTTTCCTCAAATTCCTTATCATGGTATCAGAGCGATTTTTCATCAAGTACAAATAAATGATACAAGAGAAATCATCCATAAATATGACAAAATATTTAAAACCTTAATATGATGGCCCATTGAAGAGACCCCAAATGTCTGAATGCATTAAATAAAAATGGTTCAACACGCGACTCTCAGAAATAGGAAAAGATACACGATGATTTTTACCAAATTGATATGATTTACAATCAAGTGATTTTATTGACCTAAGATGCAAGAATAAACTCTGAAGAACCTTCAAATTGGGATGATCCATCTGACAGTGGAGCTGAAGAGGAGAAACTGATGAACGCAAAGCTGCGGAACCTGAAGAAAAAATATCATCCGTGTTCAGATAATAAAAGCATTAAGATTCATGTCCGCCGCCAATTAACTTCCTGTTCTGCAGATCCTGAAAGATAAAATGTGAAGGATGAAATGTTACAGAATAGTTCAACGATCACGTAAGTTTGCTGATGCACAATAAGCTAATAGCGAATCGTGGAACATGATAAACAGATTAAAATGAAAGATCCTTAGATAGATGTACCGACCCACCTCCAGTGACAGAGGAGGAAGATCCATCGGCTAAGGTGATACGAGATTTTTGAGCAGACGGTGTGAAGGAAATAAAAGAATAATGATTTCTTGTCATATGATCTGTAGCACCTTAATCAATGATCCAGAGCATGTAGCACTACAAGCTATAGGAGTACCTGAAGCATGGGTTACTGTGGTAACAGAAGCGACCGCTAAGTAGAGAGGAGCTTGTGATACTCATCCTCATAAATAAATATCATCTTTGAGGTCGAAGATGCCACATCAGATGGAGCAGTGGGATGTGAGTACTCCAATATATCACCCTGAGAGGATGCATGATTAGCGGAAGGTCTGCGATGTAGATCTCAACAAAAGTCAACAAAATGTCTCGATTTCCCACAGTGTGTGCACAACTTTCTACCTTGACCACCACCATGACCGTGTCCTCCATCATGACTACCACCACGAAAATAGCCATGACCACGACTACGTGTACTGCCGGATGTGGTCACTAATGCGAACTTATTCACGCTAATATCACCACACACATTAGACAAAGGATCTAACACACGAGAATGGCGTAACGTGGTGAATACCTCATAAAGGGTCGGAATCTCTGAACTCTCTAAAATAGCAGATTCAACGGACTCATAATCCGGGGGAAGACTTGATAAAAATCGCACAACATTCAGATCTCACGTTGCTTATTCATCTCCGCAACATCACGTTGCTTGTTCATCTCCGCAACATTGGAAGAAATGGGCTGATACAACTTTGATTCCTTATCATGGTATTCAAGCCATGTTTCGCCAAACCCTAACCATCGTCAACACCAAACCCTAGCCGCCGCCAACCTTTACCATCAAACCCTAAGTTCAAAACCAATTTGGCATGTCGTTGAAAATCCTACGTACAGATAATGAAAAAGAATGTTTCTGATTATTTCGATAAATATCTTGCTGATAATGGGATTGTACATCAGGCGTCTTGCTTATATACCCCTCAACAAAATAGGGTTTGCTGAACGGAAAATGTGTCATTTATGGGAAGTTGCTCATTTTTTGTTGTTTCATATGCATGTTCTAAAAAGTACTGGAGTGATACTGTTTTAACGACATGTTATCTTATTAATCGTCCACCCACTCCTATTTTGAGAGGAAAGTCTCCTCATCATGTTTTGTTTCCTGAGATTTCACATTTTCCACTACCTGATAAAGTGTTCGGTAGTGTATGTTTTGTTCATAGACTTGCTCTTGGAGAAGATAAATTGGATTCTCATGCCATTAAGTGTGTTTTCTTAGGGTACTCTCAACTTCAGAAAGTTTACAAATTCTTTGACCCTATATTGAATAAACATTATGTTTCAGCAGATGTCACTTTCTTTGACAATGTACCATATTTTTCTCCGTCAAGTGAATCTTCTACAGAACCATCCCTATTGTCTTTTAATTGTTTATCTTCTGTGGATGTTGATTTGAGTCCTGAAGAACCTTAGGTTATTCCTACTAAACCACCAGTCTATCGTTTTTTATTCACGAAGACCACGATTACAACAAGCTACTCAATCAGTTCCACGGTCAATAGTTTCCGTACAAGCTCTACAATCTGACCTTGATCTTTCTATTGCGTTATAAAAAGGTACACGCTCTTGTACTCCTCATTCCATATCGAATTTTATTTGCTACTCACAATTGTCATCCAAGTATCAGTCCTTTGTATCCTCCTTGTCATCCACTTCCTTACCTGGTTCTTTATATGAAGCTTTGGGTCACCTTGACTTGAAATAGGCTATGGAGGAAGAGATGGATGCTATGTATCAGAATGGTACGTGGTATTTAGTTCCTTTACCGTCTAGTAAATCTTCAGTTGGACGTTGGGTGTACACTATTAAATATCATTCTGACGGGATTATTGAGCAGCTGAAGGCTCGTCTTATTGCTAAAGGCTATACACAAACATATGGAATTGATTATGCAAAGATGTTCTCTCCAGTATCGAAGCTTCCGTTTGTGCGCATTCTGATTTTTTTAGCAGCAAATTTGAGTTGTCTTTTATATCAGTTGGATATCAAGAATGCATTTCTCCACGGTGACCTTGAAAAAGAAGTATATATGGACCAACCACCTGGTTTCGTGATTAAGAGGGAGACAGGAAAAATATGTAAACTGCGAAAATCTATATATGGGCTCAAGCAGTCTCCTCGAACTTGATTTGGTATATTCAGTGTCGTTATGCAGGAGTTTGGTTTATATCAGTGTAAGAGTGATTATACTATTTTTACACGAGTCCTTAAAGCAAAGAGAATTATATTAGTGATGTGTGTTGATGATATTGTTATCAGTGATGATGGTGCTAACGAGATTATTATTCTTAAGAAATTTCTCCAACATCACTTTCATACAAAGAACTTGGGGTTATTGCGATATTTCATAGGGATTAAGATTGCACGTTCCGCAGAAGGTATTTGCTTGTCTCAGAGTATGTCCTAGATATTCTAAAAGAGACTGGACTTTTAGATACCAAGCCCATAGATACCAATGGATTCTAATATGAAACTCTATGATGATCGAGAAGAATTATTAGAAGATCCAGGAAGGTACCGTCGATTGATTAGGAAGCTTAATTATCTTACGATAACAAAACCAGATATCTCTTTTGTCGTTAGCGTGGTGAGCCAGTTTATGGATTCTCCAAGAGAGCCTCATTAGAGGGCAGTTATTCGTATTGTTCGCTATTTAAAGAATTCACGTAATCAATGATTAATTTACCGCAATCTTGGTGATATTCAACAGTTGATGGTATTTTATGATGCTGATTGGGCGGGGTCCCTTACTAATAGGAGGTCTACTACTAGCTATTGTACCTTTCTCGGCAGTAATCTTGTATCGTGGAGAAGTAAGAAACAATCAATTATGACTAGATCAAATGCGGAGGTTGAATACCGTGCTATAGCTCATACTATGTGCAATTGATTTGGATAACTAACCTATCAAGTGAATTTGGATTTCAAATTCATCGTTCTATTCGTCTCTTTTGTGACAATCAAGCAGCAGTCCATATTTCATCTAATTCTGTTTTTCTTGAGAGAACTAAGCACATTGAAGTTGATTGCTATTTTGTTCGGGGAAAGAAGAGAATGAATTTCTTAATTCTCAATACATTACTAGTAAGGATCAACCAGCAGATATTTTCATAGAGGTATTGGGAAAAGCAAGAATTGAATTTTTATGTAGCAAGTTGGGTCTACATGATATGTATGGACCGGCTTGAGAGGGAGTATTAGAGATAATGTGTGATAAAGTAGTTGGGCTTTTGATATTCGATCCAAACCCGTATCCGTAAACTCTAGTATAAATATATATGCATTCCTTCATGAATTAGCTAAGGAAAGAATTTTATTTTTCCTCAAATTCCATGTCAAAAAACATGATAGAATATGTATCATTTTGTGTAATTAATTGGTATCCTTTCTATTTTAATCAAGCGGTTTCACAGAAATAGCCTGTTTTTAGAGTTCTATATGATCATAGAGTTTTCAAACCGCACAGTTCTGCGCACAAAAACATCCTTAAATATGTGCACGCGCACGCATGTAAATAATTATTCAGAGATGAATGTCGGTTGATCTAAAAAAAATCCTGTATTATCTGACTTTGCGTTTCTTGGATAATAAATGGCTATAAATCTCGTACATGCAGAGTGTGCATCAGTTCTGTAATATTTTCAACTTTAGTCCTATCAAGTTGCATAACCGTTAACTTTGGTAGGAACTATGATATATCTCTTTCAAGTATAGAGAAAATCAAGAGCTTGCTGTTGATATGATTAAAAAACCCATTTTAGAAGTCATTTCTTCTGAGGATGACAGATGATACCAGCTAAGTTTAACTAAGCACGATATTGCTTCTTTGTGGTTTCTCTTCAAGCAGGTATAATGAAGTCTCTTAAAGTCTTATAGATATAGTCCTGTTCTTTTTTTCCCAGATCAATTTAATGTTTTTCATATTTCAGGAAGCATCTTCATTGGATATCACCGATCAAGCTTGTGGCCTTTTCAATCCCTCAGAGGTATAGCTCTTTCTATTTTTCTTCCAACTGGAGTTATTTTTCTTGTTCGGCCTTTTATATTGGTGGATTATACGTGATGTTAGTATTTATTGAAAAATTTTATGTTCAGGTTTTTGCGTTGTGTATGTGCCATCTTGTTGTTCTAACTTTTCATTGCGTGTCCATCCAATCTCTGTGTCAGCCTATTGACTAGAGACTATGGAAAAGAAAAAACATTTGCTTTGAAACTTCAATTTGGTTTATGCTTGGGTGGTCTACTATGGGAAGTGATGTATATACTAAGATGATTAGTGGAATGATTAAGGATCTATTGAAATGATGCTCTTGATCCAGAAAAAAGATAACATACGATAGGTATCCTGCACTTTTTGTGTACTAGGTTTTAGTAGAAAATAAGTGTCTAGTAGTCACATTAATGCAATTAAAAATATGTATAATGGTTTTAGTAGAAGAATTAGGGACAGTCAATTGTATTAGGTTCCTATCTATTTGCTTTAGTTATGGATGAAACTTACCAGATATATACAAGATTACATCTTATAGTGCATGATGTTTTTTTATCATATCTTTTGTTAATTTTTATCACACGTGATGTGTGGTGGTTGCAGCTTGGCCATAAATTAAGATACATTAAAATTGCTTCAGATTATTTGGATTTTAATTTCAAACATTCTTGCAAAACTCAAAACAAATCTCCAAAATCTTCTAGAAAATCTTCACCTATATAATGATAGTTTCTTTGTCGATGTTTATTTTTGGAAACAAATGTTTGATTTCCATCCTATCCTATCTAATTAAATAGAAGATAATGAACCATAGAAATATCATACAATCATATATCTTAGCTCCCCATCTAATTGCTCCCATTCCAAAATAGAGATAAAATTGAAATAAACACAATATGCAAACATCATCAAGGCACAAACACCGCACCTGAATCTGAACTTAATTACATTTCCTATACTAAGAATAACATTTTTGAGCAATAATCAAAGATAATTCTTGAGTTTGCAGAACCCTTGACAGCTAAATCTTAGAGCACCGATCTCTACCGACCTAATTTCTCATTTATCCCTTTATGTTTGCATAAAATATGGTTCATGGATGTTGAAATATCAGAAGTTTTTCCAATCTGATATTACACATTCATGAAGGGATATATAAGAAATACGACTAAAACCACAGGTGTAGAACTGCTTCAATTTAGTGAAAACCATGTTGATATAGTTGTACTTTAGAAAAATTTGATTGCAATTCCAGGAAACTATACCCCTGGCACATTTGAGAAGGTAAGGCTCCGTTTTGCTCATGTTGAGACTGCTGCGCCATTCACCAATCTTCTTGGTCTTTTTCTTGAAGGTTCAGGTGAATGAATCTATCACAATCACTTTTCTTTTTTCTTTTTTCCTTTTTGATAAGAAGAGCAGGGCTCCAATTGGATGTCCGTCCCATGACAATTTTATTTAAAGGAAAAAAACAACTGTACAAAATACAAAAAGCAGTCTGCCCCTGTCAAAGCAAAGAAAATCATAGCAGCAGCATTATCTTTTTTAATGGTGAGGACATTCCCCCCAAGTCCAGAACTCTCATAGAACAGGATACAAAAACTGGAAACAGGATGCACACATCAAGATAAAAGAAGTGATACCAATAGATTTCAACAATCAAAAAAGGAATAAAATGTTTAGGCTATAAATCAAAATCAAGTGCCAATAATGTGTACAGCCTTTTAAAAGCTTCAGTTAACAAGAATTTACTGAAATATACCCTTTTACGGCATCCACTTTTATTCAGCATCTATACATACCTCATGCATAACTAGCAATCATTTTTTTTTTTGCTCAGATGGAGATGCATATTAAAGACAAACTCCATACCATTGAAACCTGCTCAGGAGTATATAAAAATGTTGCAACATATCAAAGTTATGTACCAGTAACCAGAAAGAACCAACAGAGCATGGTTTGTGCTTCTTACAAACATAAAATTTGAAGAGAGTAACTCAAGAACAGAGAGTTTTGTAAATTTTATAGAAAAAGCTTTCAGGGGATTACAAGGTTCCAGAGAGCAAACAGCTGGATCACCCTCAAAAACCTATGTTGTAATAACCTTCCCCGTTTTCTGATAGATTATCGGTTGATGGTATACATTTGATGTCACGCCCCGCTTCCCAGAGTACGCAAGATTGGGCACGTGACATAGCCAACCATGCTACCTGTGGGTAGGAAGTTTCCATCCACAGTCACATTACGGCTGTAGAGATATCAAGAACAAGATAAAACTATCTAACACATGTCCACAATCCAGAATAACAAGAGTCAATGATAAATAAATGCGGAAGCAAATGATCCAATACAGTAATAGAAAAGTATGTCCCATAAGGCGGGCTCACATCTGAAAATAAAAATGCAGGAAATAAAAACTAACCACTACAGAACTCACAACTCAGCCTGCTGGCTGAAGTACTCCTGCTCGGATAGCGACAGTGGTAAAGAATCTGGGCCATGCAAAACCCAGACGTCAGCGCGTCATGTCAACCAATAATATAATATGAACAGTGTAATAGGCAATGCAGAAATAAATATGAATGAAGCAATAGTATGAAACAAGCAGTGCAAGGTAGTGTGCAGTGGGTAACTAAACTGTTTTATCGGGTTTTCTATTCTAAAGTCTTTGAAATCAATTCGAGTAATCCTCCATGTAACTCAAAGGATATGTCCCGTTACCCCCGGGACCACGGATCAGGAAGATGGGAACCAATAGTGGTTCTGTCTCGTTGCCCCCCGGGACCACGGATCAGGAAAATGTAAGAGTCACGAATGGCTCTGTCCCGTTACCCCCCGGGACCACGGATCAAGTAATACCCTTTTAAGTTACACTTTAGATTACCTTTTTGATTTCCCCATACCCCCAAGTTATATGTGTCAGGTCAGGTATTCAGTAGTCAAGAACTAATGCCAACACAAGTTCAGGTAACAGTCGGTTTGTCTGGATAGACAACAAGATTGGTCCATGAGGACTCCATGTCAAGTTTGTTGGCATTAGGCATGAGATCAGGTGACAGGTCAGGTCATGATACATCAGGTCAAGTCAATAGTAAAAGGTACCATGTCAGGTGCATCAGTATATATCATGTGTAGCAAAGTCAGGTCAAGATGTAACAATATTGTGGGTGTGCTCACAACAGATATGAAATCGAACAGGGGATTAACAGCAGGAAATAAGCAATAAATTAAACAACAATAAGCAGTTCATTCAATCACAATAGTACATTAATATAGTGCAGCCGTTTTATCATATTAACAGGTTTTGAGCACCCTTCGCGGTGCAATAGATTAACTGATGGTGCAATACCGTTACATCAATATCCGAATGTAATAGAACTACATGTGTAAAGGCTATCATCCTTTAAACAGTAACATGTGATTAACGGGTAAACTTCGTTATTAGGGTTAAAGTGGCAAACTGTAATTTTAGGTTAACTGTAATATGATATATGTCGTATTGCAACCAAATGAGAAAATAACTATACCGAGTTAAGTTTTGCAGGTTTAATGAGTCAAAACATATATAATTGTATAGTATAGCATGTAGCAAGTGATACTTGCCTCGACGGGTCGCGAACCGGGAAAAACGGACGTAACGTCGGCGGGGAAACACGCGACGGACGCACGGTTCACGGATTGAACCCAAACAACGAATAATGGGACCACGCGGATCGGGGTACCTTGCTGGAATGTCGGATCAAGTCGTCGGTACGGCCGGATTCCGGCGAGATGCAAAAACAGCGACAACAAAATCAGAAATGTAAAGCACAGCCAAGGACAAACCAGAGGGGAAAAGGAAGGAGGAAGATGAAGGAAGGCTTACTGGGAAAGCAGAGGTTGCGACAGCGATGGGGTCGACGGCGATGGGGCGCCGGCGAGGATGCTGCAGGCGGTAGGCTATGGCTGCGGATACTGGAGGAGGAAAGAAGGTGGAGAGGAAGAGGAAGTGGTCGAGTCTGGTGCGCAGGTGAAGAGGAGGTGGTCGGCGGTGGCGCAGGTGACGACGACGAGGGTCGCCGACGGGGTTTTCCGGCCAAACAGAGAAGGCACGGGTTGGCCGGAGGTCTCTGCTGCGACGCCGAGCACACGGGAAGAAGGAGGGGACGTCGAGGTTGGAAATAGGAGGCGGAGGCGAGGGTGACGGTGGTGCCGGCGACGAGGTTGCGGCGGCGACGGGGACGAGGCGGCTAGGGTTGCAGGTTCTCGTGATGAGTTCGTTCTCGGGAGATTTTTGGGAAGGGAATATATATAGGAGATAGAGAGAGAGAGAGAGAGTTAGAGAGAGAGAGAGATAGAGAGAGACGTTAGAGAGAGAGAGAAAGGGAAAGAGAGAGAGATACGTTTGAGGAGGGGCCCACGGGGGTTAAACCCTCTGTGATTGGCTGAGGGAGATTCAAAGGAATTAATTAAAGATTTCAGAAGATTATAATAAACAGTAAAGATTGTAAGTTTAGGATATATTATATGGTTTAAATATTTTATTAATTTGGGATTTCGGCGCTAAATGGAACATTTCCAAATCGCGCCCGGGTTGCGCCCAAAAATTTGAAATTCAAATAATAGGATTTTAAGCGGGTTCCAAATTTTAAAATGAAATGTTTTATGATTAAAAAGCATGCCCCCAAGTCGGACACCTGCACGCGCGCGTAGTCGCCCAAACTCGCCCGTTTCACCGAACGGGATGAGATCTCAACGCACGGACGCTACCACGCGGCTAGGGGTGACGAGTAGGCCGAGATAGATATTTTTAATTTTGTTTTAGGTGCTAAAATTTGTTATATGCAGAAATGACTTAGCCAGTTAAAATTTTACCGTAAGACCCAAACAAGCAAGATAAATGAAATGGGTAATATCTAACACTCAACCAGTAACAGAAATAGTAGTATTGGGCTCGGGTGTTACATTATACCCAACTACAAAAGAATTTCGTCCTCGAAATTCCAAGAATACAAGATAGAAAACTACAGGAAAATGTGAGGAAACTTCTGTCGGATCTCGTCTTCTCGCTCCCACGTGGACTCTCCATGCGATCGATTACCCCAAGAAACTAGCACAAGGGGGATAACCTTGTTCTTAAGAACCTTTTCCCTTCGATCCATGATTTCAACCGGTCGCTCCTCAAAAGTTAGGTCTTCCCGTACAGTTAACTCCGAATGATCCAAAACGTGTGTTTCATCTCGAACATACCTTCGTAGTTGAGATACATGAAACGCATCGTGTACACCTGCCAAGGACTGCGGTAACGCCAAACGGTACGCTACCTCTCCAACACGCTCCAATATCTCGAAGGGTCCAACGAATCGAGGACTAAGCTTCCCCCGACTCCCAAAACGGATCACCCCTCTAGTCGGGGATATTTTCAAGAATACCAAATCACCTACGGCGAACTCTAGAGGTCTTCTTGACGTGTCAGCCCAACTTTTCTGTCTGTCTTGAGCTGCCTTCATATGCTTTCTGATTGTATTCACCTTCTCAACTGTCTGTACCACCAAATCTGGTCCCAGTAATCTTCGTTCACCAACATCATCCCAACAAACGGGTGAACGGCACTTACGACCATACAAACCTTCAAACGGAGCCATCTGGATAGTTGCTTGGAAGCTATTGTTGTAAGAAAACTCCACCAAGTGTAGGTGATCCTCCCATGAACCCTTGAAGTCCAACATGCATGCTCTCAACATGTCTTCAAGAGTTTGGATCGTTCTCTCCGACTGACCATCAGTTTGAGGATGATAAGCTGTGCTAAACTTCAATCGAGTCCCCAAACTTTCCTGTAAGCTCCTCCAGAAGTGTGATAAGAACCGCGTGTCCCGATCGGACACGATGCTCACAGGTACGCCATGCAATCTTACAATCTCCTGCATGTACCATTCTGCCAAAGTCTCCGTTGATTGACCAACCCGGAAAGGGATAAAGTGAGCTGCCTTGGTCAACCGATCGACAATCACCCATACTGCATTGTTGCCCTTTGGACTCCGCGGTAAAGCCGTCACGAAATCCATGGTTATATGTTCCCACTTCCACTGAGGAATCGGAAGTGGTTGCAACAAACCAGCAACCCTTTGATGTTTAGCCTTGACTTGCTGACACACCAAGCACTTAGCCACGAAACGAGCAATCTCCCGTTTCATGCCTTCCCACCAGAAATGCTGTCGAATATCTCGGTACATCTTTGTGCCTCCTGGATGTACAGAGTAAGCTGAACTATGTGCCTCCTTCATAAGCTCTTCACGCACATCTCCCTTTGGCACACACACACGGCTACCATACCTCAACGAACCATCTTCGTGGACCAGTAAATCTGTTCGTAGTCCGGCTTCAACCTGCTCTCGAAACTTTTGCAGTCTAGGATCCTGTGATTGTGCCGCTTTAATCTTCTCAACTAAGGACGACTGTACTTGCAACTGCATCAACTGTCCCGTAGAATGTGGTAGCATAACCTCCAAGTCAAATCTTCGAAAATCCGCAATGATCTCCCTCTGCGTAGTTAACACCTGAATCGCTGGTAACCGACTAAGCGCATCCGGCACGACGTTAACTTTTCCCGGATGGTACTTAAGATCAAGGTCGTAGTCGGCCATCAGCTCCAACCATCTACGCTGCCCCATGTTCAACTCCTTCTGAGTGAACACATACTTCAAACTCTTGTGATCTGTAAAAACTTCGACTCTCTCACCCAAAAGGTAGTGTCTCCAAATCTTCAAAGCGAAGATCACCGCCGCAAGCTCCAAGTCATGAGTCGGATAATTCTTCTCATGGGTCTTTAATTGTCTCGATGCGTACGCTACAACCTTCCCATTCTGCATCAAAACACATCCCAATCCTTTCCCAGATGCGTCGCTATGAATCACTAGTCCCCCGGAATTGTCTGGTACGGTCAGGATAGGGGCGGTTATCAACTTCTGCTTCAACGTCTCGAAAGCCAACGCACATTTATCCGTCCATACAAAAGGTACTTCCTTGCGCGTAAGCTTGGTCAATGGTTCTGCCAAACGAGCGAAGTTCTCCACAAATCTCCTGTAATATCCGGCTAATCCAAGGAAACTTCTTATCTCAGCTACATTCCTTGGAATAGGCCAATCTCGAACTGCTGCAATCTTTTCGGGATCGACGGCGATTCCGTCGCCCGACACAACATGCCCCAGAAACTTCACTTCTTCCAGCCAAAATTCGCACTTACTCATCTTCGCATACAATTTCTCCTGTCTCAATCTCTGTAGTGCGATCTTCAAATGCTCAGCATGCTCCTCCAAACTCTTCGAGTAAACCAGAATATCGTCAATGAATACCACAATAAACTGGTCCAAGAACGGTGAAAAGATTCGGTTCATCAAATCCATGAATATTGCCGGCGCATTCGTTACTCCGAAGGGCATCACTAGATACTCGTAATGTCCATACCGAGTTCGAAACGCCGTCTTGCAAATATCTTCCGCCTTCACTCGGACCTGATGATATCCGGATCGCAAATCCAGTTTCGAGAATACCCCCGCGCCACTAAGCTGCTCAAAAAGTTCTCCAATGCGAGGGATTGGGTACTTGTTCTTAATAGTTACCCGGTTTAATTCCCGGTAATCGATGCACATCCTTCTCGTGCCATCCTTCTTCTTTACTAGAAGAACTGGAGCTCCCCAAGACGAGTTGCTGCTTCGAATCCAACCCTTCTCAAGCAATTCAGCAACCTGTTTCTTAACTTCTTCCAATTCCACTGGTGCCATTGGATAATACGCTTTAGATACTGGTGCTGCACCAGGGATAAGGTCAATCGCGAACTCCACGTCTCGCTTCGGCGGTAAACCCGATATATCTTCAAAGACGTCCATAAAATCGCGAACAACCGCCGGCTCTTCACTACTATCAACTTCCATAGCTGCAAGAACGATGTTTGTCGGCCTAGCCCTAAACTCGACTGGCCCGACAGAACTGCTTCCTCCAGTGAAGGTAAACTCAGGATGTCCGGGAATCTGGAAAATTACTTTCCTTGCCCTACAGTCAATGTGAGCGTGGAAAGTGCCAAGAAAGTCCATTCCCAAGACCACTTCATAGCTGCCCGTATCAATTACCAAGAAATCTGCAAAGAATTCCCGTCCGCACACAACAACTGTACAATCTCTACATTCCCTACTAGCTATGATTTTCCCATTCCCAGTGTGTATGTCCCAAAAACTAGACAGGGTCGTGCAGGCAATCGAATGTGTAGTTATAAACTTGGATGACATAAAACAATGGGATGCACCAGAATCAAATAATGCCACTGCGGGAAAACTATGAACGAGTAGAAAACCTGAAACCACTTCTCCTGATGCCTTAGCTTCCTCAGCTGTCAAGGTGAAAGCTCGAGCCTGATTAGGTCCTTGAGTCAGCTATTTCTACCCTTGGAACGGTCTCTGCGGAGGCTTCTGAATATCATCCCTCGTACGAAGCTTCGACGGACAGGCACCAACTGCGTGATCAGCCGCTCCACAAACCAAACAAAGTCCCAGCTTCCTTCGACAATCCTTCTGCATGTGCCCAGGTAAACGGCAGTAGTCACAAATCACGCTCTTTCTTCGATCAACGACGACAGGCTTTTTCATGGGTGCTACACCACGTCGATCCACTGGAATACCTCTGCGCCCATGATCTCGGTTAGGTATAAATGCGGGCTTCCTGGCCGCAACTGCTGTCTGCTGCAGGCCCTCTTTCATCCCCGATAGACTCTGTTGCTCCCGGGCTGCCGTAAGAACCTATGAGAAAGTGGTCAGACCCAGGGAGACAATCTGCCTCTGGATGTCCATATCCAAACTATGCATGAACCTCCGTGCCCTGTCTGCCTCGTTGGCGACTAAAGGTCCAGCGAAACGGCTGAGTCTCGTCCACTCCGCTGCATGCACGTCCACGGGTGCTCCATTTTGCCTCAGCCCAATAAATTTCTCTTCCATTTCTTCCCGTGCAGTCCGCGGGAAGAATTTCTCTAGGAAACTCTTAGAAAACTCCGTCCAACTGATCGGCTTGGGCAAGCGGGTCTCCTCCACAAGCCACCACTCTCGGGCATAATCCACTAGCTGAATGCGCACCACATCAACTCTTTTGTCCTCTGGAATCTGTGCCGCAATCAGCAAATTCTCCGTGTCGACCAGCCACTGCTCGGCTTGCAACGGCTCCTCCAAACCAGTAAATGTAGTCGGACCCAAACGTCTGAAATCTGCCACGGTCCCTACCCGGTCAACTGGTTTAGCTCCAGCGTTGTTTACAGACTGCCGAATGGCCTGCAAACCCTCCTGAAATGAATCTGCTTGTTGCTGGATCAGCTCAGTATACCTCTTCTGATTTTCCAGCATTCCACGTATTACTCCAAACATGGCGGCTTCATCCACGCGCCTCTGATACGTCTTGAAATTCTTATCTGCCATATTCCTGAAATCAAAACACCCAACATTAGCATGATGATAGACTCAATATATAAATCAAGGCTAGAACTCCAAGATACTTAAATAGAGTACCGCATTGTAACTATGCCGCGGTATCATAGCCACAATTACTTAACTCCACCCAAGTCGCCTAAGTCCTAGAGATAACAAGAAATCAGGTTTTCGAGTCGACATGCAAAGTAAGTTTGCACGTCGATATAATCAGGAAGAATGTGATTCAAGAATGGTAAAACGGTCAAGGTGGTAGGACATGTTTCCTAAGCACGGGTATTCTGATTCGTGTATTGGGTACAATACCCAACTACAAAAGAATCAACCCAACTAACCTATGGCTCTGATACCAAAAGAACCATGTCATGCCCCGCTTCCCAGAGTACGCAAGATTGGACATGTGACATAGCCAACCATGCTACCTGTGGGTAGGAAGTTTCCATCCACAGTCACATTACGGCTGTAGAGATATCAAGAACAAGATAAAACTATCTTAACACATGTCCACAATCCAGAATAACAAGAGTCAATGATAAATAAATGCGGAAGCAAATGATCCAATACAGTAATAGAAAAGTATGTCCCATAAGGCGGGCTCACATCTGAAAATAAAAATGCAGGAAATAAAAACTAACCACTACAGAACTCACAACTCAGCCTGCTGGCTGAAGTACTCCTGCTCGGATAGCGACAGTGGTAAAGAATCTGGGCCATGCAAAACCCAGACGTCAGCGCGTCATGTCAACCAATAATATAATATGAACAGTGTAATAGGCAATGCAGAAATAAATATGAATGAAGCAATAGTATGAAACAAGCAGTGCAAGGTAGTGTGCAGTGGGTAACTAAACTGTTTTATCGGGTTTTCTATTCTAAAGTCTTTGAAATCATTTCGAGTAATCCTCCATGTAACTCAAAGGATATGTCCCGTTACCCCCCGGGACCACGGATCAGGAAGATGGGAACCAATAGTGGTTCTGTCCCGTTGCCCCCCGGGACCACGGATCAGGAAAATGTAAGAGTCACGAATGGCTCTGTCCCGTTACCCCCCGGGACCACGGATCAAGTAATACCCTTTTAAGTTACACTTTAGATTACCCTTTTGATTTCCCCATACCCCCAAGTTATATGTGTCAGGTCAGGTATTCAGTAGTCAAGAACTAATGCCAACACAAGTTCAGGTAACAGTGGATTTGTCTGGATAGACAACAAGATTGGTCCATGAGGACTCCATGTCAGGTTTGTTGGCATTAGGCATGAGATCAGGTGACAGGTCAGGTCATGGTACATCAGGTCAAGTCAATAGTAAAAGGTACCATGTCAGGTGCATCAGTATATATCATGTGTAGCAAAGTCAGGTCAAGATGTAACAATATTGTGGGTGTGCTCACAACAGATATGAAATCGAACAGGGGATTAACAGCAGGAAATAAGCAATAAATTAAACAACAATAAGCAGTTCATTCAATCACAATAGTACATTAATACAGTGCAGCCGTTTTATCATATTAACAGGTTTTGAACACCCTTCGCGGTGCAATAGATTAACTGATGGTGCAATACCGTTACATCAATATCCGAATGTAATAGAACTACATGTGTAAAGGCTATCATCCTTTAAACAGTAACATGTGATTAACGGGTAAACTTCGTTATTAGGGTTAAAGTGGCAAACTGTAATTTTAGGTTAACTGTAATATGATATATGTCGTATTGCAACCAAATGAGAAAATAACTATACCGAGTTAAGTTTTGCAGGTTTAATGAGTCAAAACATATATAATTGTATAGTATAGCATGTAGCAAGTGATACTTGCCTCGACGGGTCGCGAACCGGGAAAAACGGACGTAACGTCGGCGGGGAAACACGCGACGGACGCACGGTTCACGGATTGAACCCAAACAACGAATAATGGGACCACGCGGATCGGGGTACCTTGCTGGAATGTCGGATCAAGTCGTCGGTACGGCCGGATTCCGGCGAGATGCAAAAACAGCGACAACAAAATCAGAAATGTAAAGCACAGCCAAGGACAAACCAGAGGGGAAAAGGAAGGAGGAAGATGAAGGAAGGCTTACTGGGAAAGCAGAGGTTGCGACAGCGATGGGGTCGACGGCGATGGGGCGCCGGCGAGGATGCTGCAGGCGGTAGGCTATGGCTGCGGATACTGGAGGAGGAAAGAAGGTGGAGAGGAAGAGGAAGTGGTCGAGTCTGGTGCGCAGGTGAAGAGGAGGTGGTCGGCGGTGGCGCAGGTGACGACGACGAGGGTCGCCGACGGGGTTTTCCGGCCAAACAGAGAAGGCACGGGTTGGCCGGAGGTCTCTGCTGCGACGCCAAGCACACGGGGAGAAGGAGGGGACGTTGAGGTTGGAAATAGGAGGCGGAGGCGAGGGTGACGGTGGTGCCGGCGACGAGGTTGCGGCGGCGACGGGGACGAGGCGGCTAGGGTTGCAGGTTCTCGTGATGGGTCGTTCTCGGGAGATTTTTGGGAAGGGAATATATATAGGAGATAGAGAGAGAGAGAGAGAGAGAGAGTTAGAGAGAGAGAGAGAGATAGAGAGAGACGTTAAAGAGAGAGAGAGAAAGGGAAAGAGTGAGAGATACGTTTGAGGAGGGGCCCATGGGGGTTAAACCCTCTGTGATTGGCTGAGGGAGATTCAAAGGAATTAATTAAAGATTTCAGAAGATTATAATAAACAGTAAAGATTGTAAGTTTAGGATATATTATATGGTTTAAATATTTTATTAATTTGGGATTTCGGCGCTAAATGGAACATTTCCAAATCGCACCCGGGTTGCGCCCAAAAATTTGAAATTCAAATAATAGGATTTTAAGCGGGTTCCAAATTTTAAAATGAAATATTTTATGATTAAAAAGCATGCCCCCAAGTCGGACACCTGCACGCGCGCGTAGTCGCCCAAACTCGCCCGTTTCACCGAACGGGATGAGATCTCGACGCACGGACGCTACCACGCGGCTAGGGGTGACGAGTAGGCCGAGATAGATATTTTTAATTTTGTTTTAGGTGCTAAAATTTATTATATGCAGAAATGACTTAGCCAGTTAAAATTTTACCGTAAGACCCAAACAAGCAAGATAAATGAAATGGGTAATATCTAACACTCAACCAGTAACAGAAATAGTAGTATTGGGCTCGGGTGTTACATTTGATATCTTACAAACAAGCCATATTTTAACTTAGGGACGAAGAGTATATAGCAGTCATGCTGAAAGGGGAGCAAATAATGCAACATTATGTATGCTGAGATTAATATATACTGTGGCATAGGAGGTCTAGGGATAAAGCAAACCAACAACACCATCAGAGAAAAAAAAAACCATGGCACTTGATAAAGAATGGCACAATCATCTTATAAAACTAAAAAGGGATTGTAACTCCTATGAATAAGAGCATCCACATCCCCTGAGTACATTGCCTTTAGATTGTTGAATTCAAAAGAACTGATGGTAAAATATTTTATCTTAGATGGCATAACCCCCCCCCCCCCCAAGTTAAGGAAATGATAAAAAATGTTGTTCAAAACTTGTACATGGGAGTAATCTTTATCATTAAAAATTTTGTTATTTCTTACACCCCAAATAATCCAGCAAGTAGAATAAAGCAGCAGAAACCACATATGACCAAGATTGGAATGAATGTTTGTATTTTTCCAGTTGGTAATAGCATCGGTAAAGAAATGAGGAGGAGGATGTACCTTAATAGCTTTCAACAAGTCTCGCCAAATGAATTTGGCCACTTTACACTCAAAAAAAAAAGATGATTAGAAGCTTCAATCATACAATCATCAAAATTACAAGCTGCAATATTAAACCAACCTTTCTTGATCAAAATTTCCTTAGTTAGAATTCTATCTTGGGCTAACAACCATGCAAAGATTTTAACTTTAACAGGAGTAGAATTATCCAAATAGAATTATGCACAGGGAACTTGATGTTAGTACTGTTGATTGCCTCTAACAGTATCTACTATTAGATTGAAGAGGAGAGGAGGCAAGGGATCCCCTGTTTTAAGCCTCTTCTATATTTGATGATTTTACCCAAATTGCCATTCATAAGGACTTATGAATTAGAAGAATTAATGTAGTATCATGGAAATCCATTTTATCCATTTGTCACCAAAACCTCTAACCTTAAGCAGATCAAGAATACAATCCCTGTAACAACTCCAATTTTTGTATACATAAAATTCATTTAAATTTGAAGCATACTTGGGGTATTTAATGTTGTTGTTACCACTTTAAGTATTTATTTTCTCACAATAATTATAAGAAGGAGCTTGTAGCTCATTGGTAACACCTTGCACTGCTGAACCAAGACACCAGAGTTCAAATCCCCTGCCCCACATTATTTTTAAATTATTTTTGTTTTAAATTCCTTGGAAGCCTAACAGTCCACAGACCATAACTCACAAACTTTGAACTTCACCCAAAAAACTAAAAATACCAGAGTGTACGTCAGAAGAATCCCCACGCCCTTGACCCCCGACTCGGCCGATAGGCCAGCTGGCGGACCGGCCGACTCGGGCCGGACTCGGCCGGATGGCCGAGTCGTCAAAACGAAAAATGTGTCGTTTTGCATTCTCAACTCCCCTGCACTTTAGTTTCATTGTACACTTTTCCTTTTTGTACTTTTCATTTCCTGTTATGCCACTGTTTAGGCATCTTTTTATTTCAGTTGTATTTCCTTTCATGTATTGTACAAAGAATGTTAATAAATAAAAGTTGTTGTTCTTTTTATTTCTTGTCTCTTGTGTATTTATTTTATATTGCTTAGATACGCTTAGCGTATGTACTTCTGAGTATATACGTAGCGGACCTCGTCGTGTCCCCTTCGTCGTACACTGGGAAGCGGGGCGTGATAGGTTTTGTTGGTGGCCCATGCAGGTCAGAGCTGTATGAATCCCCCATCATGCAGTTTTGTTCTGCGTGAACAACCTAAGCAATATAACACAAGAACCAGCAACTAAAACATTCTTTACAATTCATGTTCCTTGAATCATGCAATTTCATATTCGTTGAATCTTATCATTTCATGTACTTGAATCTGTCCTAACCCAAATTTTTCTTCAGGGTTATGGATTCTCCGAACAACACCAGCACCAACATCAACAACACACCTCCAGCACTACCTCTCACACCAGCTGTTCCTGCGCCACCTACCGAGCAAACAGTGCTACTTGAGGCGATCCGCAGCCTTCTCGAGGGACAGCAACAACTCCTGAACCGTCCTGAGACTGATGCTCCTGGGGTAAAGCAATTCAGGGCTTTACATCCGAAGCAGTTCTCCGGAAAAGGAAGTCCTCTTGAAACTGAAGAATGGGCACAAAGCATAGAAGACGATCTGGCAGTAGCTCAAGTGCCAGACATAGCTTGGGTCCGTGTGGCGAAACTACAGCTCACGGACAATGCTCGCAATTGGTGGAAGGCGGAAGAAAGCCGTCTTGCACAGCCTATTGAATGAAAGACTTTTCGCGAGAAATTCGACGCGAAATACTTCCCTGTGACTGCCAGGTTTGCCATGGAGCAGCAGTTCATTCATCTACAGCAAGGATCGATGTGGGACAAATCGGTAGATGAATACGACGCTGAATTCACCATGTTAAGACGGTAAGATATGTCGCAATAGTTCAATTTTTAAATATCACATACTACACTGCTAACACAATCCTTAAACAGATTCGCGGCACACTTGATACCGACGGACGAGATCAGAGCCCGTCGCTTTCAACAAGGACCGGACACGGAGATTCAGGCTGCTCTAGCCACAGGAAAAATTTTGACTCGTGAGGATGCTCTGGAAGCTACCCGCAGTTATGAGGCAGTGATAAAAGCAAGGGGCAGACATCAGTCTGCAGGAGTCAAGCGCCCTGCCAACCAGATGGCAGGTGGAGCCTCGTCTAGACCACCTTTTGTGCCAAGACGTCCTGGAGCACCAATCAACAGGCCCAGTCCAGCCTTTTGTGACTACTGCAAGAGAAATGGGCATCTGGCGAGAGATTGCCGGCGTGCGAACAACCTTTGCTTGATCTGCGGCTCAGCTGCTCATGGTATTGGGGCTTGTCCCCAAAGGCAAAACCCAGTTGCTGCACCCAGGCCAGCAAACAATTATCCACAGCGTCCAGCCATCCAAGCCCCTGCTCCAAGACTTGCACTACCTGCACCACCCAGAGGACCACAAGCTGCACCACCTCCTCGTCAGTTCCATCAAGCTCAAAGGAACGTTCCGAGGAATGCTCCTCAGGCCAGGAGGAATGTGCCAAAGCGCCAGGCTTTCACGATGTCTGTGGAAGAAGCTGAGGCCACTGGCCAAGTCATTACTGGTAAACCTTCTTTCTTAACTTATCTTTTAGTCTTGGTTATCTACACACTTTCCCTATACCTAAAATATATCCCATATACCTTAGGTACAATCCTAGTAGCCTCACTACCTGCACTTGCACTGTTTGATACTGGAGTATCGCACTGCTTTATGTCGCAATGGTTTGTCCGAACCCATGCGGTTCTAGTCTCACCGCTTGTATCCAGCTGGAATGTCAGTTCCGGAAATGGCGTTCTAAAGGCAACCATGGGATACAGCTTGTGTCCAGTCATCGTCTGCAGCCGAGAGTTTTATGTTGACTTCAAAGTACTGGACATACCGAACTTCGATGTGGTTCTAAGAATGGATTGGCTTAGAACTTTTTATGCTACCATTGATTGTCTTCAAAGGAGGGTAGTATTCGAGATTCCAGACCATCCGGTCTTCTATTTCAAGAGCGGAGACCGTACCCTGGAGCCAAGTACCTACAAAGCGAAGCCAAGGAAAGCCGTAGTTGCAGCAGCTCAAGCAGAAGAAGAATTAAGACCAGAAGTAGTTCGAGAGTTCGACGATGTATTTCCTGACGATATATCAGGTTTGCCTTCCGATCGAGCTCTTGAATTCAGTATTGATTTAGTACCAGGAGCACAACCGGTGATCAAAGCACCTTATAGACTGAGTCCGAAAGGTTTGAAGGAAGTCCGAATACAGTTGGACGAATTATTGGCGAAAGGATGGATTCGTCCCAGCACTTCAAGTTGGGGAGCACCTGTACTACTGGTGAAAAAGAAAGAAGGTTCATACAGAATGTGCATCGATTATAGAGCCTTGAACGAAGTCACTATAAAGAACAAGTATCCACTCCCGCGCATCGATGATTTATTCGATCAGCTAAGTGGATCTTGTGTGTTCTCTAAATTGGATCTTCGTTCAGGTTATCATCAAGTGAAGGTCAAGAAAGCTGATATTCACAAAATAGCTTTCAGAACTCGCTATAGACATTACGAATTTCTAATGATTCCATTTGGAGTGACCAATGCACCAGCAATATTCATGAACCTAATGAATCAAGTTTTCCGGGAGTACCTAGACAGGTTTGTTGTCATCTTCATCGACGACATCCTGGTGTATTCTAAGAGTCGGAAAGAGCATGCAGAACATCTACGAATTGTCCTGGAAACTCTTCGACAACATAAGCTTTATGCTAAGTACAGTAAGTGCGAGTTTTGGCTAAATCAAGTTGGTTTTCTTGGACATATCGTATCAGGAGAAGGAATTTCTGTGGATCCAGCCAAAGTTTCAGCAGTTAGCGAATGGCCTACACCAAAGTCAGTGAAGGACATTCAGAGTTTCTTGGGTTTAGCTGGATATTACAAAAGGTTCATTGAAGGATTCTCAAAGACAGCAACTCCCCTGACCAAGCTCACACGAAAAGATGAAGAATTTGTCTGGTCAGAAGCATGCGAACAAGTTTTCGTAGAACTCAAGTCAAGATTGACATCTGCACCTATTCTCGTACTACCGGATCAATTTGGAGGATTCGAAGTGCATTGTGATGCATCCGGTAAGGGATTAGGATGTGTTCTACATCAGCACGGTAAGGTTGTGTCTTATGCTTCAAGACAACTGAAGACTCATGAGCGCAACTATCCGACGTATGATCTGGAGTTGGCAGCCGTCATCTTTGCTCTCAAGATTTGGCGCCATTATTTACTTGGTGAACGAGTGAACATCCACACAGATCATAAAAGTCTGAAGTACGTGTTTACTCAGAAGGAGTTGAATATGCGGCAGAGAAGATGGTTAGAACTCATGGCGGACTTTGACATCAACTTGCAATATCACCCAGGGAAGGTGAACGTAGTACCTGATGCTCTTAGTCGCCAACCATTATCGATGAATCTCACCGCTCAGTGGAAGCTTCAGCAAGACTTACATTAGATGGAGATTGAAGTGGTCATGCCAGGTAATGCTTCAAGTTTGATGAATCTACAAGTTCAATCAACCATTGTCAATCAGATCAAAGCAGCTCAAGCAAGTGATGCTAAGTTGCAAAGGATCAAAGAACAAGTGGAGAATGGACTCAGAACAGATTTCATCATCCATGAAGACGGAACTTTGAGATACGGCAGCAGATTGTGTGTACCAAAAGGTCCTGTTCGGGAAGAGTTAATGAAAGAAGCTCACAGCTCTCCCTACTCAGTACATCCTGAAGGTACCAAAATGTACAAAGATCTACGTCAGAATTATTGGTGGCATGGAATGAAGCATGAAGTAGCCAGAAGCATCGCAAAATGCTTGGTGTGTCAGCAAGTAAAGGCTGAACATCACAGGACTGCTGGATTACTTCAACCGTTACCAATCCCAGAATGGAAGTGGCAACACATCACGATGGATTTTATGACTGCTCTTCCTTGCAGCACAAAGGGTAACGATGCCATATGGGTCATTGTGGATCGACTCACAAAGTCGGCTCACTTCATCCCATTTCGGGTTGGCCAATCAACTGAGACACTAGCAAAGAAGTACATGGAGGTAATAATCTATTTAAGATTTAAACTCTTCATAATGTACTATCTCTGATACCCATGAACTCATATAGAAAATTGTGAGACTTCATGGGGTACCGGTCTGCATTGTCTCCGATCGTGACACCAGGTTCCGATCGCAATTTTGGCAGAGTCTGCAAGCAAGCTTGGGAACAAGTCTGAACTTCAGCACGGCTTATCATCCACAAACAGATGGTCAGTCGGAACGAACGATTCAGATCTTAGAGGATATGCTCAGAGCGTGTATGCTAGACTTCAAAGGATCGTGGGAAGATCACCTGCATCTTGTGGAGTTCGCGTACAATAACAACTACCAAGAAAGCATAGGAATGGCACCTTTTGCAGCATTTTATGGAAGGAAGTGTCGATCGCCATTAAGTTGGGACGACATCGGAGATAGGGAACTTCTTGGACCAGAGATGATAGTAGAGACCGTTGATGTGGTTCGTACTATCAGGAAAAGGATGCGCATAGCCCAAGATCGACAGAAACACTGGGCTGATGCAAAGAGATGACACTTGGAGTTCCAGCCAGGAGACCATGTATTCTTGAAGATATCTCCGAACCGCGGAGTGATCCGATTTGGAAGATGGGGTAAATTGAGTCTGAGATACATTGGACCGTTCGACATACTCGAAAGAGTCGGTGAAGTGGCATACCGCTTAACGCTTCCACCCTCATTGGAAGGAGTGCATAACGTGTTCCACATATCCCAACTCAGAAAGTATGTGAGTGACCCCAGCCATATTCTTGATCATTCCGAGCTCACTATACAGCCCGACTTGTCTTGTGAGCAACAGCCTGTGGAGATCCTGGACAGGAAAATGAAGACACTTCGGAACAAAGAAGTTAATTTGGTACGGGTAATGTGGAGGAAAGACACTCCAAGAGAATCCACTTGGGAAAGGGAAGATGAAATGCGTGCAAGATATCCTCACCTCTTTGTAAACTAGTCCTCAAATAAAAGTTGTAAATTTCGAGGGCGAAATTTTTGTAAGGAGGGTAGATTGTAACAACTCCAATTTTTGTATACATAAAATTCATTTAAATTTGAAGTATACTTGGGGTATTAAATGTTGCTGTTGCCACTTTAAGTATTTATTTTCTCACAATAATTACAAGAAGGAGCTTGTAGCTCATTGGTAACACCTTGCACTGCTGAACCAAGCCACCAGAGTTCAAATCCCCTGCCCCACATTATTTTTAAATTATTTTTGTTTTAAATTCCTTGGAAGCCCAACAGTCCACAGACCATAACTCCCAAACTTTGAACTTCACCCAAAAAACTAAAAATACCAGAGTGTACGTCAGAAGAATCCCCACCCCCTCGACCCCCGACTCGGCCGATCGGCCGGCCGGCGGACCGGCCGACTCGTGCCGGACTCGGCCGGACGGCCGATTCGTCAAAACAAAAAATGTGTCGTTTTGCATTCTCAACTCCCCTGTACTTTAGTTTCATTGTACACTTTTCCTTTTTGTACTTTTCATTTCCTGTTATGCCACTGTTTATGCATCTTTTTATTTCAGTTGTATTTCCTTTCATGTATTGTACAAAGAATGTTAATAAATAAAAGTTGTTGTTCTTTTTATTTCTTGTCTCTTGTGTATTTATTTTATATTACTTAGATACGCTTAGCGTATGTACTTCTGAGTATATACGTAGCGGACCTCGTCGCGTCCCCTTCGCCGTACACTGGGAAGCGGGGCGTGACAATCCCAGTTCATGGAATCAAAAGCTTTGTGGAAGTCAATTTTAAGCATCACAGATTCAGATTTAACTTTGGCACAAGCATTAACTAATTCAGGTGCAACTGAGAAGCAATCACGAGTAGACTTATTTCTCATGAAGGCAGATTGAGTCTTACTTAATAGGTCATGCAGGAATTTTCCCAATCTATTAGCCATAATCTTACTAAAAATTTTGAAAATGCTATCCAAAAGACTAATAGGCCTGAAGTCTTTGGGGACACTATCAAAAAAAATGCACGAATCCACTGCCTGTTGATGACAATACATCTACAATTGATTTCAATATTGCTTCTACAAGTAGAAGAACAAAGAAAAAGAAACAAAAAAAGGTGATATAAAAGACTTCTTTCCAATTCTATAGTTAATTGACTTAACTCCAAGTCTACTTTATTAATTATTTTCACATGACTGCATGCATGCCAAATTCTGTTAGGACGCAAGAAAGGATAGCTCAAGCTCAAGATGGACTACAGGGCATCAACCAATATGATTTCCAGGACGTCAACCACTATGACTTACATGGCATCAACCGGTATGATTTTGAAGATAAATATTGCCAATTTAATATAAATTAGCTCATGTAATTAATGTATTCAGGATATGGACTAGATATACAAAGCATGAACCAAGGAGTGGAGGCATATGGAAGTGAGCAAGTGATGGGGCAACAATCTGTGCAGATAATGGAAAGAAATGCGACTTAAGAAGATACTGGAATATCTGAAGATGAAATGCAAGAAAAGGTATAATAATCATATGATAATTTTGAAGAGGACTTTCTTTTCTCATCACCAAGGTATGGAAGGCCACCCCTGACTACTACAAGAGGAAGGATTATTTCCATTAGAGTAAGAGGTCCTATTAGAGGGGGGAGAGCACATGTGAATAGAGCACCATGGAGGCTATGAGGTAATTTTAAAATAAGTTGCAAACTTAATGTTTATAGCCAAGCAAAGTTCTTATTATATTTCAAATGTTTATTTCACAAGCTCATAGACTACTCATCCATCTTATATATTGTTATTTCATGTACATAGGATTTGTTAGCATACAACATTTTGGAGAAATAAGCGGCAACATCAGCATTTTATAGTGGTTAATAGCGGCGGCGGCGACATATTATAGCAACTATTTGCAGCAACAATATTTTGTCGCAGTTATTAGCAGCAGCAGCATTTTGGAGCGGCAATTAAAAACTTGAACCATGTTATTTAGATGTGTTGGTTTATTGTAACTTGGATATGTTGGTTAATTTAGTGTTATTTGGATAAGTGATATGTATGGATTTGGTTGTTATATGGATGTGTTACCCGTATCAATGGAATTGATATCTTATATATTGATATGCTATATCTCGCATCTTTTTGGATAGTCTCTTTTCATATATGCAATCTGGATGTGTGTGTATTTTTTTAATTTGTTGTTGTAATATTTGGATTTGCTGATTGATATTCATTATATATGGAGCTAGCTTCTTATATAAGTGTGTTATTTTCTTTCCAAGCAAATTATCTTCCTCCTTTTTACTTATTGTTCAAGTTTGCAAGAAGCATTTGCTAGGTTTTTCCACTTTCAAGTATTTATACCATGATTTTTTGTACAAGGTTTTCTCAGTTTGGCACTCGTATTATTCTCATCCTTTTTACTTATTAGTTCAAGTTAGCAAGAAGCATTTGTTAGGTTTTTCCACTTCCAAGTATTTATACCATGATCGTTTCCAGGTTTTAGATAAGTGCGATATGGGTAAGGGCGACTTACACTAAAATACCATTAACTATTGCAATTTTTCACTAAAATACCTTGAAGATTTTTTATTACATTGAAACACCTTAAACTATGCGTTGAAGGGATTTTTTCACTAAAATACCCTCGAAAATAGCAGCTAAGGTTTTTACTGCAATAGAATAAACTACAATGTATTTTACTGAAAAAGGTAGTTATGGTACTTTTAGTGTAATTCATCCTATGGATAAATCTCATTATTTCTGTTTTTTAAAACACAAATTTACAGTATTCTAGCTTCCAAGAAAATCCATATTCAAATCGAGATTCAATTTATAAGCTATCATCACAGTGCAAACCAAAATTATATTAATTTCATTAAGTTGCATACAACATGATAATTAAAGTACATATGAGGTTTAAGGCTATAAGAATAGCAATCACTTCAATTTGAAACTTCACATTTGCAAAGAGTTTTTCAATTGAGTAATACTTTTCTTACTGGTGCGGTGGAATCCATATAGGCTACATGGATTCCACTGCACGGTATGAAAAGCATTACTCTTTTCAATTTTCTCCATTTTTCCATCAACTCTTTCTCCATGATCATTAAGCCCTATGATATCCACGCCGCAAAGTACTTGAATTACACCACCACTTACATAGGCATAACTGCAACTCGTATTGTTGCTTCAAGTTGTAATTGTTGTGGCAAAGGAGCTTGATCTCGTCAATTTTAAAGAACAAATATTGGATGAAAATGAAATGTCCTAAATTTTTCTCTCAAAGAGAATTCCTGATTTTGAAATTGTGATAAATCTAAAACTCTAGCCCCTATTCAACATAAGAAAGAGGAATAAGAAAACCCTATTAACCGCTCTAAACCCAACTAGATGAATATGCTGGTTAAAAGTAACCAGGGGTGAATTTTGGATAACTTAATGGTTTCGGGGATGAAATTTGTAAATCTATGTTTTGGGGGTGAAATTAGGAAATATTGAAGTTTTGGGGTGAGATATAGAAAAAACCCTTCATTTATTTACTATTTTAGTTTCTAGAAAGAAAAGAGCTCAACCTTGTTTACATGTAAAACTTTTCTATCAGCATTTTGTTGATCCCTTGATCTTTGTAGAGCTTTGTACAAGTGTTAATGGGGGAAACTGGCATTTTTTATAATAAGTGAATCTTGGGAAAATGCTTCTCTTTTTTCTTTACTCGCCTTAATTATGCCATATATTTTTTTTGAAACTTTCAATATTCTCAGCGATCTTTTATAATGTCGATTTATTTGGAAAATCGCCTTCGCCGTGGTTTCTATAATAGTTCTACATATTTTTGTTTCATGTTTACTTTATGTCCAATCTAATCAATTTCAGGGTAATTATAGTATAAATAAATGAAATCATGGTCAAATTTAGTCCATGTGTAGGCAAACTCAATAAAATGTATCCAATATCAGAGAAATTGCATTAAAAACTAAGTGAAATTATTGTTAAATTTAGTAGACTGTAGTCTATTTTAGTGTAATTATTGTAACACCCTAGTTCATTTATACCAGTTCTAGTTCATGTATTTTTTTATTTATGGTATTTTCCTGATTTACTTTGTTTTGGGTGCGAATAGTGTTTTGACATCTGTATTTTCATCCGACCCGACCAACATGCTTGAAACCTGTCTTGATTCATGTTTATAATTTATCCTGGCTTATTATATGGATCCGTGCACTTACATTATTGTATACTGCATACTGGCATTTATCAGGCATCTGCATTTTTAAGTATAACATTTAAAGTCACATAAAATATTTTAAAAATACATTGCATGGCCTGCATGATACCCTAACCCTATGGCACCATCCGCGCATCTTGTTCTCGTCCCGTTCAGTGAAACGGTATCTAATTTTAGTTTTGGTCGACACATATATTTTTCGTATTTTGAAACTGAATTTTTAGACCCGACCCGGACGTGTTTTGGACTATGTTTGTATTTGCCAGAATATCAAATTTTATTAATATAATATTTTAAATATTTAATTAACAGTTTAAAATTTTAATAACGAAAATATTTTTCTTAAATTTAAATCTTAACAAATTTCTTAACAACCTCTCTCTTTCTTTTCTCTCTCCTCCTCTCGCTGGCTCTCTCTCTCTATTTCCTTGTCCCCACTCACTCACTCTCTTCTTTCTCACACAGAACTCTCCCTCTATCTCTCTCTCTCACACAGAACTCTCTCTCTCTCTTCTTTTTCTCTCTCCTCTCGATCCATCTCTCTCCTCTCGCGAACACTGTTCGCTTCTCGACTCTGGTCACCGCCCTCCGCGTTCTCGTCACCTCCCTTCTCGTCTTTCTCTCTTCTTCTATTTAAAAACCCCCGAGCGCCCACGAGAACCCATACAAAGCAACCCTAACCCTACTCCTCTGCCCTCGACCTCAACCCGAGTCTCTATTCTCATCATCTCCTCCTCCTCGTCATCATTATCTTCTTCCTCTTCTTCCTCACCCGAGAGCCTGCACACCCTAACCCACAGAACCCATCACCAAAGAACCTGCACACCTCACCGCCGACGACCTCGTCGTCGCCGCCTCATCCCCTTGCTTCCACCATCACCACGACTCCACTCTCCTACACCCAGAACCTTCCCTGCACACCCAACAACCAAACCCTTTCGACCAAGAACCCCCACTGCACCCTGCACCCTCGCCGGAGCTCCGTTGATCCCGTCTTCACCATCACCTCTCTTCTGTTTCCTGAGCACCAACCCTAGTGAGCACCAACCCCTTCTTCTCTTTATTCTTCTTCTTCTTCTTTTTCTTTTCTTGATTCTTGATCTTTTCCAGCCATCGCCGGAGTTGCGTCGACGCTGCCGATCCGACGATCCAGTGAACGTACCTTGCCTGTGTGATCACCATTTTGCCTTGCCTGGACCCGTCCCGCGTGTCGTGTGTCCGTTGCGACGATTTACCGACGTCAGACGTGTCGTGCGTATCCGTTGTGTGATCCGATCGAGGCAAGTTAATCTTGCCACATGTTATACTACAATATATTGCACCCATTTGAATGATAACATCACATAATGTTTCGTATGCATCCCACATTACCATTTTTACCATTTTACTGTTATACGACGTCTGTGTGCATCCATATCGTTATTTACATATCCAGTCGCATGCTAATTCATCTTCCTACATGTTAGGTATATTATTATGCATCCATATGAATAAAAATATCACACGTTGAATGCATTGTACATCCATATTAAAGTTTACCATTTTCGGACACCCGTTTGCATCCATATCATTTAATATACATGTAGCTGCATCTACAGATCATATTAATTCATATTATTATTGTAGTAACACCCCATGCCGGATAATGTGCATCCTACATAATCATGGAACTGTAGTTGTAACCCCTGATAGTTATTTGAGCATCCATGTTCATTTGTGTCTACATACCATTAATTATGCATACCTAATTGCACCCCATATTACATTGACTCATATTATTAATACATTACTACCCCATGCTTGATATTGTGCATCCTGCTTAGTCATGGTATAACCCCTAGTGGATATTTGTACACCCATGCTGTTATCGTACATCCGTATTCTACCCTGATTCAATACTTGCTACATTTTACTGTTGGACACCCATATGTTACACTATGCACTACTTGACATGACCTGATACACCATTACTTGACATGTTACTTGATCCTGTTTCTAATGCCGACAATCCTGACATGTTGTCCCGATGGACATATCCTGTTGTCTGTATAGAAAAACCTGTTCCTGCTTGATCCTGTGTTGGCATTAGCTTCGGATTTATCAATACCTGACTTGAACACATAACTTGGGGGTATGGGGAAATCAATGATGAAACCTGACTCGTAACTCGACAGTTCAATGCTTATACTGATTAGTTTTACGGGCTAGGCCGGCCCGGGGATAATGCTGCTGACATCATTCATCTGTACATGTTTCTTGTTTAGTGCCTAGCGGCATGTCTCGGATTCAGCCCAAGAATCTGGACAATGGACCCGGGCACGCACGGGATACTATTGAGTTACATCGACGATTCATTAAATTGATTTCACAGAATTGAGAGTAGTTACCCAGTAATTTAGTTCAGATTACCCACTGCATGTCACATATGCTTTTACCCTTCACTGTTCCACATTCGTGTTATTGTTATACCTTTATTACTGTTCATACTCGTGCCTGCATGTTTGCTACCCCTGATTATATTATTGTTGATATTATGACGCACTGACGTCTGGGGTTTTGCATGGCCCAGATCCTCTACCTTTGCAGCAGGCCGATCAGGAGTATTTCAGTCAACAGGCCGAGCAGTGAAGACCTGTTAGTATTTTAGCTTAGTTTTCTTTCAGCATTTTCATTCCTGATTTGAGCCCGTATTTGGGACATACATTCCAGATTATTATTGTTTATTGGATCTATTGCTTCCGCATACTATTTCTTGACTCGTGCATTCTGGCTTATGGACATGTACTAGATAGTTTATTTTATTTCTACTGTTCTTGATATCTTAGACAGCCATAATGTGACTGTGTAGGGATGTTTCCTATCCACAGGTAGCATGGTTGGCTCTGTCACGTGCCTATTTTAGCGCACTCTGGGAAGCGGGGCGTGACAGGGTTTGTTTGGTATCAGAGCCATAGGATTTTGGTTAATCGGGTTTGATTCTTTTGTAGTTGGGTATTGGACCCAATACACGAATCAAAAAAACCTGTAATTAGGAACATGTCCTGCAGTATTGTTATCGTAATTCTTGAATCATATCTTTCTTTTGACCCTTTGTCTTGACGATATGCAAACAACTTTGCATCTCGACTTGAAACCTTCTGGCTCCTTATTGTTTCTCTCTATTCTGATACTAGGATTTGGGCGACTTGAACGGAGTTATGTGATTGTAACTATGAACTGCAGCATGGTTACAATGCGGTACACTATTTAAGTAACTTGGAGTCCTGGTCTTGATTCATTTCCTTATTCCATGGTCGTTTTATTACCTTGGTTCTCTCAGTTTCACTGCTTACCAGTTCATGTTTTGAAGATTTTTGGTGATTGATACCGGCAGTTATGAAGTTGTCTTGGGAATGGATTTTCTCGGCACTTTCCACGCTCACATTGATTGTAAGGCAAAGAAAGTGATTTTCCAGATTCCCGGACATCCGGAGTTTGTTTTTGCTGGAGGAAGCAGTTCTGTCGGGCCAGTCAAGTTTAGGGCTAGGCCGACAAACAGTGTTCTTTCGTCAATGGAAGTTGATAAGGAGGAAGCGCCAACTATAGTTCGAGAGTTTATGGACGTGTTCGAGGACATCTCAGGTTTATCGCCAAAACGAGATGTGGAGTTCGCAATCGATCTTGTTCCTGGTGCAGCGCCAATCTCAAAGGCGTATTATCTGATGGCACCAGTGGAGTTGGAAGAAGTCAAGAAGCAGGTTACCGAATTACTTGAGAAGGGTTGGATTCGCAGTAGTAATTCACCTTGGGGAGCTCCAGTTCTTCTAGTCAAGAAGAAAGATGGCACAAGGAGGATGTGCATCGACTATCGAGAATTAAACCGGGTGACTATTAAGAACAAGTACCCGATCACTCGCATTGGCGAATTATTCGAGCAACTTAGTGGCGCGAGGGTATTCTTGAAGCTGGATTTGCGATCCGGATACCATCAGGTCCGAGTTAAACTAGAGGATATTGGCAAGACTGCGTTCCGTACTCGGTATGGACATTACGAGTATTTAGTGATGCCATTCGGAGTCACGAATGCACCGGCGATATTTATGGACTTGATGAACCGAATCTTTTCACCGTTCTTGGACCAGTTTATAGTTGTGTTCATCGATGATATTCTGGTGTATTCGAGGAGCATTGAAGAGCATGCGGAACACTTGAAGATCGCACTGCAGACATTGAGGCAAGAAAGATTGTATGCAAAGATGAGCAAGTGCGAGTTTGGCTTGAAGAAGTGAAGTTTTTTGGGGCATGTTGTATCCGAAGATAGAATCGCCGTTGACCCTGAAAAGATTGCAGCAGTTCAAGATTGGCCGATTCCGAAGAACGTGGCAGAGATCAGAAGTTTTCTTGGACTTGCCGGATATTACAGAAGGTTCGTGGAGAATTTTGCTCGTTGGGCTGAGCCTTTGACCAAGCTTACGCGTAAGGAAGTACCGTTCATATGGACAGATAGATATGCATCAGCTTTTGAGATGTTGAAGCAAAGGTTGATAACCGCTCCTATTTTGACCGTACCAAACGGTTCCGGAGGATTGGTGATTCACAGCGACGCATCTGGGAAAGGTTTGGGATGTGTTCTGATGCAGCATGGGAAAGTTATAGCTTACGCATCGAGACAGTTGAAGATCCATGAGAAGAATTACCCAACTCATGATTTGGAGCTTGCAGCAGTGATTTTCGTTTTGAAGATTTGGAGACACTACTTATTGGGCGAAAGGGTCGAAGTATTCATCGATCATAAAAGCCTAAAGTATGTGTTCACACAGAAAGAGCTTAACATGAGGCAGCGTAGATAGTTGGAGCTGATGGCTGACTATGATCTTGATCTCAAATACCATCCGGGGGAAGTTAATGTAGTGCCGGATGCACTTAGTCGGTTGCCAGCGATTCAAATGTTGACTGAACATAAGGAACTTATCGAAGATTTTCGGAGATTCGAGTTGGAGATCGTGCTACCGCATTCTTCAGGACAGTTGATGCAGCTGCAAGTACAGTCGTCAATGATCGAGAGTATTAAAGCAGCGCAGTCACAGGACCCAAGATTGCAGAAGTTTCGAAAACAGGTTGAAGCGGGACTTCGAACGGACTTGTTGATTCATGAAGATGGTTCGTTGCAATATGGTAGCCGTTTGTGTGTGCCGAAAGGAGACATTCGTGAAGAAGTTATGAAGGAGGCGCGCAGTTCCGCATATTCCGTACATCTAGGAGGCACGAAGATGTACCGTGATCTACGACAGCATTTCTGGTGGGAAGGCATGAAAAGGGAGATTGCTCGTTTTGTAGCGAAGTGCTTGGTGTGTCAGCAAGTTAAGGCTGAACATCAAAGGGTTGCTGGTTTATTGCAACCACTTCCGATTCCTCAATAGAAGTGGGAACATATAACCATGGATTTCATGACAGCTTTACCACAGAGTCCAAATGGTAACAATGCAGTTTGGGTGATTGTTGATCGATTGACCAAGGCAGCTCATTTCATACCATTTCGAGTTGGTCAGTCAACGGAAGCGTTGGTGGAACGGTACATGCAGGAGATTGTAAGATTGCATAGAGTACCCGTGAGCATCTTTTCCGACCGTGACACCCGATTCGTATTTCACTTTTGGAGGAGCTTACAGGAAAGTTTGGGGACGCGATTGAAGTTTAGCACTGCTTATCATCCCCAGACAGATGGCCAGTCGGAGAGAACGATCCAAACTCTTGAAGATATGTTTAGAGCTTGCATGTTGGACTTCAAGGGTTCGTGGGAGGATCATCTACACTTGGTGGAGTTTTCGTACAATAACAGCTTCCAGGCGACTATTCAGATGGCTCCATTCGAAGCGTTGTATGGTCGCAAGTGTCGCTCACCCATCTGTTGGGACGATGTTGGAGAACGAAGATTGTTGGGACCGGATTTGATCGTGCAAACGGTTAAGAAGGTTAATACTATTTGGAATCACATGAAGGCAGCACAAGATCGGCATAAGAGTTGGGCCGACACATCGAGAAGACCTCTAGAGTTCGTTGTTGGTGATCTGGTATTCTTGAAGATATCACCTACCAGAGGAGTGATCCGTTTTGGGAGTCGAGGCAAGCTTAGTCCTCGATTCGTGAGGCCTTTCGAGATTATGGAGTGTCACGCCCCGCTTCCCAAAATACGGAATACGAGGAGTTGACAAGGCCAGCCATGCTCCTACGGTCGGGGAAATATCCCTCCGTAGTCACACTTCGGCTTCTAGCACTACGTGGTAATCAGTAAACAATGCACAGGTAATGAGAAATGCAGTAACTAAATCAAAACGAATACAAAAGAACTAACCAAATGGAGATCAAGAGAGTATAGCTCTGGGTAGCTGATCAAGATGTCCGCGATGTCCTCGAGGTACGTCAGGTCCTGGTCCAAGCTAGATCCACTTCTCACTCTGAGCATGCATACTCAGGTCGTCAGAGCGACACGATAGCAATATATATATGTAGATACAAATGTGAACTCGTGCAATAATAAAGAATACATAACAGTAATCAGAGGAATAAAGACGTGAATATGAAGTAGCCAATGCAGGTAACTAATAGTGCGGGTAACAGTAGAGCAATAAACAGTATGGCAGGTATGTTGAATCAGTAAGCAATGCATGTCAATGTCACTAACCCTATCAGTCTCTAAGTCTCACTGTACAGGTCTCTAAGCCTATCGTCAGTCCAAGTGTGAGAGTCAACCACTCGTGAGTATCCCCTACCCAAGGATAGGACCCAAGGACAAGGGAACACGGGCCCGAGTCGCTTGCTAATAATCATTAATATCCCCATATATCTCCAGAATCGCTGTATGTGCCGGCATGGGACTCCCGAGATTCTGTTGAACTCATACTCAAACTACCCCACACCCCGTGGTCTACATCAAATGTCAACCATAAACTCAAATACCAGTCGGTCCATGACAAGTCTACGCGAGAACTGAAGACAGGGTCTCCATCAAGTATGTCTCGACTGATACCCAAGATAAATGGACAGTGTTTGGTGCCTTACCTATGACACCCATACATGTGCTTCCATAATCTTCCCATACCAATTATAGTCACACTTGTACACGTCCCACAAACGTCGACAATGCAATAAATCAATAGGGTCCACTGATTGTGTACAAGTACGTGTCACTTTCACTTATCCATTCATGCTTAAACACTAACGTACTTGCCAAAATCAAACACTAATACCTAACACCGGGTAATGCATATGATTGCTAGGTTACCAATGCAATGACATCCATATAATGTGATGAGAATTCGATAATTAAGGCATGATTAAGATATCATCAGTCGGTGTCCTACCACTTGCATAATTTATCATACATCATACATGCAAAATTTAGCGAAACAATGAAAAGGGGGTAAGCAGTATGTTTAATTATCTATCCATCAAAATTGGTTTCACGTTAATCGGGTTTCAGGATCACTAGATATGGCCATTTCATTTTAAGCGTTCACTGCTGGAAATCCCGTTTCAGAATCGGAAGTCCATTTCGTAACGCATTTTAATCCCAGTTGGGATCGTAATTAGGAGACCCTATAGTTGAACAATATTTAGGGTTATCGGTTAGATTTCCACCGCAATTGGAGGATCAGTAATATACTATTTGGACAAGGAGTTATGGACAGGTTATGTTCAATGGGTAAAATCTGCCTCTGCAGAATTCAGCAAAACGTATTGGCACTATAAAATGAGTTAAAAATATCAAACAGTTATGAAATCCAGAGAGACCAGTGGAGTAAGAAAGCTAACTCAATTCTCTACGTAACGATATAGGGTTCCGCGCATTCTCATATTTGAACAGGAAATTACAGGGGTTAACTGGGATTTCCGTTCTGGACTGCAGTCCAGAAACTGATTCCTCCGTAATTATCTCTATCATAGTTTATTAAAATTCAGTGATCAACTATATAATACGGTAGGTTAAACAGTTAGCTTCGATACGAGCCATTGAACGCTACACAATTTATTATAAATTTTACGGTTTAGCATGTACGAAAGTTCTCAGGTTTAACGACAGAAATCGGGACATCATTTTACATGAGTAAACGACATTGTGTTGGAACCAAGGTCTCAAGGGACATTCATTATAACTCGGTCCATCACATGTTATTTGTTTCCATCAATTTAACGGGATTTTCCATTCAGACTGTGCATCGAACACTTGTTTATATGTATGGTGATCGAAACTTCGGTTGTGCAAAGATATAAATAAGTATAGGTATAACATAAATAGCATGTAAAGCATGTGGAAATCACTTGTCTCGGTCACTTGATATGGAAGCGACGACGCTGCAGGGTTTGTCCCAACACACGGGACGGCGCGATGCTGGGTACGGGCGCGCGGCACGAGCGCGGTGCGCGGTGATCCGGTACTGAACACGGAGGCGACGCGGGCGTGATACGGCAGTGGGCGTGGTCCTGGCTCGGTGCGTAGCATGGCGCGACACGGAACCGGGCCTGGTGATGACGCGGGCGCGACACGGTGTTGGGCCTGGATCGGGTACAGTAACGGGCATGATGCGGCACGGTGCCGGGTATGGAGTGGGTGCTGTCGTGGCACACAGGTGGGCACGGCACGACGCGGGAGTGGGCACGGGAACTGGCACGACGTGGCATGGGGACTGGGCACGGGACGCAACACGTGAGTGGATCTGTAGTGGCACGGAGGCAGGCACGGTGTGGCACGAATGCGACACGTCTTGGATTCGACACACGCACGGTACGGCACGGCAGCGATGGATGTGTATGGCGTTGTGACGGCCGCTGCGTTGACGACGGTGACTGCTACAGAGACCGAGGCAGTGGCTCGAACGGTGACGACAGCAACTCGAACAACGGCGATGGCGATGGTTATAGGTGTTCGATGAAATGACCGGGGCTCGGTTTGAAACTTGGGCTAGCTTTGGTGCTGCGGTAAAGGTGATGGGTCTGCTGGAAGTGATCGACGGTGCACCGAGGAGAGCTAGGAGAGGCTACGGAGGTCCAGGGGCGCCGGAGATGAGAGCTCAGGCAATGTGAGCGAGAGAGGTGCTGTGAGAGAGAGATGTTGTGAGGGAGAGAGAGGTGCTGAGAGGGAGAGAGAGGTGCTGTGAGAGAGGGAAAGAGATGTTTCCTATGAAAGAGGGGGGCTTGGTGGTGACGAGGTGAGGTCGACGGAGGCGCCGGCGAGGTGGCCTGCAGAGGGGGGGCCCTCGGGTCTGCAGCGAGGGGTGCGGACGAGGGCTCGGCGTCGGGGGTGGTCAGCGGTGACGATCTCGCGGTGAGCAGGGCTGCAAAGTGGTGGTGAAGAGAGGGGAGAGGAGGCAGTGGGTGGGTTTGAGAGTTGGGAGAGAGGGATGCAGTGGGCAAGATCGAGTGGTGGTGATGGTGTACTAGTATTGGTGTGGGCGTGATGAGAAGGCGATAGGGATCAGGGAATAGCTGCAGAGAGGAGCAGGTCTTGGGGTGTGAGTACGAGGAGAGGGGAACGCGGGGGAACGTTGGAAGAAGTTGCGAGGGAAGGCGAGACGTGGGCGAGGGGCCATGATTGCGAGAGAAGCGGGACGAGGAAGAGAGAGAGCGCAGGCGACGGGGATTGCGGCGGTTGCGACGACGTGGGAGCGCACAGAGGGGTCGTGGCGAGCGGGAGCCATTGGAGATACGCGGGCGGGAAAAGATAACGAAGGAGGAAGAAGGGTAGGAAACGGGTCGGGTCGGGTCGGGGGAGTGGGCTGGGCCGGCCAAGGAAATTAAACAAAAACAATAAAAAAAAGGTAGGGAAAGGTGGGCCGAGCTAATAAAGAGGGAAGGAAAATAAAGGTAAAGGGGATGGGAGTTGGGCTCGGGAAAATGGGAATGGGGAAAAAGAAATTGGGAAAAGAATTAGGGGGGTTTGGGCTGGCCTGGGAATTAGTAATAGGAAAGGGAAAAGAAATGAGTAAATAGGATTTTAGTTTAAATTAGGGTTTGGGTTTTAAAATAAAACAAAATAATTATAAATGTAAATAATTAAATTTCGTAAGTAGCATTTTATATATAAAAAAAATACGGATATTGGTGCGCAAAAGAACTGGGTATTACATGGAGCGTGTCAGAGAAGTGGCTTATCGATTGGCGTTACCACAATCTTTGGCGAATGTTCATGACGTGTTTCATGTATCTCAACTCCGTAAATATGTTCGAGATGAAACACACGTGCTCTATCATTTAGAGCTGACTATAAGAGAGGATTTGACCTTTGAGCAACGACCAATGTCGATTGTTGATCGAAGAGAAAATGTCCTTAAGAACAAGGTTATCCATCTCGTACTTGTTTCACGGGGGAATCGCTCGCACGGAGAATCGACTTGGGAACGAGAAGACGAGATTCGACAAAAGTTTCCACACCTATTCCTGTAGTTTCATGGTTGTTTATCTTTTCTTGTTTTGGGAATTTCGAGGACGAAATTCTTTTTGTAGTTGGGTATAATGTAACACCCTAGTTCATTTATACCAGTTCTAGTTCATGTATTTCTTTATTTATGGTATTTTCCTGATTTACTGTGTTTTGGGTGCGAATAGTGTTTTAACATATGTATTTGCATCCGACCCGACCCGCATGCTTGAAACCTGTCTTGATTCATGTTTATAATTTATCCTGGCTTATTATATGGATCCGTGCACTTACATTATTGTATACTGCATACTGGCATTTATCCGGCATCTGCATTTTTAAGTATAACATTTACAGTCACATAAAATATTTTTAAAATACATTGCATGGCCTGCATGATATCCTAACCCTGTGGTAGCATCCACGCATCTTGTTCTCGTCCCGTTCAGTGAAACGGACTTGTTTGGATGACTACGCGCACGTACGTGCATCCGTTCTTGGGGGTATGCATTTTCGTTACCCGGATATCCAATTTTAGTTTTGGTCGACACATATATTTTTCGTATTTTGAAACTGAATTTTTAGACCCGACCCGGGCGTGTTTTGGACTATGTTTGTATTTGCCAGAATATCAAATTTTATTAATATAATATTTTAAATATTTAATTAACAGTTTAAAATTTTGATAACGAAAATATTTTTCTTAAATTTAAATCTCAACAAATTTCTTAACAACCTATCTCTTTCTTTTCTCTCTCCTCCTCTCGCTGGCTCTCTCTCTATTTCCCTCTCCCCACTCACTCTCTCTCTCATCTTTCCCTTTCTCTTTCTCTCTATATCTCTCTCTCACACAGAACTCTCTCTCTCTCCTCTCGATCCCTCTCTCTCCTCTCATGAACATTGTTCGCTTCTCGACTCTGGTCACCGCCCTCCGCGTTCTCGTCACCTCCCTTCTCTTCTTTCTCTCTTCTTCTCTTTAAAAACCCCCGAGCGCCCACGAGAACCCATACAAAGCAACCCTAACCCTACTCCTCTGCCCTCGACCTCAACCCGAGTCTCCATCCTCATCATCTCCTCCTCCTCGTCATCATCTTCTTCCTCTTCTTCCTCACCCGAGAGCCTGCACACCCTAACCCACAGAACCCATCACCCAAGAACCTGCACACTTCACAGCCGACGACCTCGTCATCGCCTCCTCATCCCCTTGCTTCCACCATCACCACGACTCCACTCTCCTACACCCAGAACCTTCCCTGCACACCCAACAACCAAACCTTCGACCAAGAACCCCCACTGCACCCTGCACCCTCGCCGGAGCTCCGTTGATCCCGTCGTCACCATCACCTCTCTTCTGTTTCCTGAGCACCAACCCCAGTGAGCACCAACCCCTTCTTCTCTTTCTTCTTCTTCTTCTTCTTCTTCTTCTTCTTTTTCTTTTCTTGATTCTTGATCTTTTCCAGCCATCGCCGGAGTTGCGTCGACGCTGCCGATCCGACGATCTAGTGAACGTACCTTGCCTGCGTGATCACCCTCTTGCCTTGCCTGGACCCATCCCGCGTGCCGTGTGTGCGTTGCGACGATTTACCGACGTCGGACGTGCTGTGCGTATCCGTCGTGTGATCCGATCGAGGCAAGTTAATCTTGCTACATGCTATACTACAATATATTGCACCCATTTGAATGATAACATCACATAACGTTTAGTATGCATCCCACATTACCATTTTTACCATTTTACTGTTATACGACGTCCGTGTGCATCCATATTGTTATTTTCATATCCAGTCGCATGCTAATTCATCTTGCTACATGTTAGGTATATTATTATGCATCCATATGAATAAAAATATCACATGTTGAATGCATTGTACATCCATATTAAAGTTTACCGTATTCGGACACCCGTTTGCATCCATATCAATATACATGTAGCTGCATCTACAGATCATATTAATTCATATTATTATTGTAGTAACACCCCATGCCGGATAATATGCATCCTACATAATCATGGAACTGTAGTTGTAACCCCTGATAGTTATTTGAGCATCCATGTTCATTTGTGTCTACATACCATTAATTCTGCATATCTAATTACACCCCATATTACATTGACTCATATTATTAATACATTACTACCCCATGCTTGATATTGTGCATCCTGCTTAGTCATGGTATAACCCCTAGTGGATATTTGTACACCCATGTTGTTATCGTACATCCGTATTCTACCCTGATTCAATACTTGCTACATTTTACTGTTGGACACCCATATGTTACACTATGCACTACTTGACATGACCTGATACACCATTACTTGACGTGTTACCTGATCTTGTTTCTAATGCCGACAATCCTGACATGTTGTCCCGATGGACATATCCTGTTGTCTGTATAGAAAAACTTGTTCCTGCTTGATCCTGTGTTGGCATTAGCTTCGGATTTATCAATACCTGACTTGAACACATAACTTGGGGGTATGGGGAAATCAATGATGAAACCCGACTTGTAACTCGACAGTTCAATGCTTATACTGATCAGTTTTACGGGTGAGGCCAGCCCGGGGATGATGCTGCTGACATCATTCATCTGTACATGTTTCTTGTTTAGTGCCTAGCGGCATGTCTCGGATTCAGCCCGAGAATCTGGACCGTGGTCCCGGGCACGCACGGGATACTATTGAGTTACATCGACTATTCATTAAATTGATTTCACAGAATTGAGAGTAGTTACCCAGTAGTTTAGTTCAGATTACCCACTGCACGTCACATATGCTTTTACCCTTCACTGTTCCACATTCGTGTTATTGTTATACCTTTATTACTGTTCATACTCGTGCCTGCATGTTTGCTACCCATGATTATATTATTGTTGATATTATGACGCACTAACGTCTGGGTTTTGCATGGCCCAGATTCTCTACCTTTGCAGCAGGCCGATCAGGAGTATTTCAGTGAACAGGTCGAGCAGTGAGGACCTGTTAGTATTTTAGCTTAGTTTTCTTTCAGCATTTTCATTCCTGATGTGAGCCCGTATTTGGGACGTACATTCTAGATTATTATTGTTTATTGGATCTATTGCTTCCGCATATTATTTCTTGACTCGTGCATTCTGGCTTATGGACATGTACTAGATAGTTTATTTTATTTCTACTGTTTTTGATATCTTAGACAGTCGTAATGTGACTGTGTGGGGATGTTTCATATCCACAAGTAGCATGGTTGGTTCTGTCACGTGCCTATTTTAGTGCACTTTGGGAAGCGGGTCGTGACAATTACAGTAAAAACCAATTAAGTTTTCTATCTGTTCGACGGAAAATTATACCCTGCACCCGACGCATACTCCAGGGCAGGAGAGAGAAGAGATGGGAGCATGGGCCCCGCACGCTGCCTGTAGTCTCTATGTCTCTCTGTCTCACACACATACTGTCCCGGGTGTATTACACACGGTGTAAGGGATAATCTGTCATGTTTGATAAGGGGCATTGATAACTAAAATATCCACAATTGTGAGCTACTTTTCTCACTTTGTGTTTCCTATATCCGACTTGGGTAATATATTTGATGGTGATGGCTGGTTGTCATTGTTGTGCGTCATATTTGTGACTTTTTGGAATCCCATTCCAATAGATTTGGCAAGTTTAATGTATTGATGATCTACATCGGCTGGGGTGCTTGGTTTATTAAGCAAAGCTAAAAAATCAGCAATCCTTTCTTTGTTTAATCGTGCTATTTCTCATGAATTATTTATTAGTTAGTATTATTGATAGTAACTTTTTTTAAAGAAAAATTCCACTTGTAAATGAGTACATGAGTATGTTCCAAGGTGTAGACAATTAAAAATGCCAATTGACCGTGATTGGGACGTAACCCAAGCATTATTCTCACACCAAGAATAGTCTAAAATACACATTTAATAAGAATTGGATAAGGAATATAATGTCTAGTAGGAAGATGGGGTAATAAAATTACTAATACGGCACTCATATACATCTAAGCATCTAAGCTGACCCTTATAAGTCAACAAGGGTATATTCGTTACATCACTCGTTATTTTGTATTATTTAGCATATCTCAACCTATATGTTACGTAACTCAACAAAATAACTTATACTACTTTATGCTATTACTATAAATAACTTATGCTCTGCTTCAGATTGATAGCAATAGCAAGCCTACGTTATTTGTAAATTAGATTTTACATAAAGTCTTTTGTTATTAAATTGGATTTAAAATTCAAAAGATTAAGAGAACCTAATATATATTTAACACATCATCCAACTTTTAATTCTTGTAACCTAAAAATTAAAAAGGATAAAAACCTAATTCCACTCGATTACTTTGAATATCTAAAGTATGAATACAAACTTGTACAATTGAAAATTAATTGCCGCTAGGTTTTGCATTATTTTCTTAAAATTTTTAAACAATTTAATCTATGTTTTATTAATGGTTTTTTTTATTTTGGACCCTCCAAACTTGGTATTTTCAAAAAAGACAAGCCAAACTTGGTATTTTCAAAATGGACAACCCAAACTATTTAAGTTAATTAAAAAAGACCCTCCCATTAATTCCCATCCAAATTCTGTTAAATCAAACAGTTTTGGAGGCTGTAATTGACCGATATACCCTTCCATGGTTTAAAAATGTCCACTTATCGTCTATTGCTCATTTTTAACCTCTCACTCTCTCGCTCGTCCCCTCTTCTCGGCAAGTCCCTGCGATATTGATGAGAACGAGAATGGAATGAAGAGGGAGAGAAATGAGAGAGAGGATGAGAGTTTTCATGGGGAGTTGGGAGATGTCGATGAAAATGGGTTCGGGATCAAGCGAAGATTGTTGTTTGTGCAAGCCGCCATTGATTGCGTGGAAGAAGAAGAAGAAGAAGCAAAACGGTTGGTGCAGGTGAGAAGAAGAAGACGAAGAGGAGGAGGAGAAGAAGAAGAGTGGTAGTTTTGTCTTTATACTTAGAATTTAACTATTCAAGTTGACGGAGGGTCTTTTTTAGTTAACGTTTAAGTTTGGGGTGTCCTTTTTGAAAACATGAAGTTTCACGCGTCTTTTTTGAAAATATGAAAGTTTGGAGGTTCCAAAATAAAAAAAAACCCATTATTTTTATGATTAATTTAGATATATTGTAATTTAGTACGAGTAAATATAATTATCAAAAATAATTAATAATAATCCATATAGTTTATGCTTTGCGCACTACATATTTTGCGTTTTTCACTTTTAAGAGACATATAACTAAATTTTCGCTATTGCTATTTTTCAAAATTGGTTAGAACTTATAAGCTACAAATGCCACATCTTATAAGTGTATACACGTGTTGATGTGTGTCACAAGTGCGTCCTATGCTCGTCGTCTCTAGTAGTTTGTCTAAATGATAACATGGAGAGCACCGATTGCGGAAGGAGGACAGCGGCAACTGACGTTTTTCGGCCAGCGGTTGTAGGCAGCGGTCGTTGTGGACAGTTTTTGACTGCGACTGGTAAAGGGGTATATATGAACACGTAAAATTTGAAGGGGGCATATAAAAAAACCATATTTTATGTTCACCCATTTGGAAACCAAAACGGTTTATTAATTATATATGGAAAAAAACCCATAATTTATCTTAATTTGGAAACCCCATTTCGACTAAGTCTAATGCTGTTTGAATATATTAATATTAATATTACATTCCTAAATTAGATGTTACCCGTTACTGTGTAGGGCTATAATATCGTTCTTTAAACTTCCCTTTTTAAATATCGTTCTTTAAACTTCTCTCAAAATAAACCACACGCTGTCGCTGGGATTTCATCTCTCGATGTGATCCTTCGAAACCCTAACCTCCTGGAGTCCGAGGAGCCGCCGCCGATCTAAAGTCGGCGTTCTTTCCCTTCGAAACCATAACCCTAAGGCTCTCTCTCTCTCTCTAAAAATGACGGTGGCCAACGCTTGGGCCCCACCCTCTCCCCTCCTCCGCCTCGATCCCCCTTCCTCCTCCTCCCCTTCCTCCATCCATCTCCGGCGGTGCGGTCTTCCGCAGGAGCATCGTAAGGACCTCCAAGGGTCCCACAACCCTAGCAAGAGCAAGAAGAAGAAGAAGCGCGAGACGACGATTCTATTCTCATCGGAAGTCACCCAGATTGCCACATCGTGCTCCATCATCCGAGCATCGGCCGTTTCCATCTCGAAATCCAGAGCCTCTCCGTGACCGATCTCGATTCTGGTATTTCTTGTTTCTTGGATGGGTCCATAATTTTTTTTTTTGGGGTTTTCTTTTTTCATCATCTTGAAATTTTGTTTTGCAGTTCATGGCACTGGGTTTCAGGCGAAAAGATTGGGGCTTAGATTGCTGCTGTTGATTTAGTGGGAGGATGATACGGTGAAGCTCAGGGCGTCTACGAGGGTTTATGAGTGCATTGGGTGCCTTTGAGTAGTGCTTTTGAGATGGAGAACCCGAGGAAACCCAACAGGTAAGATTTTGGAAAAAAGGTTCAATTTTTTTTAATTCGTATTAATTTATCTAGCCAAAATTTCACTCAGTTTGATTCATTATGTCTTAATTTAGATTATTGTCCTATATTTGATATTGATTTGTGATGGATTGATAGATTATGATACCAAATAATATAGATCATCCCCTTTTTCTATCTGATTGAGATGAGACTAAATAGATTTTAGACCTAAGCTGAAGATTGATTAAAATTGGCACTACAGTAATCATGCACTTGAATTTATGAAGAAGCCATAGGTTTCATTAGTGAAACTCTCGAAACGGATAGAAACATATCCATTGAGTAGTCTTTAACTACATTTCTGCTCCTTAACACCTGAAGGCTACCGTTTACATTTGCAAGAAAGAAGAAGAAAAAGCTAAAACCGACGACCGCTTGATCAACCAATTATTTAGGAATAAGCGTCGGGTTACACTACCCTTAAATAAATTAATGTGATCTCTGCGAACAATATTAAAGACTGATATCACAATTCTTAAATTAGATCTTACCGTTCTTTAAACTTTACTTTTTTAATTCCGTCAAAAGAAACAACACACCGTCGCTGTGATTTCATCTCACGATGTCGATCCTTCGAAACCCTAACCTTCAAAACTCTAAATTTTTAATTTACTATTCTATTTCCTTATTTTTCACTACTTCCAAATTTTGGAATCCATTTCCATATGCACCTATCCTTGATTCTCCGTTATTAACCGTCATAACCCTTGTTCATTACAGATTTAATCCATCTATGGGCTTAATTATTGTCTTTTCATAATTTCCTTTAATTTATGCCCACAACAATATACACCTACCATTGATTCTCTTCCTATAACCGTCCCATATAGTAATTTGTCAATAGACATTCAAGTTCAAGTCTTCGCCATTTTTAGATCGACCTGATTATGTCAACCCGAGGATCTTTTGATTGTACACATCCGTGATTGTGAATTTTGCCAAATTTACATTGCACACGAAACCAATCATCCATGATACCATGACTTTTATTTTATCACCGTCTAGCCTTTCTGGATTCAACATCGCATTTCACTTGTCTCGTTTATAAAATATTTGAAAATGTCCATAACTTTTAAAGCAAATTTCTCAGGATTTCAAAGACTTTACACCATTTTGCATTACAACCTTCTTGAAAAATGCTTCAATTGTATATAATTTCTAAATCTATTTCTTAACATTACTGCTTTTAAAAGGACAATCTTCCTATAGGATTAACTAACGTCTTTTTATAATGCCCTCCAACTCTTGTCCATAAAAATAGGCATCTACTATTGATTATGTAATATGTTCCTATGAACATTTATCTAAAGGCATTCAAGTTCATGTCTTCTCCATTTTTAGGTCGACGTGTATAGGTCAACCCGTGACTCTTTTGATTGTACACGTATTTTCCCTTAGTTTCATTATTTTTAAATGCATCATAAAGTTATTTTAAGCCTTTTCACTTGTCTCGTTCTTTGAAACGACTTAACTCTATTTTTTAATCTAAATTATAAATTTCCGAATCTATTTTTGTATTATTACTACTTCTAAATTTCTGAATCCATTTCCATATAGTGCTATCATCGATTTTCTGTCTATAACTGTCTTAATCCTGATTCCTTACCGATTTAATCTACCCACAGTTTTAATTATTGTATTTTTATAATGTCCAATTTTTGCCTATGTTAATATGCACCTACCATTGATCCTCTTCTTATAACCATCCCATTATGGACATTTGTTAATAGGAATTCAAGTTCAAGTTCTCTCCATCATTAGATCGATTTGAATATGTCAACTCGGGGCTCTTTCGATTGTACACATTCGTGATCATGGCTTTCGCCAAATTTATTTTACGTACGTAACCAATCATTCATGATACCCTGTTTTTTATCAAGCTTTTTTGGATATATCACATTTCACTCATCTCGTTTATAAAATATTCCAAATCGTCTTTAACTTTTAAAATAAATTTCTTTAGATTTCAAAGAATTCACACCATTTTGCATTTCAGCATTTTTTATTCATTAGAAAGGCTGCATTTTGAATATGCTTCAATTGTATTAAATTTCTAAATCTATTTCTTAACATGATTGCTTTTAAAGGGAGCATACATTTTCGTTTCGTTACTCAAAGAAATTGACGCCGATTTTCTTAAATTTTAAATTTCTAAATCAATTTCCTTACGCACACTATTTTTAAATGCGCCATAAAGTATTTTCAAGTTTTTTCACTTCGTCTCGTTCTTTAAAAGTACTTGAATCTTATTTTTTAATCTAAATTTTAAATCTCTTAATCTATTTCCTAAACTTTACTACTTTCATTTTTCTAAATCTCTCTATTGATTCTCATGTCTATAACTATCTAAACTATGATTTCTTAGTGATTTAATCTTCTTATGGGTTAATTATTATCTTTTTCTTATGTCCTCTGTTCCTTCGTATAAAATTTTTTTATTGGTTAAATATAGTAAGGCAGAGCCTCACGTGAAACACATGTGAGCGCCGGCGCCAGTCTTTAATAGGATTAAATTCTATGGCAACGCCTCACGTGAAACAGATGTGAGCGCTAACATGCAAAACACGTGGGTGCCTATTGCAGTAAAAATTAAATTCTTTGGCTATGGCCCAAATTAAAGCGGGTCTGCTTGGGTAGAATTAATTTCTATTTTGAAAATATTTCCATAAATATTTCCCGTTAAACAGATCCGTTGGATCAATGATCCAATGATGACTAAAAATCATCAAAAGATAGAATTAAATTCTATATGGGAAAATATTTTCCTAATCTTTCTAAACAAGAAAGATATACTATGTTAAATAGAGAACTTTTGGATTAAAAATCTAATGGTGACTAAAAAATCACCGTTTGAATTAAAAAATAGAATTAAATTCTATGCATAGGAAAATATTTCCCTAATCTTGATAAAAACAGAAAAATATATTCCGTTAAACAGAAAATCACTGGGTCAGATCCAACGGTTGATAAAATTTCCCGAATAATTTTTGAGACTAATTAGATCAATTGGTATCTCTCAATAAGAGATTTTCTTAAAACCGATCAACAGTTTGCCTTACCTATATAAAGAACCCGAGACTTTAACTCTCAATGAGAGAGACCCCCCATAAGCTTTGGCAGCTACAACCGAGAATTTAATTTTCTTGCTGAAGAAAAGTCCCTTCCCCTTTCAAAACCCTAGGTAAAAAAACCAGAGATAAAAAACATCTCCTTTCCCTAGCATATGTAAATACAAGGGTTTAACCCTCCAAAAAGAACTTAGTTCTTTCTATGCATCTGAGATCAGCATGGCAAATCTCTCATAAGTTGAGAATTTAATTTTTATCGGGAAGATTTTGTTTTTCAGACTCAAGATCTAGGTGGAAAAAACTAGATTTGGGAAAAGAAATAAAAAAAGATGGAAGTTACATTTCAGGAATTTAATTCCTCAGAAAACACGGTTTATCCCTTCAAAGAATTTAGTTCTTACAAAAAATAATAGAACTTAGTTCTTAAAGAAAATCTGATCCCAGATCCTCAAAACAATGACCTTGATGATCGTTAATGGCCAAAATGCCATTAATAGAAGTTTAATTTCTTTTCAAAAGATAAACAAAGAGTAAATCTCTAAAGGGCTCAGCGCCTCACGTGTTTCACGCGTGAACGCCTAAAAAGAAAACTCAGCTCCTCACGCGAAACACACGCGGACGCTTAAATACTCAGCTCATGTGTTTCACACGTGAACGTTTAAAAACTCAGCGCTTCACGTAAAACACATGCGAGCGTCCAAAAACTCAGCGCCTCATGTGAAACCAACGTAAGCGCCTAAAAGATACTAAAGAACTCGGCGGCTCACGTGAAACACATGTGAGCGCCCAAGAACTCAGCGCCTCATGTGAAACCAACGTGAGCGCTCAAAAACTCAGCGCCTCACGTGAAACCAACGTGAGCGCTCAAAAACTCAGCGCCTCATGTGAAACACACGTGAGCACTGAACAAAAGTGCTTAGCTCTATATATATAGTCAAGAGACTAAGTGCTTAGCACTGCTCAATGAGGGAAAAAGCCCAGGACGGAGACTAAATTGGCTAAGTCTCTGAAATTTCTTTGCAGCCGAGCCCATATGCTCTGTTGATGGATCTTAATAAAATTTAACGATTCTTATTATATATATTTCTAAATTGATCTTATTCTCATACAAGACTACCGTATCCTAAGTTAAAATAAATTGAGCTCATACGTTCACATATATATTTAAGTTGATCCTAATCTAAAACCAGATTAACGGTCCTTAAATAAAATAAAATATTTTTTGAACTGACGGAACATACTTCTTAAAGTTCAAACCCAAATCTAATATATACGGATTTGGACTAATTTGCGCTCTACGGGCAACGACATAAACAAGTCTCCGTATACAATTCACGGGCAACCAAAACAAAAAAAACATAACAGGACATGAAGTGACCTACCGGAGTAAGAGAAAATTGTTAATGTAATTAACTGCAGGGGCTTGCGCCTGCATGGAAGAGTGTCCCCACAATAAAAAATCCTTCAAAAATGAGAGGGAATCTGAAGAAACCTGCTACATCGATCACATCTATCTAAACCTTCGATATACGGTGCCATAAATCAACTTGGTATTTTCGGAAAGGTGGATGGATATATGTCCAAATAGCATCTGCTCCCAAATTCAGGTTAGACGTCCCAACGTTTCAGTCCAGTTTTCGGCGGTAAACATATTCTGGCACGCCCGGTGGGACATTTTTCTCTTTCCACTCCATACTTCATGTGTCGTGTTTCACGAACAAAATCGTGGTTCGCTATGCGAGATACTAAAACTTGGTGCTTCGCCTCCGTGCAGAATCAATAGCTTATCACTGTACTTCCTGCAAAAGCAACTCTCTCCGTTCCAACCTGAGGAGTGACGTACGGGCCCAATGCGGCTTCCATCTTCTTAATGCCGGTAGGACAGGTCACGCAGGCCACTACCACCGGGCTATTATTCGGGACCATGCTCCCATCCATGAGCTTTGGCGCCACAACGCCCCGAGAAGAAGCTTCCTGAAAGTCGGTCTTTGATCGGCTGGCTATTGAGACGGTTCCTATCAGCAAACCGTCTTACTCTGAATTCTCAGTTTTCAATAGGCTGAAGAGAAACTCAAACGGGCTTGTTAACAAGCCTGTGATTCCAGAAAGGGTTGCCTTAAAATGGCTATCCCTCCCTGCTCTTATCATACGCGAGGCCAACAAAAGTGCTTCGCCACCAAGATGGTCGGTCTTCGACAGATTAGCCAACTTTGCTCCAGCTCCGCCAAAAGCGTCCGTCTTCAAGAGGCTGACACCAAGCGTCCCCAGCAACGCCGGAGGTATGATGAAGACGCCTCCAAAACTGAAGCAATTCCCGTTACACGACATGCTCGACGTCGCCAATGGCGCCGAGTGAGACAAGCTGGGGCAACTTTCCCCCCGAGCTTACCCCACCAGCATCTATGATGGATGTTGACGTTGCTGTTCCAACTGGGAACAACTTTGAACCGTTGAGGAGGCTGTATAAAAACTCCCCAACGACGGTGCTAAAGAAATCACCCCCACCAGCAGAAGCTACAGTGCAGGAAAAACCGGAGCAACCTTATCAGCGGCTCCTCGCAAATTTATAGAGTCTGCCGGAAAGTCCAAGACTCGGTTCTTGATGAAAACTACGCTCGTCAACCGAAGAAATCCAACGTCCCACAAGATAAAGAGTGCTCCTCCTCATACAACGGGGGACTTATTATAAATAGATGCCTGTCACAGCTCCTCGTGCTCTTACCTCATAGAACATTGAGGCCGAGAAAATTCCATCGCCAGCGGCAAAATCCAAAGGCGAAGGCTCCAAACGCCTCAAGTCGGGGGGCATGACTATACATACGGTTTATACGGCCAACGGAAAAGAAGAGAGCCGTGCTTCTGTCAGTCATGGACCGTATACTCGGTCGCTGACAAAGGTTCAGGAGCAACAACAAAAGCTCCAAGAGATGCTGACCAAAATGCCAGCACTCACCGGGCCTAAAGAAAGCCCGGACAAAGAAACTGAACAGCGTCAGGAGCAAGAAACCGATACAGAGTTCTTGCGATGAGTGATAGAGAAGAAAGATAAGGAAATTGCGGAGCATGCTGCTAACATAAAGCAGATGACTCTTCTCTTTCAAGATATGGTTGGAATGATAATCCAACCAGAATCACCGACTGAAGATCCTCCGGTGATCATCGAAGATGATAGAGGGGAAACGCCAAATCCTTCCAAGGCCCTTTGACGGCCAAGGAAGAGACGATCTCCAAGGCAGCCCTGGATGATTGCATTGCTTAGCAAATTAGAGCTCACCAGGCCAATGAAACTGCTAACCAAATCGTTAAAACCAGACGACCATACCCGACCTGGTATGACCAAATAAAGTACTCGCCGGGACATGCTATTCCAAAGTTTCACGTATATAAAGGAACGGGGAATCCTTATCAGCATGTTGCACAGTTTAGAGCTCTGTGCGACAATACAGGAGGCGACAACAAACTGTTGCTTCGCCAATTCGTCGGAAACTTATCTGAAACAGTTTTCGAATGGTACTCGGAGTTCCCAAATGACTCCGTGAAAACCTTTCTAAAATGGAACTGTTCTCTACGCAAAGGTTCGCCAGTGTGAGCGAGCGCACTCCGATCGCAGCGCTGATCAATGCCAGGGTTAAGCCAGGTGAAACGTGGGTCCAATATGAGATCTGGTGGCAAAATCTATGGTCTAAATGCGAACAGTGCATTGAGAAGTCTCCGGCCGTGGGAATATTTATTGGGACTATTGATTCTGAGTCAAACGTGTTCCGGTTCATGACCTTCAAGCCCACCATGTTTCAGGAGCTGATTGATAAGTTAGCGCAGATGGGTCATGATCCTTCCTCCTCAAGCAAGAATCCTCAAACAATAACAAAGCCAAAGGGAAAGCAGCCTTTGTTGCCAACACGCAGCAACAACCGGGCGGTCCGAAAACACCTGGCTGTTAAACCAACACTCGTACGCGCCCGTCCTTAGAAGAAAGGCTGAGACGTACATACTCGTTCCCTCGCGATAAGACGAGGAGGTTGTTCGAGCTAGTAATGCAAAAATAATCTGATCGCATTGTCAGACCCGCGGCGACCTGCATAAGCCGGCGACGTCAATAACCTCAACCACTGCTCCTACACAGGATAGTAAGCCATCCAATCGAGAATTGTTATATCTTCAAAACTGGGTCGAGGACCAGTACCAGCAGGAGAAGTTCACACTATCTAACAATTAAAGGGTCAATCCGCCCCAAAAACACGCTCCTAAAAAGGTGGATGTGCAGGGGCATCCTACTCTCTCATGGAAGAAGCTCCATAGGAAGTATGTCTTTCAGCAAAAACTAAAAGAATGCTGAAAGATCTACAAGCCTGTCCGGCGGTCAAGTGGAAAAGCTCGCTTGAGCCCGAAATTATAGAAGGGATGTTAAAGCCGCGTCTCGCGCCTAAGACTGTCAACAAGGGAAAAATCCACAAAGTCAAGCCTTCGAAATCTTCAAAGAAAAAGAAGAATAAGAAGCTTGTGGAGCTTACCGAATACGTCGACAATCGCACATACCTCCAGAAATACATAGATGCGTTAGAAGAATACAATCAGAAAGCGCGGACGCCAGTCACACTCGAAGAATTCCTCAAGCATATTCTTAAGGACCAGGATAGCGTCAATAATGAGGAAAAAGAATCATCAGAAGAAACGGAAGACTGTATGGAAAGCTGCCACATGATCTCCCATTCATCACAATATGATGAAGAAGCTCCGCCGGCGTCAGAAAGCGACGCGGGTGAACTGGAGGCAGAATCGGCGCTAAATTCCTCGAAACTGCCGGAAGAAGAACCGAGTGAAAGGTTATTAAACGAAGCTTTTTAAAAGAGAAAAAATGACTAAGAACGCGAGACAACCATATATGAAAAGGCTTAGCGTCAGCGTCTGAATAAAGAATCTGCGGTGAGGATAAGTCATAAAGCTCTCCGACCAAATCAAGGCATGCCTGCAACAAATAAGAGAAGGATCAAAGCTGAGAAGCGGTTTGCCAAAGCCCTATCACTGGGGATAAAGCTGCCACCTCTCATGATGTACACGCATGGGGTCCCATATTTCGATGGTGGAGAAAGACACCCAAAATACTGTGCATACCACCGAAGAGTTACTCACACCATCGAGAAGTGCAACGCCTTTAAGAAGTGGTGGCAAGGATATGTTGTCCACAGAAAACACTTCAAGAAGGAGAAGCATGAAGCCCGCGCTCGTCGAAATGAGAATGGCGAAACGACAGCACACAAAGAAGCAACTGACCGCTGTCATATGGCTAATACCAGTTTAGAAAGGGAAAATCCTCGAGTTCTCACGTTCGGGAGCGATTTTGAGGATGAAATACCTCTCAATTCTCTCTTTGAAAACTATTTCTTGGAAAAAGAAGAGAAGGACCGCGAGAACATCCAGCTGCGTAACCGCATGCTGCCTGAAAAGAATCTCGGACCCGCAAACAAGGGTCCAAATAAAAAGGATAAAGTAAAAGGGAAAATGCCCGACCAAATTACTCTTGATGAAGATGTGGTCAAAGAGCTCGCCGCGAAAGACCTGCCTAAGAAAACTAAGGCGGACTATAATGTCCTTGCGCAACTGAGATAAATACCCTCACAACTGAGCATTTTGGATGTTTTGCTCTTGTCCAAAAAGGCACGAGACTCCCTAATCAAAGCCCTGCAAGAGCCTGATCAGTTTCAGGCCTTCCTCTCAGAATAGAAGATGAAAAACGAACTAGCAGATGTCTACACGGCTGACATCACATTCGGCGATGAAAATATACTCCTCGGTACATGCGAACATAATCGACCGCTCTATATCTTCAGGTACTGCCACAAAATCTAGACAGGGAAATTTTTTGTCGACAAGGGATCATCCGTCAATCTTCTCAACGTGAGAGTGCTGAAGGAAATATGTATGAATGTTCAGCACCTTGCCCGAGACAAAATAACCATTTCAGAGTTCGACTCGCAGTCGTCACGAATGCTTGGGTTCATAATATTGACGCTCCGTTTCGGGCTGCTCGTCACAGACATCAAATTCCATGTCATTGACGCCATTGCTTTGTTACAACGCTCTGTTCGGCAGGCTTTGGCTGCACGAGTACAATGTCGTCCCTTCTACACAATATCAGTGTATGAAGTATTTCAAAGATGGCTCAGAGTACACCGTCATGGGAAAGCTCAATCCTTTCTCGGTGAACGAAGTGTGAAAGTATGAAGACGCAAAGTACCGTCATGTGAGCTCAATCCTTTCTCGGTGAACGAAGTGCGAAAGTATGAAGACGCAAAGTACTTTCAGCCGGACTTTGAAGACACTGAAAGATGCCACAGGCCCGAAAATAAGCAAAACTCCGTGGCCACCATCCCGCTCTTCGGAAGTGATACCGAGGAAGATGAACAAATAGTCTACTCGAGACAGCCTCTGAGAGAGAACAGTAAGCTTACCATCGACCCCTATCCTGGTCTTTGCCAACGACTTTGAAAATGAGATGAATGCGGTGTTCTCCGTCCGTCCATCAACACAAACTCTTGCCGAAGTGGATCAGAGTCTACATATTATGATGATTGACGTGCTCAATACATACAGACTGAAAACTTTCTACGTGCATCTAAAGACGAAGAGGTGAAAAGGCAATCCACTTCTACAAGTGTATGGAGACTAAAGTGGAAAAAAAGTTAGGCATGGTGCCAACTCCACTCTTGACGGGCTTCAGCCCATCCGCATGCCAAGATATTATCTGGAGGGCCTAAAGGAACTGTTAAGGCGCCAAGGCGTATGATCAGTCGAAAATATTGCATTTTTAACACATCAATTTCCTTACTATTTGCAATCATCTAAAGGTGTTAGGTATAAATATAGCACATATTAGCAATTCGTCTGCAAAATATCAAATGACATGTGTTATACATTATAACCGGCATTTTGAGGGAAATTGAGTGTTTTTATTGCATGCATGATCTTTTTATATCAAACACTTGTCTCGAGATTATGTGCAGGAAATTCTCTAGGTAAAAGAGCCGGAATTGATAAAAGTGCTGATAAAATACATCAAGTCCAAGACCTGAGATCTGGCGGTGAACTAGAAAGAATTATAAGATTTCAGACATCAGGAAAGTTCCAAAAAGTCAACACAAAATATCCCTGAAGAATTCAACCAGAGAGCTCACTATACGGCCGCGGATCCGCGGCCGAGTCAGGCCGATCCGCCGCGGATCCGCGGCCGTTCTGACTCATCGGCGGTTGGTAATTTTCCTCGAGGCTTCTTTTCAACATCAAAACTTCTTCAAGACGCTTCAGTCCCAGAAGCTTCCCTTCTAACAGCCAAGCTTCTTGTGCAAGCTTAATAACTACCAAGCTTCTCATGCAAGCCTCATAACAACCAAGCTTCTCATGCAAGCTAGCTAACTACCTTAATCTAGAAACTTCTACATAACTACCTAGCTTTCTATGCAAGCTTCATAACAACCAAGCTTCCAAGGGAAGCTAGACCTAGCTTCTAGGGGAAGCTTGAGGGAAAACTATAAAAGGGCACCTAGGGCATCATTACAAAGGTTGTTCATTAGTTGTTCATGAGTTCATTAATAAGGGTTGAATATTGAGCCAAAATTCCGCAGTTGAGTGACAACTTGCAATCCAAAACCCTAGCCCAAATTCAAATCCAAAGCCAAATCAAGATCATTTTGAGAAGCAAATCAAGCAAGCAACCATCGATCTTTTATCTGCGAAGCCAATCTTCATCCGAGCAAGAGATCCACGACGATCCGCGACTCACGGAGATCGAGCGGAGCGAACTTCGACGGATCTAGTTATCTCTTCAACGGAGCGATCGATAGAAACTCTTGTAATCTCGAATTGACGGAATGTGTACTTTGTCGTCGATTTAATAAAGATGATAATTGTAATTCTTGCTTTCTTACATTCTTGCGTTATGAAACTTCTTGATCTTTGATTCATTAATTTTCATGATGTGTGAGTGAAATCTCCGCTTGTGGAGGATTCGAGAGAATTGATAGATCTACTGATGATAAAATCTTAATACTAGTTTTAATTCTTATGAGATTTGTGAACCTTAGTGAAAAGAATTGTTGATGACCTAATTTGGAGCGAAATGACTTCTTGATTATTTCATTGCAAATTAGGGATCAAACGATTGATGATTTTCTTTGCTAGAGGCTAGATCCGAATGATCATGATTGAAAAGACAAGGGATAAAAGGAGAAACTCTAGTTTCTTCAATAGATCCCTAATTTTCATCATAATCATCAGTCTAGCTACAAATTATCAATAGATAAGATTATGAATTATTAGATCCATCATTAACTATTGACTCAATCGAATCCTACAAGCTATTCTACAAATCTTGATAACTAAATTGATTGGGAGATTTCTTGATTCTAGCTTGAGGACTGCTTCACATTCAAGGACTGGGTCGAGAATCAATATCAATGCGGCGGGTTTATGCTATCCGACAACTGGAGGATAAACCAGTCATAAAAGCACGAGCCAAAGAAGACCTATACCGTTAGAATAGGACCAGCTCGATCGCGGAAATGGAAGCGGACTCGTACCTGTCATATGGTAACTCTCTTAAAAGAGGGAGAGCGAGCATATGATTGATATCTTCGGATGCTTCACAAATGAAGACGATGACAAGGAGATCTCAGAATTTCCACCAGCGCCAAAAGAGTTGGAGGATGGGATACACACAATGGTAGACAACCTAAATAAAATCAACTTAGGAATGGAGGATGATCTGAGACCGACGTTTGTCAGTGAGCTGCTATCTGAAAAACAAGTGGCAATCCTAAATATTGCACATTTGATATAACATTTTCCTTATTTTTCTTAAATATCTAAATATGTTTATTATAAATATAGAACATATTTGGGTTTATCTGTAAAATACTATTTACCATATGTTTATATATTATAATTAATATTATGAAGGAAAATATATGCATATAATATTTATATAATATTTTTATTATGCATATCATTTCAAATATTCTAATCAAGATTCTTTAAAAGATATAACATCATACAAATGTTAGAATAATATTTCTATAACAAATATTACTAATATTATTCATGGAGATATTGTGCAAAATTTGGCTCAGGTCAGGAGATCGGGATATCGAGATGTCGGGAATCAAAAATCTGCCGATGAAATTTAATTAAATCATATAATTAATACCGACAGAGACTCAGATAAGATTTGAAGAATCTAGACATCACATAAATCTCCACGTGTCAACATATATAAGCCCTAGAAAATTGAAGCCCTAGAAAATTGAAGCCCTAACTCCCTTATCCCCCTACGGTTCCGCGGCCAAAGCATGAATTTTGCAGTGGATCCGCCGTCGTTCTAAGGAGTTGATGTTTGGGATTTTTTTGGGTAGGATTGTATCAACAAATAACCATATTATGTATCTAGGGTTTCTGCTTCTAGGGCTATATAAAGGACCGGGGGCTAAAGCTAGAAATCATCACCTTTTATACGACGCAAATCACCGTCAAAGAACAAGTGAACCAAGACAGGTCCATGATTCGACGTGATAAGACGACGTGAGATTCAATGGAGCATCTACTTCCTACGAGGCAGAGATCGAGAGCAACTTCTTCTTTCTCTTGTAATCTAAACTCGAAGGTTTTGTAATTGTGAAGTTGATTAATAAAGGTAGATTTCCAAGAACCCAAATTCTCATTCATCACTATCTATCTAGTTTTAAATTTATCAAAAGATAAAAGGAGTAATCTTTATTAATCATCCATGACTATTAAATCCTAACGAACCCTACAAGCCTTTTCTTTATAGATTCTACATCCTTATTTAAACTAGATCTTAAAACTATAAATTCTACATCCGTATTTAACATAGATCTATTCTCCTTATTCTTTATTCAACTCGTCTAAAATAAGATTAAAAGTTCCACGCATCCCTGCGGACGACCCATACTCATCTCGGCTAGCTACACTCGATACCGTTATTGATTGCGGTTATTTACTATACTTTTCACAATTCAATCAAATGGCGTCGTTGCCGGGGATACATGCGTAATTTTTTTCTTGCTATTTGTGTTGAATTCTTATTCGATCTATATCATAAAAATAAAACAAAACCGCAACTTGCATATTTAACGATTAGTGTGCGATTTTTGCTAGGGATTCTGGAGACACTAGAGCGAGGAAATTAAGATTCAGAGACCTTCAGAGAGGACCAGAAGAGCAAAGGAGGCCACTGTGAAAAAATCAGCAAAAGAAGCCTACTTTCTGCAGTGGAACCGCGGCATAAGCGGGGTTTTGGTGGCGGTACCGCGGCGCTCCGGTTGAGTTGTGCATCCAAAATTCTCTGGTATATTCCTCAACTCTTTATCTCTCCTCTGAAATCCAATAATATATTTTTCTGCAGGATTCTTTGCATAATATCACCGCTCAAAAATCTTTTGCGTGTTTTCTAATTGGTTTGTTTGTGCATATTTTAATACGGACTTTAAGGGGCAAGACCGAAATTCAGATTAGGTGGGGATTTCATCACCCTTCCTAGGCCCCACAAATCACAAAACGAGCATCCACATAACCTTATATTAATTTAAAAATATCTAGACCAAGATTCTAAGGACCGGCACTCAATTAGGACAGAGGAGGGTCGTGGGTAATCTATCGCTTATCCGTATTTTTTGTGGTGTCTAGGCAAGCGTGACTAGGAAAGTGGTTGCTTAATTAGGCCTGCTATTTTCGGTGATTCGTATAACGGATACCTCCCACTTACCTGACACTTACCTGGCCACAAGAGCGATAAAGAGGTGGTAGAGGATTGATCCTGCGACTTGTCCTTTGGAAGTCTTAGAGCGGTCTAGTGACTTGACCTAGGTGACCTTAGTTCTAAAGGTTTGTGCATTTTTGTGGGATTTGTCTCACGTCCGACATTTTTCAAAACAAACCATTTTAAATAGTTCTCACATGCTTCCACGTGCGCTAAACCCGCTTAGTGCATGCTCCGCTGGACACGAGATTCTAATGCCCGTTTTGTCCGCGTTTCTGCTATCGACTCCGAAGTCAGTACTTTTTCATTTTCTTTTTCCCCTCCACCCACCACATCGACCAAGATGGACGGTTCTCCATCAGATTATAACACCACTCTGCCACCACCCGCAGGTGTGCAGAATCCATTGCGCATCTCTCTCCAAGAGAGATGCTACCCCGTGCGTGGACCCCTTCCTACCTGTCTATCTATTCCACCAGCCAATGGAGATAATTTTGAAATTAAACCCTACTTCATCAACCTTTTGCCCAAATTTCACGGGCTTGAGTCTGAACACGCATACGTTTTTATCACCAAATTCGAAAACGTATGCGCAATGATGGGCACTTCACAACTTTCAGTGGATGGTATGCGCTTACGTCTTCTCTCTTTTACTTTGTGCGATCTGGCAGAAAAATGGCTTTATAACACTGCCGCACACTCTATTTCCAATTGGGATGAATTCGTTATAGCATTCTTTAAGAAATTTTATCCCAATCATAAGACCGTCTGTGTTCGAAGCGAGATTAACCAGTTCACCCAACTTCCAAATGAATCATTTTGGAAATACTTTGAACGGTTTAAAGATCTGCTTGGCTAATGTCCTCATCACGGAATCAATACATGGGATCTGGGCCGAATTATATATGAGGGTGTTACTCCAGCGACAAAGCAGATGCTTGAAACCATTTGTCAATGCCATTTCATGTCCAAAGACGATGGTGAAGCTTGGCAATTTCTGGAAGATCTCGTTGAACAAACTTTACAATGGGAAAACGTTAGACCAATATCATTTAGGGCAGGTATCCATCAGCTCGATGTTTCCATCGCAATGAGATCCGAAATTGCCGCGATACGAAGGAAACTCGACGCTATAGAAAACAAAGTCTCTTCAGCTTCCCTAAACCTGGTTACGCTCTCCAAAATCGTGTATGGTTGCTGTTCCGACCCATCACATCTAACGAAAGAATGTCCTTTGAGTCCACCGTTTCAAGGTCAAGAACAAATTAATGCTACTTTTCAGCAACGACCTAGAAACGATCCTTATTCTTCCGCATACAATCAGGGATGGAAGAATCATCCTTATTTTTCTTGGAACCAAAACCAAACTCAAACTCAAAATACGTTTCGGAGCCAAAATAACTATCAAAGGGTTTCTCCACAGCAACAACAACCACAACAGAGTCAGCACCACTTTCAACCACAATCCTTTCAAAATCCAGCCAACAATTCTGCACCGATTAATGATTCTTTCCAAACGGCTGGTACTGAAAAACTCTCCGCACTCGAACGAAGCGTGGATATGTTTATTAAACATTCAATGCAAACGACGGATGATTTAAAATCTACTATCCAAACGTTAACGCAGAACACCGCTTTCCAAGATGAAAGTATAAAATCGATAGAAGCACAACTTGCACAGTTAAATGCCGCGATGAGTGCGAGAGAAAAATGGAAACTTCCATCTCAACCTATACCGAATCCTGTCCACTCACAAAGTTATAATGTGAGTGCCGTTATCACGTTGAGATTAGGAAGAGTGTTGAACAACCAAATGGGTGAACATGTTGATGACGTTGATGATATTAATGATACCCCAGCTTCTTTTACTTCAAACCCTATTTCGTCTAGTCCACCTTCTTCCGAGCCTATTCTCCGGTTTCTCCCAGGCTCGAACCCTCAGCCCACTTCCTCGAGTCTACCTAAAACGATCCCAATTCCAATTCTGGGATCCATTCCATCCTCACAATCTTCTCCAATGTTGGACTCAACCCTTATTGATAAAGCTCCTTATCCACATAAGTTAAGGGGCAACAGACCAAGTCCACAAATGGAGAAGATTGTGGAAATTTTTAAGCAAGTTAACATAAATATTTCTCTCTTAGATACTATTAAACATGTTTCGTCTTATGCGAAAATCCTAAAGGACTTGTGCATTAGGAAGAAAAAAATTAAGCGCCTAATAAAGTTTTCTTAGCGAGTAACGTGAGCACGCGTTTACACAACAAATACCCCCGAAACGAAAGGACCCCGGAAGTCCTATCATATCTATTTCTATTGGCGGTAAAAATATCAATCATGCTCTACTCGATTTAGGCGTTAGTGTTAACTTGCTTCCGTATTCTGTCTATGAGCAATTAGGAACCAGAGAGTTAAAATCGGCGCATTGCACTTTTCAGATGGCCGATCGATCTATCACCCAACCTAGGGGTGAGCTAGAGGATGTGTTAATCAAGATCAGGGAATTTATATTCCCTGTAGACTTTATCGTTATTGATACACAGCCTATAGCAAACCCACGAAACCAAATTCCGGTGATTTTAGGTAGACCTTTTCTAACGACTTCCAATGCAATAATCAATTGTCGAAACGGCTCTATGACCCTATCCTTCGGGAAGATGTCAATTTAGCTTAACATTTACAAGTTGGGAAGTGAACCCTCCGAACCCTATGCTCAAGTATTTTCTATCGAAGCGAAGGATTCCGACAGCAGCGAATTTGAACAGCTTCACGATATTGATCTTGACTCCGCTAGTACGTTGTTTGACCCTGCTATTTATTATACACATATGGACCCTTCTATCGAGCTGTCTGGATCAACATCTAACGCTAAATATGACCTTTTATGGAGTCCGAGCATCATCCCGTTCTTTTGGATGATATTATTATCCGGAATATCGATGAAAACTTTGAAGAAATCTTCGCTGAAGAACTCGCATTCTTAGAAAATATGGGCGTTGTGATGAATCAACCCCAAGAAGTTGAACCACTACCCCTTCTTCTTATCAATAACGAGAATGCGAGGAATCCATCATCACTGTTTCGTCTGTATAAACCGAGACGTAAACCCGTTCTATTCCACCTCTTATCCCTTCCCCACTTCTCCACGTCTATAGGCGGCATGTTCTTCTACCAATCAGTGCGTTACATCGATAAAATCTTTGGATGGTTAGTGTTGACTTTTGGTCTTTGTAAAGGTTTATATTGACCAATAACTTGACCCCCTTTTATAATTTTAAAATGCTTAATACTGTTTTATTCAAAAGATAAAAGGAGTAATTTTTATTAGTCATCAATGACTACTAAATCCTAACAAACCCTACAAGCCTCTTCTTTATAGATTCTGCATCAGTATTTAAACTAGATCTTAAAACTATAAATTCTACATCCGTGTTTAACATAGATCTAGAATCTATTCTCCTTATTCTTTATTCAACTCGTCTAAAACAAGATTAAAAGTTCCACGCATCTCTGCGGACGACCCGTACTCATTTCGGCTAGCTACACGTGACACCGTTATTGATTGCGGTTATTTACAACACTTTTCACAAATCAATCACTTCACTTGGAACTACTCTGAAATGCTGGGTTTAGATCCAGAAATAGCGGTACACAAACTGGCCATATCGCCAGACATAAAGCTAATCAAACAGGCACCAAGAGGGATGCGGATCGAACTTGAGATGAGTATCAACACCGAAGTCAAGAAATTAATCGACTCCGGCTTCATCCAAGAAGTTCAATATCCCGACTGGATCGCTAACATCATTCTAGTGATGAAGAAAAATGGGACGGTTCGTATTTGCATGGACTTTCGGGACCTCAACAAAGCATGCCCGAAGGATGACTTCGCAGTGCCCGTTACCGAGCTGATGATCGATAACACATCCTCCCACGAGGTCTTCTCTTTCATGGATGGATCTTCAGGATACAACCAAATAAAAATGGATCTCGAGGACCAGAAGCATACCGCCTTCCGAACACCGTTAGGCGTATTCTGCTATAAGGTGATGCCTTTTGGTTTGAAAAACGCCGGAGCTACATACCAAAGAGCCATGACGAAGATATTCGATGACCTCATACATGAGATCGTCGAATGTTCTATCGATGACCTCGTGATCAAAAGCAAATCTCATGAGGAACACTGGGAACATCTAAAGATCATTTTCGAGTGTCTTCCGAAGTATAATCTGAAGATGAACCCTCTAAACTGCGCGTTTGGTCTGAGGCAAATTCCTAGAATTCATCATCCGTCACCGAGGCATTGGAATTGATCCCTAAAAAATCAAGGCGATCATGGAAATGCTATCTCCACTAACTCTCAAACAGCTGCGATCTCTCCAAAGAAAGCTCGCATACATCCGGCGGTTCATAGCCAATCTTTCCGGAAAATGTCCCTATAGCCATCTGATGAAGAAGGCGACCTCGTTTGGAGTTTTCTCAGGCAGATTTCTAGGATTCATCATTCGTCACCGAGGCATCGGAATTGATCCCTAAAAAATCAAGGTGATCATGGAAATGCATCTCCACGAACTCTCAAACAGCTGCGATCTCTCCAAAGAAAGCTCGCATACACCCGGCGGTTCATAGCCAACCTCTCTGGAAAATGTCCCTATAGCCATTTGATGAAGAAGGCGACCTCGTTCTTCTGGGATCAGAAATGCCAAAATGCATTGGACGAAATCAAACAATACATGCAAAATCCGCCTGTATTGGCCTCCTCGGTTAAGGGAAAATCTCTTATCCTATATACAACGACTCTTGAAGGTTCTCTAGGCGCACTATGGGCATAAGAGAACGACCAAGGAAATGAGAGAGCTTTGTACTAGTCGAGTTCTCCTGGGGGCAGAAAGTAACTACCCCCATCGAAAAGCACAGTCTGGCGCTGATCATTGTAATTACGAAGCTCAGACACTACGCCTTGGCGCATGAGGTCCATCATATCAAAAATGGATCCTCTTAAATATCTGATGTCGAAAGCTATACTGACGGGAAGGCTCGGCAAATGGGCCCTACTGCTGCTGATAGAATTCTCGAAAATGTATCCCTTAAAAGCGGTGAAAGGACAAACTATCGCAGACTTTATTGCAGAACATCCGATACTAACCTACTCATCCTTAATTGTGAGTGCCGGATGAGCACGCGTTCGACGCAGTCGAAAAAGAGAAAGAAGAAAATAAGTCTCAATGGGAAGTCTACTTTGATGGAGCATCTTCCATGATGCGGCGAAACATGATTACTCCCATAATCAAAGCCGGGGTGGGTCTTATCTTCGTGACCCCGCAAGGAGGAATATTGCGTTACGTCCTCTCCTTGACGGAAGCAGAATATGAAGTTTTGATAGCCGGTCTTGAGATCGCTATCGACATGGAAATCAAGAACCTCCTCATATATGGAGATTCTCAGCTAATTGTCAGTCAAGTAAATGGTGACTACAAGACATGCAAGTCAGAACTAATAATGTATGGCTAAAGTGCAGCAGCTGTTGATCCAATTCCCTTCATATATCTTGGAAAGCATATCACGAGCGGAAAACAGCAAGGCGGATGTGTTAGCCAAGTTGGCTAAAGAATTATCCGATGAAGACCTCGATGACGCAGGGATCATTGTTCAAAACCGCAGGATCCTGACGCTAGCAGATATACCTTCGGAAGATCTGATAAAACTATCCATAAAGAAAGAAATGATCTAACGAGAAGTTCTCCAAATAGAGGACGAAGAAGAGATCAAGGACCGAAGAGAAGTCTAAGAAATACGTCCGAAAATGCGTCATTTAGACATCAGCTCATGAAACGAGCTCTGTCATTCGCCTTCGTCAATGACACTCTGTACAAGAGATCCTTTGACTTCGTATGGTTAAAATGTCTAGGGCCGAAAGAAGCAAAGAAAGTCTAAGAAATACACGACGGATTTCGCGGTTCTCATCAAGCAAGGCCAAAAATGAAACTGAAGATAAAAAGGATGGGCTATTACTGGCCCACGATGATTCAAGACTGCCTCGAATATGCGAAGCAGTGTCACTCATGCCAAATACACGGGGACTTCATACATCAACACCTAAATACGCTACATCCGACAGTAACCAGTTGGCCGTTCGAGATGTGGGGAACCGATACAATCGGCCCTATCGAACCAGCGTCATCCAGAGGACATTGGTTTATATTGGCAACAACAGATTACTTCTCTAAGTTAGTAGAAGCAGTGCCGCTAAGGGAGGTGAAGACGGAAAATATATTCCACTTCAAAACCCATGTCATCTATCGGTTCGGAACTCCGTGACGGATAATCATGGTGATACCAAAATTAGGATCAAATCCCAAGTTCCTGACTTGTAATAAAACTCAACGTGTCAAAAAAAACCGAAATGATTGGGCAATCGCGACTTCCGTGAGAAAAAAGCTGAAAAGATAGAATCGCGGAAATATAAAAAAAACTTTTTTATGCCCTGCAAGTAGGTCTATACTAACTTTTGTATATAATTCATGAGCACAAATGAAAGAAAGGGAACCGTAATTTCCAACCATACATTGTCAAAAGAAGAACCGGGTCTTAATGGCACATCTACAGCCTAGAGACTATTTGGACGTCCCTCTTACTCCAGCAAAGTACAATCGCGATGTTAACAAGGACCCAAGTTCGAATAAAAGTGGAGTGACAACATATTCCTAGCTCCAGATCTCGATGGCAACATCTACAACCTAGAGATCATCTCGACGTTCCTCTAAATTCCAGTAGGGTGCGGACGCAACTATCAAAAGAAGTTGGAGCGATGTCATATTTCTAGCTCCAGATCTCGATTGCAATACATATAACATAGAGGTCATATGGATGTTTACCCTATTTTAGCAAAGAATCGGTACGGCACCAAAACAAAAAGCGAAGTGACGGCATATTCCTAACTTAGGCTTGACGGCAAGCCTAGAGACCATTGGATGTCGTCCCACCCCAGAAGGGTGCGGTTATGACTCATCGGGGCTTCAAATTAAGCCTAACCTTAAGTAAAGCGCCACGACACTACCTAACGCATGATCTTCCGATGGTAATACGAATATTCTAACCTAAGAATATTACTTGAAAACGTCTTGTCAAGCCTCCGAAAGGAACAAAGACATGACAGACGCGGCGGCTACTCGAACAACAACCCAAGGGATGGCATATCGAGAATATATCAGTCAACACGACGGTACAATGGACTTGAACCTAGTACCACAAATCTAACGGACCCTTATTAAAAAGGGGTTATTTATATTTAACGTTATGCCAAGTTCACCTATAAACCTAAGGGATGTGAACTTCTCCTTCTCCGCTCTCCTCCTTCGCCTTTTGCCCTACTGATAATTCTTCCTTCTTTACTCTATCACTGACATAAGGGATACAATGTAGATCTGTGGAAAAAAATGAAGAACTAAGCTTCAAGAAATAGAGCTAAGCTCTCAGGGAGAATAAAATTCTCAAAGGAAGAAGAAAAGATGGATGGAGGCGCAGCTGTCGCTTAGATCTTGAAGCCCTATTTAAAGTAGTAGAGGTCGGTTCAGATTCCCCGAATCCAAGGCGGATCAGATGGCGCAAAGCTGGACACCGTTGCACTCACGTGCAAGCCACGTGAGAACAATGGTGGGGGGCATTTGTTCTCTCGTATAAAAAATTATCATTGGTTAAATATTATAATAAGGCAGCATCTCATGTGAACACACATGAGGCACGTGAGCGCCGGCGTGCAAAACACGTGGGTGCCTATTGCAGTAAAAATTAAATTCTTTGGCTACGCCCATGTGCATAGCACGTGAGCGTCGGCGCCCAAATTAAAGTGGGTCTGCTTGGGTAGAATTAAATTCTACGTGGAAATTTTTTCCATAAATATTCCATGTTAAACAGATCCGTTGGATCAAAAATCCAATGGTGACTAAAAATTATCAAAAGCTAGAATTAAATTTTATATGGGAAAATATTTTTCTAATCTTTCTAAACAAGAAATATATACTATGTTAAACAGAGAACCATTGGATTTTTAATCTTTTGATTAAAAATCCGATGGTGATTAAAAAATCACCGTTTAAATTAAAAGATAGAATTAAATTCTATGCATGGGAAAATATTTCCCTAATCTTGTTAAAAACAAGAAAATATATTCTGTTAATCAGAAAATCACGGGGTCAAAGTTCCAACGGTAGATAGAATTCTTCGAATAATATTTGAGACCAATTAAATCAATTGGTATATCTTAATGAGAGATTTTCTCAAAACTGATCAACAGTTTCTCTTACCTATATAAAGGACCCGAGACTTCAAGTCTCATGGAGACAGACCCCCACAAGTTTTGGCAGTTGTACAACTGAGAATTTAATACTCTTGCTGAAGAAAAGTCCTTTCTCCTCTCAGAACCCTAGGTAAATAAAAACAGAGAAAAAAATATCTCATTTGCCTAACATATATAAATACAAGGGTTTAACCCTCCAAAAAGAACTTAGTTCTTCCTATGAATCTGAGATTCGCAAGACAAATCTCTCATAAGCTGAGAATTTAATTCTCATCGGGAAGATTTTGTTCTTCAGACTCAAAATATAGGGGGGAAAACTAGAGATGAGAAAAGAAATAAAAAAAAGATGAAAGTTACATTTCAGGAATTTAATACCTCTGAAAACAGGATTTAGTCTTTCAAATAACTTAGTTTTTATAGAAAAGAATAGAAGAACATAGTTCTCAAAGAAAATCCGATCTCAGATCATCAAAACGACCTTGGTGATCGTTAATAGCCAAAACGTCATTAATAGAAATTTAACTTATTTTCAAAGGATAAAACAGAGAGTAAATATCTAAAGGGCTCAGCGCCTCACGTGTTTCACACGTGAACGCCCAAAAAGAAAACTCTGCACCTCACGTGTTTTACATGTGAACGTTTAAAAACACAGTGCCTCACGTGAAATACACGTGAGCGTCCAAAAACTCAGCGCCTTAGGTAAAACCAACGTGAGCGCCAAAATAAACTTTTGCGAGCACCGAACGCCCGTAAAACCCAGAATACGGTCCAATAACCTAAACTAGCTAATTAAGAGTGCAAGTGTTGAGAAACTGCAACCTTTGTCGTGTATCCACCCAGCTGTGGAAGGACCCCTCCATGCTCGTAGCCGTCGGGACCGCGCTTGAAAATTGACCACCCTCGCCGAAGACAATCCATCCGAGGGAAACCGGAAGATGCTCTAACCGATGATCCAGACTTGCTATGTGTGGATGGTCGGTGATGTAGGAACATTTTACTAAAGTTTTCTCTCTAGAATCCATGCTAAAAAATAAGAGCAAGAAGAAGGATGAGGTGTGTATGAAGCTCATGAAGCATGAATAGAATGAAGCATCAGAAAACAAAGAATTAAAATGAGAATGGCTAAGTAAATCACAATCATGATGCAATAGTGCACCAATGAATGCACATCACTATCCAAGCCATTCCTCTTTATTTTTGTAGCCATGCTTCATGCCACCTCATTACCATCTCATTTTCCATTTATTTTTCTAAAAAGAAAAACAAATATGAGGTGTCCTTCTAGAAGCATTCCCGTATAAATACGGAATACCTCACCTGGTATATGTATCGCTACATATACGCGTATCCGTATAAAAATATGGATAGCACCAAAGAGAAAATGAATAGTGAACAATAATACTAAAATATATATATCAAAATACATATATAAATTATTAAATTAAAACTTGATTTAATAATCCGGCTTAATCCTAAGCCGGCTAGTATTATCAATCGTCCGATTAAAGTCCGTGTATCCCGTACACGTATTAAATCAGACCCTTGCACGTACCAACGTACGGCTCCTACATCTGTCACCTGAACCTGGAAAACCCTCTATGTGTGACTCTAAAGGCTCGACAATACGCCGGCAGTGGGTTTAACCACAAGCACGTCAGCGGCACTAGCTGTATGTAATGGCTACCCAGATGCTTGTCGAAAGGAGGGTCGACAATCAAGTGCATCCTTACCCTACTGAGCCTGAATGTGGCAATCTTCGTACAGTCTGGTCTCTTCGTCAAAGAGTATCGAATGTCGGGTCTAGGGGTGGATAATGTCAGACCCCTACTAACCCTATAATTCGTGTCTGAGTCAAGCTCATCACCGGCAGAGATATTACCGATCAACTATCAACAAATCTCACCTACTGTGGCGTTGGATTTCTGGTAATAGCCAACTGAACACAGCGCGACTTCGATTCCTAATACCAGGAGAGACGAATCCCTGACAGTCGACCACTGTCTCCATGTGGTTCGGAACTGTACCCAACTAAAACCTGTTTGCACGACTCCTTTGAGTCGTTGTAGGATAGTAATCAAAGGACCAACCTATACTCATGCCACCTGAGAACTTCCATCTGACGATAGATATAATACCATATCTAGAAGTTCTCGGCGAGTCCGTCCAGTGTACTCACCTCCAGTGAGCACCTGTATACTATCTTAGGTGACACAACACAAATGGCTTGTGAGACCGGCCACCGCCCCCTCATCTGGGTCTAAAAGCGTATACACCAGTCCACTCCGGAATATCGATGCCAAGTCTCGATACTCCCACGACTAGGGACATTTAAGAATGTGCTTATGGACAACCCGGTGCCCACATATATGATCGCCATCATAATGCTGGTTGTCAAGAAATAATCCTATGGGTTTTATCAATGATGAAGACAAACCAGATAGCATACTGTCATCTTGAGTAAGACTGTTATACCTGTATAGGTCCTCCCTTAATTATCATAATCGTCTACTTGCGATCACAATAATTGCCTTGAGGGCACTATATCCAACAAGACATCTCAGTCCACTTTTCGGCGCTAAACATCCTCCAACTCGTGTCCACAACAATATGCACTTATCTTTGATTTTGTAAATATGTTCCTATCACCGTCCTATGGACATTCATCAATAGACTTTCAAATGCACGTCCTCTCCATTATTTGATCGACGTGAATATGTCAATCCTGTGACTTTTCGATTGTACACGTTCATAATCGACCTTTGATCTTGTCTCGTTCTTTAAAACGACTTAAATCTATTTTTATCTAAATTTTAGATTTCCGAATCTATTTCCGTAATACTTTCAAATTTCCGAATCCATTTCCATATGCACCTATCATTGTTTGTTATGTTTATGACTGTCTTGATCTTGATTCCATATCGAATTAATCTACCTACTGGTTTAATTATCTTTTTCATAATGTCCTCAAACTCGTGTCTACAAAAAATATGCACCTACTATTGATTCGCTTTCTATAATCCTGTCTTTTATGAATAGTTATGTATAGATATTCAAGCTCAAGTTCTCTCCATTATTTGATCGACGTGATTATGTCATCCCGTGACTTTTCAATTGTACACATTTTTGATCCATTGATTATGTTCCTATAACCTTCTTCCTATTTATCAAAAGGCATTCAAGTTCAAGTTCTCTCCATTATTAGTTCGACGTCTGTATGTCAACCCGCGACTTTTTCGATTGTATAAATATTTCCTCTTAATTTCATATTTTAAATGCATTATTACCGTCCTCCTATGGACATTTGTCAATAAACTTTTTAAATCCACGCCCTCTTCATTATTTGATCAACGTGTATATTTCAGCCCGTGATTCTTTCGATTGTACACATCTTTCCTTTTAATTTCACTATTTTTAAATGCATTATTTCCGCCATCCTATGAACATTTATCAATATACTTTCAAATCCACGCCTTTTCCATTATTTGATCGATGTGAATATGTCAATCCGTGACTTTTCGATTGTAATCCAATGGTTCTGTTCCTATAATCGTTGTTTTATGAACGTTTATCTAAAGGGATTCAAGTTCAAGCCCTCTCTGTTTTTTGATCGACGTGTTTAAATCCGTGACTCTTTTAATTGGACACATATTTCCCTTAGTTTCACTATTTTTAAATGCACTATAAAGTTACCTAAAGCTTTCACTTGTCTTGTTCTTTAAATTGTCTTAAATCTATTTGTTAATCTAAAGTTTTAATTGCCGAGTCTATTTCCTTATTATTACTAACTTCAAATTTCTGAATCCATTTTCATATGCACCTATCATCGATTCTCTTGTCTATGACTGTCTTAACCCTGATTCCTTGGTGATTTAAATTACATACGGGCATAATTATTGTCTTATAATGTCCTGTGTCCATAAAAAATATGCACTTACTATTGATTCGGTTCTTATCCATTTCTCCTATGAACATTTATGAACAAATATTCAAGCTTAAGTCCTCTTCAATATTTGATCAACATGACTATATCAACCCAGGACTTTTCGATTGTACACATTCATGATCCACTAATTATGTTCCTATAACTGTTGTTCGCACCTGTTTAAGTGCATATCCAAATCAAGTGCGCACTTGAGGGACTTAGAATAAGTCTAAAGGCATGTGTGTGCATCATTGATATTCGAATTTTGCAGAAATTCCAAAGTGCGAAGTGCACGCGCAAAGCACGTGCGCATACACTTGTTATATTTATTATATACACGTGCAAAGCATGTGCGCATATGCAAGGTGCGCGTATGTTTAAACGAGCAGTCAGTGGAAGGACATTCGTTGGATGTGAAATATTCATTAGACAACAATAAAAAACATTTTATTCCACGGGAAAAAGATCATCAAACACGGGATCGGCACTACAGAGATTAGTGGAACAATATACAAAATTCTTTAATTCTTTCTCGGCCCTCTCTATCTTGTCAAAGCGACGATTCTCGTGAAAAGTGGCTCCCCACCTATCAGCGCCGTGCTCGTCGGGAAAAGAAGACATGACAGCCCACTAAGCCCGTATCTGACTCAACAGGTGGACGGAGCGGTCCCTTAAAGGCTTCGTGACCAGACCTGCCTTCTGGAAGCAGTCGATCTTGTCCTCCGCCACGTCGAGCATCACTGAAGTAATCTCCGCCGGGTGAGACGGAACGTCGTCGAGAACAGCGAGAAAGATCATGTGAAGGCATATGGAGTCGGCGGGAAGAGGAGATCCCTTGCGGGCCATAAGTTCGTACATCAATGTGTCACACTGAGCATCTGTGTGACCAGGGTTTACTAAGCGTGCAACAAAACGGAGAATGATTTCTTCAATGGGTACCTCCTATGGCTGTCGAAGAATGTACGGGCGATTGCAAGCTATGTTCCTTTCTCCGTGGATGTGAAGGGGAAGGGGATACTTCTTTAATTTATAAGAAGCGGTCAAGTCTTGGCACATAAAATATTGCATGTCATTAAAATGAGAACAATTCTTAAGCCTTTGGCCAATGAAAAGTGCTGAAAAAGAGGTTGACAACCCTGAAAATCACGAGTCATTGGTTCACGCATCATAGCAAGTGTGCACTTGAATAATTCTGAAGGCATGCACGTTTGTATATGTACACGTATGAAGGTTAATAAATAACACGTGAGCAGCACATGTGCGCATCATTGCCACTCATACTTGACGGAAGTCATTAAGTACGATGTGTACGTTCAAAGCACGTGCACATATGCTACCCACAGGCATGTACAAAACACGTGCGCATATGACAAGTGCGCGTATGTTTGCCATATGCATGTGCAACGCACGTGCACATTGCGCACTTAACCAATAAATTTGGGATCTTCCTGACAGGAATAAAAGGCAACCGATTCCTAATTAACAGGAAAATATTCTGTTGGTCAAAAACCTTAACAAACTGATCTGTGGATCAAAGATCCAACGGTGTACATGTCACCCTTAATTGATATAAATCAATTAAATCTTTTAAATCAATCTAAAATCAAATTGGAATCGAAATAAAATCGAAACAAATCAAACAAATCATAATTTCTTCTCTTCTATAAATGGGAGCCTCATATGAAGAAATTAGAGTCTCGAAAACCCCCATAAGTTTTGGACAAATTTCAAGTCTTCTTCATCCGTGCGCAAGGTAGAAATAAAGAGAACTTTTCTGTTCCTCCATTAAAAAAGGCTTACTTTTATACAGAAGCTTTTGCTTCTTTTCGAATCCATTGATTCACTATAAAAGATCAAACGATCTTAAGGTCCGTCTCTCGTTCATAAAGTTTATACCTTTGCGAGAGATTAATCTTAAGATCCAAGAAAATAAGACGCGCGCCATAAAACGCATGCATATGACTTGAAAATAGATAAAAACCGAACTTTTGCTTCTTGAAAAAATAAAAGAAATGAAAATAAAACAGAAGCCATTGCTTCTGGTTTTTGATGGAAACAATCTCAAAGGCAGTGTTGGAAGACTATATTGCCCAACAAATCAAGGCTTGTCAGGCCAACGAGGCTTCAAATCTGCTTGTCAAAACTGGTCGACCATATCCGGCGTGGTATGACCAGATGAAATACTTACTGGAATATACGATTCCGAAATTCCATATATATAAAGGAACCGGTAACCCCCATCTCGTCGCATAGTTCAAAGCTTTGTGTGGCAATACCGGAGGCGATGATAAATTGCTGCTTCGCTAATTCGTTGGAAGTCTATTAGAGATGGCTTCCGAATGGTACTCGGAGCTCCCAAGTGACTCTGTAAAAACCTTCTCTGAGATGGAGCTATTATTCACTCAAAGGTTTGCCAACGCGAGTGAGCGCACTCCAATCACTGCGCCGATCAATTACAGGGTCAAGCCAGGGGAAACATGGGTTCAATACGCGATCCAATGGTGAAATTTGTGGTCCAAATGCGAACAATGCATTGAAGAGTTCCCAGCTGTAGGGATGTTCATTAGTACTATCGATTCCTAATCGACCAGATCCCAATTTATGACCTTTAAGCCCACTACATTTCGGGCGCTGATTGATAAACTGGCTCAGATGGATCAGATGTGCTACGGTCTTTCTTCTTCAAGCAAGGATCCCCGAAATAATAGGGTAAAGGGAAATCAGCCTTTGATGCCAATACACAACAAGGGAAAGCAGCCTTTGATGCTAAGCGGTCCGAAAGCAGACGTACATGTCTGACCCTTGAAGAAAGGATGGGACGTGCATATTCATTCCCTTATGATAAGACCAGGAGATTGTTCGAGCTGACTATGCAAAATAATCTGATTATATTGGTTGAACCATGGCGACCCGCACAAGCTGGTGATGTTAATAACCCCAGCTACTGCCCCTATCACCGAGTAATGAGCCACCCAATTGAGAACTGCCACATCTTCAAAAACTGGGTAGAAGACCAATACCAGCAGGGCAAATTTGCATCGTCAGACAATTGGAGGGTAGATTCGTCCTAAAAGCATGCTCTTAAGAAAGTGGATACGCAGGGGGCATCCTGCTCGTTCGTGGAAGAAGCTCCATGGGAAGTGTTCTTTCGGCAAAAACCAAAAGAATGCTGAAAGATCTATAAACATGCCCGGTGATCAAGTGGAAAATCCCGTTTGAGCCCGAGATTATAGAAGGGTTGCTGAATCCGTGTCCCGCACCGAAAATCGCTGACAAGGGGAAAAGCCCCCAAGTCAAGTCTTTGAAATCTTCTAAGAAAAAGAAGAAGACTAAGAAGCCTGTGCAGCCTGCTGAAAATGTCGACAGACGCACAGACCTTCAGAAGTATATAGACGCGCTGGAAGAATACACCCAGAAAGCACAAACACTTGTGACGCTCGAAGAATTTCTCAACCATATTCTTGAGGATAAGGACAATGACGATGATGAGGAAAATGACTCATCAAAGGAAACGGAAGAACGTGTAGCAAGCTACCATATGGACTCCCATTCATTCTTATATGATGACTCTCATTCATTCCTATATGATGAAGAAGTCCCGCCGGCATTGGAAAGCGACATGGACGAGCTGGGGCAGAATCGGCATCAAAACCCCCGGAATTGCCAGAGGAAGACCCGATTGAAAGGCTGTTCAAACAAGCTTTTCAAAAGAGCAAAATTCAGGAACGCGAGATGGCCATATATGAAAAGGCCAAATAACAGCGTTTGAACAAAGATGTGACGGCAAGGACGAATCATAAAGCTCTCCGACCAAACCGAAGCATGCCTGCAAAGAATAAGATCAGGAACAAAGCTGAGAAAATATTTGCCAAGGTCATATCCATAGGGATGAAACTGTCACCCCTTATTATGTTTACTCTCGGGGTTTCGTACTTCGACAGAGGAGAGGGACACCCAAAATACTGCTTGTATCACCGGAGAATCGCTCATCCCATTAAAGAATGTAACGCCTTCAAGAAGTGGTGGCAAGGATATGTTGCCCATAGAAAACACTTTAAGAATGAGAAACGCGTGGCTCGCGCTCATCGATATGAGAGCGGCGAGATGACAGTGCATAAAGAAGCAACTGGCAGCTATCATATGGTTAGTACCAGTTCAAAAGGGGAAAAATCTCAGGTTCTCACGTTCGGGAGTGATTCTGAGGATGAAATGCCCCTCAACCCTATTTGAAATCTTCGCATCGGAAAAAGAAAAGGAAAATGAGTACTGGAACATCCAGTTGCGTAACCGCACTCTACCTGAAAAAAACCTCGGACCCGCAAACAAGGGTTCGAAAAAAGATAAAGGGTAGGGGAAAATGCCCAAAGAGATCGCCCTTGATGAAGGGAATAGCCAGAGAGCTTGCCGCCAAGAACCTACCTAAGAAAACCAAGGTGGGCTATAACGTTCTTGCGCATTTGAGGAAGATACCATCACAGTTGAGCATATTGGACGCCCTTCTCTTATCTAAAGAGGCACGGGACTCCTTGATCAAGGCCTTGCAAGAACTTGATCAGTTTCAAGCTTAGCTCGTGGAAGAGAAAATGAAGGACGGATTTGCAGAGGTCTACACGGCTGACATTACGTTCAACGAGAAAGATCTACTTTTTGGTACATGCGAGCACAATCGACCGCTGTATGTTACCGGGTACTGGCATGATATGGAAAATCCTCATCGATAACGGATCCTCCGTCAATCTCCTCAATATAATAGTGCTGAAGGAGATATGTATGAATGTTCAACACCTTGCCCGAGCCAAGGTTACTATCTCGGGGTTCGAATCGCAGTCATTACGGACGCTTGGGTCCGTAATATTGACGCTCCGCTTCGGGCAGCTCATCACCGACATCAAATTCCATGTCATTGACGCTAAGACTTGTTATAATGCTCTACTCGGCAGGATGTGGCTACACGAGTACGTCATTCTTTCTACGCAACATCAACGTATGAAGTATTTCAAGGATGGCATACAGTACACCGTCAAAGGAGAACTCAATCCTCGATAAATGAGGTGCGAAAGTATGTATATGCAAAATATTTTCAACCTGATTTCGAAGATACTGAAAGGTGCTACAAGCCGAAAAATAAGCAAAAATCCGTAGCCACCATCCTGGCCTTCGGAAGTGATAATGAAGAAAATGAACAAAAAGTCTACTCGGGACAATCTCAGAGAGAACAATAAAGCCAGGCCTTTGACCCCTATCCCGGTCTTGGGCAGCGATTCTGAAGACGAGACTATTGCAGTGTTCTCTATTCGCTCATTCGTCCATCGACGCAGACTCTTGCCGAAGCGGATCAGAGTCTACATATTATGATCGCTCCATCTCGACATTATAAAGAACTTGACACGCTCAATACATATAGCATGCTAGAGTTGAAAACTTTCTACATGCCAGAGTTGGAAACTTTCTCCGTGCCTTATAAGCGAAAAGGTGAAAAGGCGATCCTCTTTTATAAATCCAAGGAGACCAAGGTAGAAAAGAAAATCTGCCATAGAGTCGATCCAAATCTTGACAAGTTCCAGTCCATCCGTCTGCCAAGATATTATGTGGAGGGATTAAAGGAGCTATTAAAGCGCCAATGTGTGCCTCTCGAACAAACTGTTCACCAAACCTAATTCTATAAATGGATTAGGATATTTCCAGGACTCAACAAAAGAAGCCCAATGGGAAGTTGGAAACAACTGGGCTGGGATATGTTCAGTCTAAGAAACGGGAGCAAATCTACAGCTGCCACACCATAAACAGCTCGAATGGAGAAGAATATGCTTCTCCAAGTTGCTATGTCGTCGAACAAGAGGAAAATCTCGCTCGAAGAACCTCAAGTCCGTCGCTCGAAGAGCAGATTGACGGGATAATAAAGAAAGCTTGTCAAGCGAGCCAAGACAACCATAGTCGTGAAATGGCATTATATGAAAATGCCAGAAAGCGGCGTTTCAATGAGCAATCAGTGGAAGAAGTTGATTATGATACTCTCCATCCACAGCCCGCTGTGTATTCCCGTGAAGAAGGAAAATCCCAAAGCAGAGACAAGGATAAGGTAACGATCGCAAGCAACGCTCAAGGACAACAAAGCGGTCTAAAATGCCTTTTAAACGAGGAAAGTTCGGTCGGAGCCTGACTTTCATAAAGAAGATGGGTCAGAGTATTCGTTCCCTCGAGACCAGACAGGGAAGATCTTCTGCCTTGTCATGAAAACACCAGATCATGGCCCTTCCGGAGTCTCAGCACACTGGACAGATAAATGAAGTCCATCTCCGGATTATTGCTTCGATCTCCGAGCAATCTGTCACCCCCTTGAAGACTGTTTTCACTTTCAAGAACTGGGTGGAAGACCAATATCAATAAGGCAGGTTCATGCTATCTCATAACTGGAGGATAAGCCCGCCACAAAAGCATGAGCCGAAGAAGTCATGTACCATCACGATGGGATCGGCTCGACCGCGAAAACGAAAGCGGACTCGTACCTGTCATATGATAAATGATTCAGATGCTTCACAAACGAAGACGATGACGAGGAGATTTCGGAATTCCCACCGGCACCAAAAAAGCTAGAGGATGGGATACGTACCACGGCGGACAACCTAAGGAAAATTGACTTGTGAACAGAGAATGATGTGAGACCGACGTTCGTCAGTTAGCTGCTATCCGAAAAACAAGTAGCCATATTAAAATATATGCTTATGCAGTATAGAGATTGCTTCGTTTGGAACTACTCTAAAATGTTGGGTTTAGATCCAAAGGTACACAAACTGGTAATTTCGCCAGAGATAAACCCAGTCAAGCAAGCACCAAGAAGAATATGAACTCGAGATAAGTATCAATGCCGAAGTCAAGAAATTAATCGACTCCGGTTTCATCCAAGAAATTCAATATCCCGACTCAATCGCTAATATCGTTCCGGTGATAAAGAAAAACGGGACGGTTTGGATCTGCGTGGACTTTCGGGACCTCAACAAGGCATGCCCGAAAGATGACTTCCCAGTGCCCGTTACCGAGCTAATGATCGATAACACATCCACCCATGAAGTCTTCTCTTTTATGGATGGATCTTCAGGATACAACCAAATAAAGATGGATTCTAGAGACTAGAAGCATACCGCCTTCTAGACACTGTTGGGCGGCACTGTTGGGCGTATTTTGCTACAAGGTGATGCCCTTTAGTTTGAAGAATGCCGGAGCCACGTACCAAAGGGCTATGACGAAGATATTCGATGATCTCATACACAAGATCGTCGAATGCTACATCGATGACCTCATGGTCAAAAACAAATCTCATGAGCATTGGGAGCATCTATGGATCGTGTTCGTGCGTCTTCGGCAATATAATCTGAAGGTGAATCCTTTAAAGTGCGCGTTTGAATCTCGTCTGGCAAATTCCTAGGCTTCATCATCCGCCACCTAGGTATCGAAATTGATCCCTAAAAAATCAAGGAAATTATGGAAATGCCCTCGCCAAGAACCCTCAAACAACTGCGATCTCTCCAAGAAAAGCTTGCATATATCCGGCGGTTCATAGCCGACCTCTCCGGAAAATGTCGCCCTTATAACCATCTGATGAAGAAGGGGACCCCATTCGTCTGGGATCAGAAATGTCAAAACGCATTGGAGGAAATCAAACAATACCTGCAAAATCCACCAGTATTTGCCGCTCCGGTTAAGGGAAAACCCTTTATCCTATATACAACAGCTCTTGAGGGTTCATTAGGCGTGCTATAGGCACAAGAGAACGATCAAGGGAAAGAGAGAGCTCTTTACTATCTAAGTCGAGTTCTCTTGGGGGCAGAAAGCAACTACCTCCCATCGAAAAGCACTGCTTGTCACTGATCTTCGCAATAACGAACTCAGACACTATGTCTTGACGCATGAGGTCCATCTCATATCAAAGGTGGATTCTCTGAAGTATCCGATGTCAAAGGCTATACTGACGGAAACACTTGCTAAATGGGCCCTCTTACTGATGGAGTTTTCGATAACATATCAACCTCTCAAAGCGGTGAAAGGACAAGTCATCGCCGATTTTCTTACGGAACATTCGATACTAGCCGATTCTTTCCTAAACTGCGAGTTGCCGGATGAACACGCATTCGACGCAGTCGAAAAAGAGAAAGAAGATGGGAGCTCTACTTCGATAGAGCATCTTCCATAAAACAACGAAAGAACACCTCTATAATCAAAGCTGGGGTGGGCCTTATTTTCATGAACCCGCAAGGAGAAATATTGCGTATGCTTTCTTGACGGAGCCCAGGACTAATAATGAAGCTAAATACGAAGTTTTGATAGCCGGTTATGAGATCGCTATCGATATGAGAATCAAGAACCTCCTAATATATGGAGATTCTCAGCTGATTGTCAGTCAAGTAAATGGTGTCTATCAGACATGCAAACAAGAACTGATAAGGTATGGCGAAAGAGTGCGGCAGCTGCTGACCCAATTCCTTTCGTATATCCTGAAAAGCGTTCCGCCGGCGGAAAACAGCAAGGCGGATGCGTTAGCCAAGTTGGCTAAAGAATTGGCCTATGAAGACCTTGATGACATAAAGATCGTTGTCCAAAACCGCAAGATCCTGGCGCCAGCAGATATACCTCCGGAAGTTCTGATGGAGCTACCCGAAGAAAAAGATGTTCTCCAAATAAAAAACGAAGAAGTTGGGAACTGGAGGGGAGCTTTTATTGACTACTTTAAATCCCAATGCACACATGAAGATGCGCCGTCTAGACACCAGCTCATGAAACGAGCTCAGCCGTTCGCCTTCGTCAATGATACTTTGTACAAGAGATCCTTCGACCTCATATGGTTAAGATACTTGGGACCAAAGGAAGTAAAGAAAGTCGTCCAAGAAGTACATGACGGACTTTGCTGCTCCTATCAAGCAGATCCAAAGATGAAGCTGAAGATAAAAAGGATGGGCTAGTACTGGCCCATGATGATCCAAGACTACCTTGAATATACGAAGCGGTCACTCGTGCAAATACATGGGGACTTCATACATCAGCATCCAAATTCACTGCATCCGATAGTAGCTAGTTGGCCGTTCGAGATGTGGGGAATAGATATAATCAGCCCTGTCGAACCAGCGTCGTCCAGAGGACATCGGTTTATACTAACAACAACCGACCATTTCTCTAAGTGGGCAGAAGCGGTACCGCTAAGGGAGGTGAAGACGAAGAATATTCTCCACTTCCTCAAAACTCATGTCATTTACCGATTCGGAACTCCACGACGAATAATCTCGGATGATGGACTTTCCAACAAAAGTCACAAAATAAGCCGCTTCGCACATCAACACAAGATAGACTGGAGATACTCCTTGATCTATAATCCTTGGGCCAAATGGTCTAGCTGAAGCATTCAACAAAAGATTATAAAGAAGACGGTGTCCAAGAACAAGAAAGACTGGCACGAGAGGCTGCATCAAACTCTTTGGGCGTACCGAACAACATTCAAGACGACCATAAATACAACACCATATACGTTGGTGTTTGGCACTAAAGCAACACTTACGAGTGGCGGTTCAATACGAGTTGATGGATGAAGAAAATGCTCATTTTAGGCTCGAGGAGCTTGATGCTCTCGATGAAACCCGTCTTATACCACAGCAAAATCTGGAAGCTTAAGGTAAGGATGACGCGATCATATGAAAGACTAATCAGGCCGACAACATTTCGCCAAAGCGAACTCGTGATGGTTGTTAAAAGGCCGATGATTCCCAATCGTGCAAAACGGGAGAAGTTCAAGCCAAACTATGAAGGCTCGTACATCATAGATAAAGTCTACCAAGATGGAGCTTACCTGCTCATGGATATGTATGGAGAAAGGCCATTTCGGCCAATAAACGACCGACTCATCAAAAAGTACTTTGCTTGAAGAGTCGCGACTTAGGTCAATGATAGATGACGACGACGACTGTGTCCGCTCGCTATCTTCTTGAGTCAAAATTCTGAAAGTCGTATGCTCCGAATTATACGATATTGGACCACTACGTCCTTAAACTGGTATTGGACCGAAATGTCCTTAAACTAATATCTGTCCCAAACACGGGAATGTTGGACCATCACGTCCTTAAACTGATATTGGATCGAAACGTCCTTAAACTGGTATTGGACCGAAATGTCTTTAAACTAATATATATCCCAAACACGGGAACGTTGGACCGAAACAGCCTTAAACTAATATGTTACCTTACATATTCTTCATGATATACATGATGATGGACCGAAATGTCCCTAAACGGGCATAAACAGTCCATCTCTCTCTCAGGTCCCATCGGCAAGGCTATGCCTGAAGTCCCCACCGGCTTGGAAGCTCTACTAATGATGTACTCTTTAAAAAAAATGAGATGAGATAAATAATATCATTTCTCATGAAAAGTGCTTAAATATGGGTAGAGGAAATATACTGGTCACCGCGAGCGCCCGTATCTTTTCCGCTTCTCTTTCAGCCAACTGTTCGGAGGCAGATAGCGCCGCCTGAAGAATAGCATAGTCATCCTCGGCTGCTAACTCTACCATGGCCGTCACAACATCAACATCTTCCGCAGCTTGTGTTTTTGGGAAGATGGTATCCATGTTCGTCCCGTGCTCTAAAATGCCGTCCGTCATAGAGACTTGGCCGTCTTGGTCTGACACAGTCTTTCGTTTCTTTGCGAGAGCCCGTGACAGCTTGAAGGACCCTCTTCTTTCTTAATGGTGCCCCCGGCCGGCGCTTCCCGATTTCTGAATTGGAGAGTGAGTCAGCTGCGGTGACATCTCCGATGGATGACCTTGCTTCCGGTTCAGGGAAGGACTATCAGCAGGCAAAATGCCACCAGTATGACACGGTTCAGGGAAGGACAATCAGCAGGCAAAATGCCACCAGTATGACATGACCTGCCGGAAGATCCAGAGGCAATAGGCGATGAAGCTCGCTTCCTACCGGCGACTATCCTCTTCCTGGTGCCAGGAACAGTTTCTGGTTGCACGCCTCCGAAAGCTCAAACTCAAGCTGTGTTGAGTTCCCGAACAGCGGGAGAAACTGCCGGCTTCCTTTCTCGAGGCAAGAAAGGACGAATGACAGACCTTGGTCCAGAACAGCGGGAGAAACTCCAAAAGCTCGCTTCTCGTGGTCGATGACCTCAGCCATAGATGATGAATACCATGATCGGAAAGCCAATAATAGTCCATGAACACGGTCCGGATCGGGAATTGCGAAGCGAGATCCAGCGTTCAGTCTCATAAAGTGGTGAATGACGTTCTTCGCAGACTCCATAAAAGCGGGTTAGCAACGGAAAGCTTGGAGCGGAACGCCTTGGTCATACCCAAATTGCCAGGAGAAGCGATGAGGGCTATATGGCCTGTAGGCGACATCATTGCTCCGTCGGTACACCAGGAAACCGGGTCGGATCGAATAAAGATAAGCGATAACCCTATTTGACAAGCTCAAATTACCCTCTTGATAAATCTAGCAGGGGTTGACTGGTGGGGTGATGCCTCACAAGCACCAATCATCAAAATATATTTGCCAATGCTCTCGGAGATTGAAGGGGTAGAGGTATAGCCGGCGGATGTCTTTGTTTGGTTTGATCCTTGCAGCCTCGACGAGTTTCATCACCATGGGAAATAGACCCATGTCAAAGAACATCGGTTGTACACGCTCACTGTACGTCCCGTTTACATGCAGGTGGATCCATGCGCCGAAATAGTGCAGCGACATGTACACATGCTCCTCCTCTGGGTCTGAGGTGGCCAATTCGGTGAGTCCCTGATGTAAGAATGTAACCTGGCGATACCGATGGCCAGCCTTGCACCGGAAGCTATGCGATCGGCGGGATAGAAAACAGAGGCCCGCATCAGTCTAGGATGAACAGGGATCGCGAACCAGCTCAATCATAGGCTTATGAAAGCTATAAAAGAGTTCCGATCGATCCCTGGAGCGGCAGTGTCCTTAAAATCATAAGGGGATGCGCTAGGATGGAAGTAGTCCTCCATCGCCACGGAATTTCCCCTGCATGCGTAGACTAAAAGGGGTTTCTCATGTTTGCGTGCCTGTCGTATCGGCCCTAAGGACATTGGGTGCGCAAATCTAGCGATAAAAACTTAAAAGTAACCTCTTCTCTAGAGGCATAGTGCATCTCCTCAAAAATGACTCGCACCTTCGTAAGCCCGGTCGTAGGAAAGCTATTGCATTGTCGTCCGTCAAATCCGCAGCAGCCGGGCCTGCAACAAAGACAAATTTATCACGGGGTATTACCTCCTCGTCATGTTCTCCCATGATTGGCAGCCCAAATATATGCTGGAATTCTAACAATGAGATAGATGCCTCCCTGTCGGACATCATAAAGGTGCTTGACTGAAAGACTTCACCCACCAGGGCCCAGTCTTGGGGTACTCAAACAGTGAAGCATAGACCGCTCCATAAAGCCCGGTGCGCTCCAATAAAGTTCTCTCCCTCGACAAGATGAACCTAGCCTAGCCGACATAACCGGCCAAATATATTGGGATCCCACATGATAAGGTATTCTCCACAATATGGCCTCATCCTGTCTCATCTGACGTCCCAGAAGATCTACCGATGTCGTTGTCGTCACTCCTTACGTGGATGGCTGCAACCTATTGCAAGCTGTCTAGTTTTCCCCCTCCGCCGTGAAAGCAGTTGTTGAAAGCTCTATGTACTCGATATACCCTAAAGGATCATAGGGTGCCTCACATTGAAAGCTAACCCGGCCCTGGACTATTATACCATCCAGCCCATAGATGTAGATATTGTTGCGGAGTATCGTGAGCTCGTTTCATTTGAAAGATCTATTGCTTTGTCTGTTCATTCGGACACAAATTCTCCCGACGCTCATAACCACGCCATTGTACCTGAAAGGCTAAAAGAAAAAAAGGACGTTAAAATCGCAATCATGAAGTATCTCGTGAATGACGAACTGTGGGAGTCTTAACTACGTAGTTAAGAAACTCCACAAGAATTCTTGGGCAAAATTGTTTAAAGTTTCTTTAAAATACTTAGACTAAAATGTTTAAGTTATGGTCAAAGTCAAATTGTCCATAAGTGCGCAAATGACAAGCTAAGGGCAAGTGCGTGACCCATAAATGCACACTAAGCAAATGGATCAAGGGTAGAGGTGCGCAACACACTTACCGCACGAAATTTAAAGAAGCAAAGGCTTCTAAAATATTCATTAGGCACGTGCAAAACATGTGCGCACATGCAAAATGCGCATAAGTTTAAACGAGCAGTCAGTGGAAGGACATTTGTTGGAGGTGAAATATTCATTAGGCAACAATAAAAAACATGCATTTAAATAAACATTTTATTCCACGGGGAAAGGATCACCAAACACGGGATCAGCACTACAGGAATTGGTGAAACGATATACAAAATTATCTAACTCTCTCTCGGCCCTATCTGCCTTGTCAAAACAACGATTCTTGCGAAAATTCGCTCTCCACCTGTGAGTGCCCTGCTCCTCGGCAAAAAAAGACATGACAACCAGCCGAGCCCGTATCTGACTCAACAGGTGGACGGAGCGGTCCCTTAAAGGCTTTGTGATCAGACCGGCATCCTGGAAGCAGTTGGCCTTGTCCTCTGCCGCGTCGAGCATCGCTAAAGTCATCTCCGCCGGATGAGGAGGAACGTCGTCGAGAACGGCGAGAAAGATCATGCAAAACCATATAGAGCCGGCGGGAAGAGGAGACCCTTTGCGGGCCATAAACTCGTACATCACTGTGTCACACTGAGCATCCGTGAGATCAGGGTTCACTGAGTGTGCAGCAAAACGGGGAATGATTTCTTCAACGGGTACCATCCGCAGTGGGTAGCTTCCTGCCCAACAACGCTGTGAAACTAAAGCCCTCGTCGCGAGGCGACCGAGTAGCTTTCCGCTCGGTCCATCCGCAGCGGGTAGCTTCCTGCCTAACTACGCTGTGGATCAAAAGCCCTCCTTACGAGGCCACCGAGTAGTTTCCTGCTCTGTCCATCCGCAGTAGGTAGCTTCCTGCCCAACTACGTTGTGGATCAAATGCTCTCCTCACGAGGCCACCAAGCAGTTTCCTGCTCGGTCCATCCGCAGTGGGTAGCTTCCTGCCCGACAACGCTGTGGATCCAAAAGCCCTCCTCACGAGGCCACTGAGTAGCTTCATGCTCGGTCCATCCGCAGTGGGTAGCTTCCTGCCCATAAATGCTGTGGATCTAAAGCCCTCTTCACGAGGCCACCGAGTAACTTCCTGCTCGGTCCATCCGCACTGGGTAGCTTTCCGCCCAACTATGTTGTGGATCAAAAGCCCTCCTCACGAGGTCACCGAGTAGTTTCTTGCTCGGTCCATCCGCAGTGGGTAGCTTCATGCCCATGTAGCTTCATGCCCATCAATGCTGTAGATGTAAAGCCCTCCTCACGAGGCCACCGAGTAGCTTCCTGCTCGGTCCATCCGCAGTGGGTAGCTTTCTGCCCATCAATACTGTGGATCCAAAGCCCTCGACATCGAGGCGACCGAGTTGCTTCCTTCTCGGTCCATCCGCAGCGGGTAGATTCCTGCCCTGCAAAGAAACGGATTTAAAAGTCCTCACGAGGCCGCCGAGCAGGAAACGCTTATCTTGTTCTTTAAAATGACTTAAATCTTTATATCTAAATTTTAAATTTCCGTATTATTACTACTTCCAAATTTTTGAATTCATTTCTATATTGACATATCATTGATTCTACGTCTATAATTGTCTTAATCCTGATTCCTTATTTAATCAATTTACGGGCTTAATTATTGACTTTCTATAATGTCCAATTTTTGTCCACGTTGATATTCACCTGATTCGCTTCCTATAATCGTCCCATTATGGACATTTATCAATAGGCAGTGGAGTTCATCTAGCCTTTATGGATACATCGCATTTCACTTGTTTCATTTATAAAATATTCGAAACCGTTTCCAACTTTTAAAGCAAAATTCTTAAGATTGTAAGGACTTTATACCATTTTGCATTTTAGCCTTTTTTATTTATTAGGAAGGCTGTATTTTGAAAATGCTTCTAAATCCATTTCTTAACATTACTACTTTTAATGGGACCATAAATTCACTTGTTTCGTTACTTAAAGTAATTAAGGCTATTTTTCTTAAATTTTAAATGGCTAAATTTCAACTTGTTACCATGAACTACATAGGCAATTTCCACAAATGATACCATGAACTTTCAAAATGATGGATTAATACCATAAACTTTCAAAAGTATAAAAAAACCCGACGGCGTTAACGGAAAATTATAGAATTACCAAAATACCCTTCATATAATAAAAAATACTATATTTGCAAAAAAAAAGAAGGGGGGTATCTGTTAATTTTGTAAATGCAAAATTACCCATTGCATACCATTCGGCAAGGAGGCCAATCTGTCGAAGAATAATTAAGGAGTTCAATCTATTGATGATGAGATGTGGAGTCACTAAGGCCGAGCTGCAAACAATTGCTCGAGAATCGAGCTCCAACAATATGTTTCATACAACGACTTATACAAATTGGTGGTTAAAGTAGAGAAACAATTGGCGGCCAAAAAGTGGCCGAGATAAATAATTACACCAACCGAGGAGGTTCCTCATCGGCTGGCAACTACCGAACAAAAACGTCTGAGATAAAAAAAATGGCTGAATTTTAAAGAAAGACCGATACTAAACTTCGGCCAAAGAGCACCAGCGAGCTTGAACAAACTAAGCGGTTTTGGAGGAAGTAAGATGGGTAAATGCCAAAGATTGGGCATTACAGAGCCGAGTGTCCTAATTGACGAGCCGTAACAATAATCGAGGATGATGTTGTCGAAGAAGAAGAAGAAGAAGAAAAAGTGAAACCACCCATTTACGATAAGTATGATGACGATGACACCGAATAGATAACTTATTATGATCATGGAGAATCCTTTGTGGTCAAGCGAACGAGGACGAAGATGGTTAGCTGCGGCATAACTTTCATACTCGATGTACGCTCTATGGGAAGGTATATAACGCAATCATTGATGACGGTAGTTATGAAAACCTCGTTGCTCGAGTGATGGTTGACAAGTTGCAATTAAAGACATAGAAGCGAGAAAAAACTTATCAGCTCACTTGGCTTCGAAAGGGAAACGTTGTATCGGTCACCGAAAAGTGTTTGGTATCCTTTTCTATTGGCAAGAATTATTAGAATTCGTTGTGGTGTGATGTATAGTGCCGATGGAGGTGTGTCACTTGCTATTTGGTCGACCATGGCAATTTGACCGACGAGTGGTTCATGATGGGTACAAGAATACTTTTTTATTAAGGACGGAGTAAAGATCACTTGGCGGCTTTCAAAAATCGAAGGAGTGTAACAAAAACCCGGTTAGTAATTTCCTAAGTCATACCGATTTTATGGAGGTTGCTGAGAAAAGTGGTGAAATGTATGCTTTAATGGTGTTAGAGGATAATAAGGAACACCCAAGCCATCCGCCGATCCTAGAGGATCTTTTGGAAGAGTTTTCAGATGTCATGCCCGAAGACTTATCTGTTGGGTTGCCACTTGACCGAGATATTCAACATCACATCGATCCTGGAAGATTTACCTGCTGGGTTGTCACCTGACTGAGATACTCAACATCACATCGATCCCATTCCAGAAGCAGTCTTATGGAATAAACCGGCTTATCGCACGACACCGAAGGAGCATGAAGAATTGCAATGGCAAGTTGAGGATTCGATACAAAAGGGCTACTTGAAGGAGAGTATGAGTCCTTGTTCAGTGTCGGCGTTACTTGATCCAAAGAAAGATGGATCGTGGCGAATGTGTATCGATTGCCGAGCTATCAACAAAATCATGGTAAAGTTTCGATTTCCTATACCTCGACTTGATGATATGCTGGATAATCATTCGGGTTCAAAGGTATTCTCAAGGATCGACCTTGAGAAGCGGGCATCACCAAAATTAGGATTTGGCGAGAAGCTCTTGTGCTTGCACTTCCTGATTTTGATAAGGTGTTTGAAATTTGATTGTGATGTATCTAAATTAGTAATTAGTGGAGTATTAAGTCAGGAAGGTCGGCTTATCGCTTTCTTTAGCGAGAAAGTAAATGCTTCAAGAAGCAATTACTCAACTTATGATGTCGAGTTGTATGCTATTGTTCAATCTCTTCATATCACGAGACGTTGAAGTATATCAATAGTGATCATAAGTTGAATAGTCGGCATGGAAAGTGGGTTGCCAATATACAAAGGTTTGTTCCGTTTGTTATTCGGCATAAAGAAGGCCGACAGAACAAAGTAGTTGATGCGTTGACCCGATGAGTTTCACTTTTGTCGACTTTACAAGCTAAACTTATCGGCTTTGAGCAATTAAAGGAATTGTGTAAGAAAGATAAAGATTTCGGTGAAATTTGGGCAAAATGCTATCAGGGAATTTTGAAAACTATGTGCTTGTTGATGAATTTCTTTTCAAAGAAAGCAATTAGTTGTGTTGAATTCCGATGTAATTATTTTGGAGAACCATAACGGAGGTTCGTTGTGGAGGTCTGGCAAGGCATTTCAGCCGAGACAAGATGACTGGTTTAGTGGAGGAATATTTTGTATGGCCGAAATTAGCGAGAGATGTAACGAAACCCGTGGAGAGATGCTGAGCTTGTACATTGGCCAAAAGTCGACGGCAGAACACGGGTCTTTACACGCTACTATCGGTGCCCGAAGCTCCGTAAGAGGACATCAGCTTAGACTGTCTTGGGTTTTCCTAGAGCACAAAGAGGTATGGATTCAATCTTAGTTGTTGTCGACAGATTTTCAAAAATGGCACATTTTATTCCATGCAACAGAATGTTTGATGCCTCTCGTGTGGTCATAATAAATTTTAGAGAGTTTGTTAAGTTACATGGAATTCATAAGACGGTGACGTCGGACCGAAATACAAAGTTTGTAGGGCATTTTTGGATAACTTTATGACGAAAGATGGAGACACGGTTGCAATTCAGTAATTTACATCATCCGCAGACTGATGGACGGACTGAAGTAGTGAACCGAACATTAGAGAATTTGCCAAGAAGCTAAATAGGCGATAACAAGAAAAGTTAGGAGTCTCTCTGATACCACAAGGCGGGTTTTCCTACAACCGATCGACTTCAAGGTCAACAAGGAAGAGTCTTTTTGAGATGGTGTATGGGAGAAATCCTAATAGTCTTGATCTTACGCCGATTCCTATCACTACGAAGTTTGTCGAGATGCCGACGACATGGCCAAATATATTAAAAAGATTCATCAACAAATTCGAGCCAAGTTAGAGAAGTCCAACCAAAAGTACAAAGCAGTTGCTGATAAGCAACGATGATCGGCCGAATTGAAGTAGGTGATTTGGTGTGGATCAATTTTCAGCCCGATCGATTTTCTCGAGGTAAATTTGGAAAGCCGATGGACCGAGCCGATGGACCATTCAGGGTGCTGGAAAGAATTGGTGAGAACACATATAAGATCGAGCTACCATAAAGTTATGTAGTTTTGGTAATCTTCAATATTGCCGATCTAAAACGCTATGTTGAGGATCAAGGATAGCCGGACTCGAGGTCGAGTTCTTTCCAATCCGGAGAGTTTGATCCAGAAGCTGGTCCCAAACCCGAATCTGAATAGGAGTTGGTTCCAAAAGATTTGGAAAGATTCGGTAGAAGATTTGATTACAATTTAAATTTGAGATTTAAATAAGATTTGTTTCTATTTAATTCGTTTGGATCTAATTAGTTTAGGTTAGTTTTATTTTATTGTTTTAACTTTTTAGTTGAGATTTATTTCTTTTTGCTTAAGTTTTTATATTCCTATTTAAAAGATGATGAGAATTATTGTATTAAGGGAGTTGATTTGATTATTGAATAAGGGTTGCTTGTTAGCAAAGGAAAAGCTGCGGTTTTGTGTTTGAAGGCGAGACCATCATAACTCGTCCTTGGTTATTTTAGGGTTTTGATCTTGTGTTATCTCTTGACGGGGAGTCTAGGTTGCACGGAAACTTCCAACGGGTTGTTGTATCCGTGCCTGACACGTTTCGTACACCGACACTTGTACGGCACGTATCGGACGTGTTGTTTCTATGTCATATACATATAGTATGTGTTTTATGTGTATCATATACTTATAAACATATTTTTAGTATGTTATTAGCGTAAAGCATGTTAGACTCGATAATTTTCTCTTGTTTAATGTTGTCATAATAGTTTGATATCTTATTTATTTTTATAATATTATATATATAGTCGTGTCCCCGTATCCTATATTTTGGGATTTTCCCGTGTCACCGTATCGCATCGTGTCGTATTCGTGTCCATGCAACCTTGGAGGTAGTAGATCGTACTGAGCGTTGTGTCTTCGTAGAGCGTTCCTCATCAGTTTTACACCAAGTGAATTGGAAAAGGTTGATACGTACAGTTTCAATGGATGCTGGTTTGTCAGGTTTTGCCCAACATCGATACACCTATCTGTCATGTAAAGATTAAAATTAATAACTGACCTTGTTTTAGCTTCTTAATAGATGGGAAGCTCTTCAGGATTTGCTGTTTCACATTGATATAGACCTGTAATACAGATATTTTTGGTTGTGCCTCAAGAAAGGAAGCTCGACAGGGGTGTCATCATACTGAAACCTTAAGCACAAAGAATATTTGATGTTCTAATACATAGACGTTGTCGACATCATTCTCATCTACAATGAACCAACCTTTCAAATATATCCTTTAAGTTGATCAAAAACGTATGTATCAAGAATTTAAGGATATATTTGTAAGGTTGGTTCATTGTATACATTTGTATACATATATAGGCAAGCTTAGGTTCAGTGTGTGCTTTTTCAGGTTCAGGTGTGGTTGGGTTTGGAGAAAAATGAAAACACACCTGTGTTTATTTGGGCTGGCTTTAAACCACTCCAAAACCTTCCGGGTCATGTTTGGGCGGGTTTGGGTTGAACTCAACCTGGCTATTGGTTAACACCCTTCCCTAGAGTGTTTTATGCAGACTTGTGTTGGTGATATCTATTTGGAACTCAGCAGGGAGCTGTTCGATTTATCTTATTTGTGAATTTATGAGACTGTGCTGACCGAATGACTCATTAACTGTATATTAGAAAGATTTTATTGAGGAATGTTCTTAGAGGCTTATGTTTGTGTTCAAGGAATTGGGGGTATAGCAGGGACCCCAGATTCATATTGGATTGGGGATGCTGCTATTATTTTCCATGCATGGATGATCCTAGCCACACATCCCTCGTTAAAACACACCCTCATTCCCATGGCCTCAAGACTTTAAGGATTTTCGTGCCCTCGAGAATTACATGACTCATTAAAACACACCCTGATACCCATGGCCTCAAGAATTTAAGGATTTTCATGCCCTCAAGAATTAGATGGTAGAGGACCACCACCTTGATAGCAAATTACAGAGTACAAAAACAGAAATATGTCCAGGACAGCAGCATGAACAACTCCCTAGCATTAAATAATAATTACTAACACTCTCTTACCTCTCAACACAGATATTAAGTAATCCGTGCCTCCTAAATTCCTTTTATATGGAACTAAATTGTCCCCTCTGCCTTTCCACAAATTGTAGCAAATTTTTGAGTAAAATGGATAATTAGTCCTCCCAAAAGATCCATTAAAAAGTTTTTCAAGAACTTTTGTCAACTGCCTTTTTTCTCCTCGAGGTAGATAATTGTCAGTGTAATTTGATACAAGGATTTTTTCAAGATTACCCAAATAACATGCAACAGATTTTCACTACCAGTTTTGTTCGCAGCCCCCTTCCCTCAGTTGTATAAGATGACGTGTATGAGCTAGATGAGTGGCATATTATGAGCATTACCGACGTCGCGACGTGAAGGATTGTTGCATGAAAGCTATGTTTGGACCCTGTATAGTTTCTTTATCCAGTAAGACATATATTGCTGATAAATTGGAAAAATCAATATTTGCTTCAGTTCTCTCTCTCTCTCTCTCTCTCTCTCTCTATATATATATATATATATATATATATATATATATATAATGACCTGACTGAATTTCATATGTTCGTGTTTTATATGAAAAGAGCTGCTAACGTTTTGATTCTTCTGAATATTTGTCAAGGCCGAGACATGGAACCCATTCCTCTTCCACAAAATGCATCAAAGAGTTAGATAGGTTGGCGGTTCGATTAACTGCTCTTTTAAATGATGCAAAAGATGTTGCGAAGCAGAACAATTTTTCCTTGGTAAATATACCAGCATGGTTATGGGGATGGAGATCTCCTTGGAAAGGAAGACAGAAGATGGAGAGCTAATCAGCAAAGGAGAAAATGAGCTGTATCTGCTAGGAAAAAGAACTAGGGAAAAGTTTCTGGAATTGTTTGATGAGGAATATGACCCAGATGTCTTTTCTATTAAGGCAACACAGGTTGGATATCTTACTCCATTTTTTTTCTTCCTTGAGAAGCGGGCATTACCAAATTAGGATTTGGCGAGGAGCTCTTGTGCTTGCACTTCCTGATTTTGATAAGGTGTTTGAAATTTGATTGTGATGTATCTAAATTAGTAATTGGTGGAGTATTAAGTCAGGAAGGTCGGCTTATCGTTTTCTTTAGCGAGAAATTAAATGCTTCAAGAAGCAATTACTCAACTTATGATGTCGAGTTGTATGCTATTGTTCAATCTCTACGACATTGGGAACATTATCTACTTCATCAGGAGTTTGTTAAATTCATATCACGAGACATTGAAGTATATCAATAGTGATCATAAGTTGAATAGTCGGCATGGAAAGTGGGTTGCCAATATACAAAGGTTTGTTCCGTTTGTTATTCGACATAAAGAAGGTCGGCAGAACAAAGTAGCTGATGCGTTGAACCGATGAGTTTCACTTTTGTCGACTTTACAAGCTAAACTTATCGGCTTTGAGCAATTAAAGGAATTGTATAAGAAAGATAAAGATTTCGGTGAAATTTGGGCAAAATGCTATCAGGGAATTTTGAAAACTATGTGCTTGTTGATGAATTTCTTTTCAAAGAAAGCAATTAGTTGTGTTGAATTCCGATGTAATTATTTTGGAGAACCATAACGGAGGTCCGTTGTGGAGGTCTGGCAAGGCATTTCAGCCGAGACAAGACGACTGGTTTAGTGGAGGAGTATTTTGTATGGCCGAAATTAGCGAGAGATGTAACGAAACCCGTGGAGAGATGCTGAGCTTGTACATTGGCCAAAAGTCGACGGCAGAACACGGGTCTTTACACGCTACTATCGGTGCCCGAAGCTCCGTAGGAGGACATCAGCTTAGACTGTCTTGGGTTTTCCTAGAGCACAAAGAGGTATGGATTCAATCTTAGTTGTTGTCGACAGATTTTCAAAAATGGCACATTTTATTCCATGCAACAGAATGTTTGATGCCTTTCGAGTGGTCATAATAAATTTTAGAGAGTTTGTTAAGTTACATGGAATTCATAAGACGGTGACGTCGGACCGAAATACAAAGTTTGTAGGGCATTTTTGGATAACCTTATGACGAAAGATGGAGACACGGTTGCAATTCAGTAATTTACATCATCCGCAGACTGATGGACGGACTGAAGTAGTGAACCGAACATTAGAGAATTTGCTAAGAAGCTAAATAGGCGATAACAAGAAAAGTTAGGAGTCTCTCTGATATCACAAGACGGGTTTTCCTACAACCGATCGACTTCAAGGTCAACAAGGAAGAGTCTTTTTGAGATGGTGTATGGGAGAAATCCTAATAGTCTTGATCTTACGCCGATTCCTATCACTACGAAGTTTGTCGAGATGCCGACGACATGGCCAAATATATTAAAAAGATTCATCAACAGATTCGAGCCAAGTTAGAGAAGTCCAACCAAAAGTACAAAGCAGTTGCTGATAAGCAACGATGATCGGCCGAATTGAAGTAGGTGATTTGGTGTGGATCAATTTTCCGCCCGATCGATTTTCTCGAGGTAAATTTGGAAAGCTGAAGGACCGAGCCGATGGACCATTCAGGGTGCTGGAAAGAATTGGTGAGAACACATATAAGATCGAGCTACCATAAAGTTATGTAGTTTTGGTGATCTTCAATATTGCCGATCTAAAACGCTATGTTGAGGATCAAGGAGAGCCGGACTCGAGGTCGAGTTCTTTCCAATCCGGAGAGTTTGATCCAGAAGCGGGTCCCAAACCCGAATCCGAATAGGAGTTGGTTCCAAAAGATTTGGAAAGATTCGGTAGAAGATTTGATTACAATTTAAATTTGAGATTTAAATAAGATTTGTTTCTATTTAATTCGTTTGGATCTAATTAGTTTAGGTTAGTTTTATTTTATTGTTTAACTTTTTAGTTGAGATTTATTTCTTTTTGCTTAAGTTTTTATATTCCTATTTAAAAGATGATGAGAATTATTGTATTAAGGGAGTTGATTTGATTATTGAATAAGGGTTGCTTGTTAGCAAAGGAAAAGCTACGGTTTTGTGTTTGAAGGCGAGACCATCAGAACTCGTCCTTGGTTATTTTAGGGTTTTGATCATGTGTTGTCTCTTGTGGGGGGTCTAGGTTGCACGGACACTTCCAACGGGTTGTTGTATCCGTGCCTGACACGTTTCGGACACCGACACTTGTACGGTGCGTATCGGACGTGTTGTTTCTATGTCATATACATATAGTATGTGTTTTATGTGTATCATATACTTATAAACATATTTTTAGTATGTTATTAGCGTAAAGCATGTTAGACTCGATAATTTTCTCTTGTTTAATGTTGTCATAATAGTTTGATATCTTATTTATTTTTATAAGATTATATATATAGTCGTGTCCTCGTATCCTAAATTTTGGGATTTTCCGTGTCACCGTATCGCATCGTGTCGTATTCGTGTTCCCGTATCCGTGTCCATGCAACCTTGGAGGGAGTAGATCGTACTGAGCGTTATGTCTTCGTAGAGCAATCCTCATCAGTTTTACACCAAGTGAATTGGAAAAGGTTGATACATACAGTTTCAATGGATGCTGGTTTGTCAGGTTTTGCCCAACATCGATACACCTATCTGTCATGTAAAAATTAAAATTAATAACTGACCTTGTTTTAGCTTCTTAATAGATGGGAAGCTTTTCAGGATTTGTTGTTTCACATTGATATAGACCTGTAATACAGATATTTTTGGTTGTGCCTCAAGAAAGGAAGCTCGACAGGGGTGTCATCATACTGAAACCTTAAGCACAAAGAATATTTGATGTTCTAATACATAGATGTTGTCGACATCATTATTATCTACAATGAACCAACCTCTCAAATATATCCTTTAAGTTGATCAAAAACGTATGTATCAAGAATTTAAGGATATATTGGTTCATTGTATACATTTGTATACATATATAGGCAAGCTTAGGTTCAGTGTGTGCTTTTTCAGGTTCAGGTGTGGTTGGGTTTGGAGTAAAATGAAAACACACCTGTGTTTATTTGGGCAGGCTTTAAACCACTCCAAAACCTTCCGGGTCACGTTTGGGCGGGTTTGGGTTGAACTCAACCTGGCTATTGGTTAACACCCTTCCTTAGAGTGTTTTATGCAGACTTGTGTTGGTGATATCTATTTGGAACTCAGCAGGGAGCTGTTCGATTTATCTTATTTGTGAATTTATGAGACTGTGCTGACCGAATGACTCATTAACTGTATATTAGAAAGATTTTAATGAGCAATGTTCTTAGAGGCTTATGTTTGTGTTCAAGGAATTGGGGGTATAGCAGGGACCCCAGATTCATATTGGATTGGGGATGCTGCTATTATTTTCCATGCATGGATGATCCTAGCCACACATCCCTCGTTAAAACACACCCTCATTCCCATGGCCTCAAGAATTTAAGGATTTTCGTGCCCTCGAGAATTACATCACTCGTTAAAACACACCCTGATACCCATGGCCTCAAGAATTTAAGGATTTTCACGCCCTCAAGAATTAGATGGCGGAGGACCACCACCTTGATAGCAAATTACAGAGTACAAAAACAGAAATATGTCCAGGACAGCAGCATGAACAACTCCCTAGCATTAAATAATAATTACTCTAACACTCTCTTACCTCTCAACACAGATATTAAGTAATCGCGTGCCTCCTAAATTCCTTTTATATGGAACTAAATTGTCCCCTCTGCCTTTCCACAAATTGTAGCAAATTTTTGAGTAAAATGGATAATTAGTCCTCCCAAAAGATCCATTAAAAAGTTTTTCAAGAACTTTTGTCAACTGCCTTTTTTCTCCTCGAGGTAGATAATTGTCGGTGTAATTTGATACAAGGATTTTTTCAAGATTACCCAAAGAACATGTAACAGATTTTCACTACCAGTTTTGTTCACAGCCCCCTTCCCTCAGTTGTATAAAATGACGTGTATGAGCTAGATGAGTGGCATATTATGAGCATTACCGACGTCGCGACGTGAAGGAATGTTGCATGAAAGCTATGTTTTGGACCCTGTATAGTTTCTGTATCCAGCAAGACATATATTGCTGATAAATTGGAAAAATCAATATTTGCTGCAGTTATTTATATATATATCACAACAACAACAACAACTGAGCCTTTTATCCCAAGCATATGGGGTAGGCTACATGAACCAACATGAGAATCACGCCGGGTCCAGCACATGAATCCTCTGTCTCCACTCACTTCTATCGAACAATATACTTTCATTGAGTCCTTTGGCAACCATATATATATAATGACCTGACTGAATTTCATATGTTCGTGTTTTATATGAAAAGAGCTGCTAATGTTTTGATTCTTCTGAATATTTGTCAAGGCCGAGACATGGAACCCGTTCCTCTTCCACAAAATGCATCAAAGAGTTAGATAGGTTGGCGGTTCGATTAACTGCTCTTTTAAATGATGCAAAAGATGTTGCGAAGCAGAACAATTTGTCCTTGGTAAATATACCAGCATGGTTATGGGGATGGAGATCTCCTTGGAAAGGAAGACAGAAAGATGGAGAGCTAATCAGCAAAGGAGGAAATGAGCTGTATTTGCTAGGAAAAAGAACTAGGGAAAAGTTTCTGGAATTGTTTGATGAGGAATATGACCCAGATGTCTTTTCTATTAAGGCAACACAGGTTGGATATCTTACTCCATTTTTTTTCTTCCTTTAATATTTTGGTGACTAAGATCAGAGAATTTCTATTAGCATGCCAAAATTGCAGTTAGTAAATTGGCAGTTATGTTACAAAGTTTCGAGAAAAGTCAGATAAAATCCTGTAAATCAAACCTATTTGGAAAAAGCTGTTACTTGAGCTAATTCTAAACCCTACCATGTGTAGAAGTGTCAGACATGTCCGATTTAGGCTGATACGGCCCATGCGTGTTGGACACGGTGATGGATGGAGTGTTGGGATGGTTGACAAATGTTGGATACGAACCCGCAGAGCCAATAGATGTGTTGTTGCTTCCTAGGTTTTAAGGAATGTTAAATAAACCTTCATTTTTTACCTTCTCTGATTATTTGTCATCGGTGTCTTTTAGAAACCAAATAATTCTTGTGTCTAATGATACAGGTTCCTCAAGCATCAGCCAGTGCCGTGGCATTTGGTCTTGGATTGTTTTCTGGGTAAGGAAGCCTCGGATCAGAGAGGCATCGTGCCTTCTCTGTGATAAGTGAATGTCGCGCAAGTGATATATGTTTACGATTTTTTGATACTTGTGAAACTTGCGTTAGATAATTTACTAACATACTGTATTGCTATAGCTAACCTTCTAAAGGTTCAACTTTTGTTAGTAAAGTAGGCTCATCAGTTTTGACTTAAAGGATCTTAAGTATGATCATGAATTTCTTCATAATTTGATGTTCTATCAAACGGAAAACATCAGAGAATATGTATCATTTTGTGTAATTAATTGTTATCCTTTCTATTTTAATCAAGCGGTTTCACAGAAATAGCCTGGTTTTAGAGTTCTATATGATCATGGATTTTTCAAACCGCACAGTTCTGCACACAAACATCCTTAAATATGTGCACGCGTGCGCATGTACATAATTATTCAGAGATGAATGTGGGTTGATCTAAAAAAAATCCCTGTATTATCTGACTTTGCGCTTCTTGGATAATAAATGGTTACAAATCCCATACATGCAGAGTGTACATCAGTTCTGTAATATTTTCAACTTTAGTCCTTCTATCAAGTTGCATAACCGTTATCTTTGGTAGGAACTGTGATATATCTCTTTCAGGTATAGAGAAAATCTGGAGCCTGCTGTTGATATGATTAAAAAACCCATTTTAGAAAGTATTTCTTCTTAGGATGGCAGACGATACCAGCTAAATTTAACTAAGCACGATATTGCTTCTTTGTGGTTTCTCTGCAAGCGGGTATACTGAAGTCTCTTAAAGTCTTATAGATATAGTCCTGTTCTTATTTTCCCAGATCAATTTACTGTTTTTCATATTTCCGGAAGCATCTTCATTGGATATCACCGATCAAGCTTGTGGCCTTTTCAATCCCTCAGAGGTATAGCTCTTTCTATTTTTCTTCTGACTGGAGTTATTTTTCTCGTTCAGCCTTTTATATCGGTGGATTATAAGTGATGTTAGTATTTATTGAAAAATTTTATGTTCAGGTTTTTGCTTTGTGTATGTGCCATGTTGATGTTGATGTTGATCATCTAACTTTTCATTGCGTGTCCATCTAATCTCTGCTTCAGCCTATTGACTAGGGACTATTGAAAAGAAAAAAACATTTGCTTTGAAAGTTCAATTTGGTTTATGCTTGGGTGGTCTACTATGGGAAGTGATGTATATACTAAGATGATTAGTGGAATGAATACGGATCTATTGAAATGATCTTCTTGATCCAGAAAAAAGATAAAATAAGGTGATCTTTCCCTTCAAAACCCTAACCCGCCGGCTATCTCTCCTCTCTCTCTCTCTCTCTCTCTCCCCTCCTTCGCCTTGATCCCCCTTCCTCCTCCTCCTCCTCCCCCTCCCCTTCATCCATCTCCGGCGGTGCGGTCTTCCGCGGGAGCATCGTAAGGACCTCCGAGGGGCCCACAACCCTAGCAAGAGCAAGAAGAAGAAGAAGTGCGAGACGACGATTCTATTCTCATCGGAAGTCACCCAGATTGCCGCATCGTGCTCGATCATCCGAGCATCGGCCGTTTCCATCTCGAAATCCAGAGCCTCTCCGTGACCGATCTCGATTCGGGTATTTATTGTTTCTTGGATTGGTTCATAATTTTTTTTTGTGTTTTTCTTTTTTCATCAATTTGAAATTTTGTTTTGCAGTTCATGGCACCTGGGTTTCAGGGGAAAAGATTGGGGCTAAGATTGCTGCTGTTGATTAAGTGGGGGTTTACGAGCTGCATTGGGTGCCTTTGAGTGGTGCTTTTGAGATGGAGAATCCGTTGCCGGCGGTGCTTGAAGAGAACGAGGATACCCAACAGGTAAGATTTAGGAAAGAAAGGTTCAATTTTTTTTAATTTGTATTAATTTATCTAGTCAAAATTTCAGTCAGTTTGATTCATTAGATCTTAATTTAGATTATTGTTCCTATATTTGATATTGATTTGTGATGCATTTATAGATTATGATACCAAATAATATAGATCATCCCCTTTTTCTATCTGATTGAGATGAGACTAAATAGATTTTAGACCTAAGCTGAAGATTGATTAAAATTGGCACTACAGTAATCATGTACTTGAATGTATGAAGAAGCCATAGGTTTCATTAGTGAAACTCTGGAAAAGGCATAGAAACATATCTATTGGGTAGCCTTTAACTACATTTCTGCTCCTTAACACCTGAAGGCTACCGTTTACATTTGCAAGAAAGAAGAAGAAAAAGCTAAAACCAACGGCTGCTTGATCAACCAATCATTTAGGAATAAGCGTCGGATTACACTACCCTTATATAAATTAATGTGATCTCTGCGAACAATATTAAAGACTGATATCACGATTCTTAAATTAGATCCTACCATTCTTTAAACTTTCCTTTTTTAATTCCGTCAAAAGAAACAACACGCCGTCACTGTGATTTCATCTCTCGATGTCGATCCTTCGAAACCCCAACCTTCGAAACTCAAAAATTTTAATTTCCTATTCTATTTCCTTATTTTCACTACTTCCAAATTTTGGAATCTATTTCCATAAGCACCTATCCTTGGTTCTCCGTCTATAACCGTTTCATTACGGATTTAATCTACCCACGGGCTTAATTATTGTCTTTTCATAATTTCCTTTAATTTATGCCCATAGCAATATGCACCTACCATTGATTCTTTTCCTATAACCATCCCATTATATAAATTTGTCTATAGACATTCAAGTTCAAGTCCTCGCCATTTTTAGATCGACCTGATTATGTTAACCCGGGGATCTTTTGATTGTACACATCCGTGATTGTGAATTTCGCCAAATTTACATTGCACACGAAACCAATCATTCATGATACCTCGACTTTTATTTTATCATCGTCTAGCCTTTCTTGAATCAACATCGCATTTCACTTGTCTCGTTTTTCAAATATTCGAAAACGTCCATAACTTTTAAAGCAAATTTCTCAGGATTTCAAAGACTTTGCGCCATTTTGCATTACAACCTTTTTGAAAAATGCTTCAATTTATTTAATTTCTAAATCTATTTCTTAACATTACTGCTTTTAAAAAGACAATCTTCCTATATGATTAACTAATGTCTTTTTATAGTGCCCTCCAACTCTTGTCCACAATAATATACATCTACCATTGATTATGTAATTATGTTCCTATGAACATTTATCTAAATGAATTCAAGTTCAAGTCTTTTCCATTTTTACGTCGACGTGTATAGGTCAACCCGTGACTCTTGATTGTACATGTATTTTTCTTTAGTTTCATTTTTTAAAATGCACCATAAAGTTATTTTAAGCCTTTTCACTTGTCTCGTTCTTTAAAACTACTTAACTCTATTTTTTAATCTAAATTAAAAAATTTCGAATCTATTTTTGTATTATTACTACTTCCAAATTTTTAAATCCATTTTCATATGGTGCTATCATTGATTCTATGTCTATAACTGTCTGAATCCTTATTCCTTACTGATTTAATTTACCAACGGGCTTAATTATTGTATTTTCATGTCCGATTTTTGACCAGGTTAATATGCACCTACTATTGATTCTCTTCTTATAACCATCCCATTACGGACATTTGTTAATAGGAATGCAAGTTCAAGTTCTCTCAATTATTAGATCAATCTGAATATGTCAACCCGGAGCTCTACACATCCGTGATTGTGGCTTTCGCCAAATTTACTATACGTACGTAACCAGTCATACATGATACCCTGTCTTTTTATCTAGCCTTATTGGATATATCGCATTTCACTTGTCTCGTTTATAAAATATTCGAAACCGTCTTTAAAGAATTTACACCATTTTGCATTTCGGCACTTTTTATTCATTAGAAATGCTGTATTTTGAAAATGCTTCAATTGTATTAAATTTCTAAATCTATTTTTTAACCTTGCTGCTTTTAAAGGGAGCATAAATTTTCACCCGTTTCATTAAAGCAATTGACGCTAATTTTCTTAAATTTTAAATTTCTAAATCATTTTCTTTAATCACGCTATTTTTAAATGTGCCATAAAGTATTTTCAAGTTTTTTCACATCGTCTCGTTCTTTAAAAGTGCTTGAATCTTATTTTTTAATCAAAATTTTAAATCTCATAATCTATTTCCTAAACTTTACTACTTTCAAATTTCTAAACCTGTTTCCATATCGACCTAACATTGATTCTCATGTCTATAACTATCTAAACCATGATTTCTCAGTGATTTAATCTTCTTATGGGCTAATTATTCAGTTTTTCTTATGTCCTTCAACTCGTGTCCACAGCAATATGCAGCTACTTTTGATTCTGTAAATATGTTCCTATTACCGTTCTATGGACATTTATCAATAGACTTTCATATGCACGTTCTCTCCATTATTTGATCGACGTGAATGCCAACATGTGACTTTTCGATTGTACACATTCATAATCCAATGCTTCTGTTCCTATAATCGTTGTCCTATGATTCAAGTTCAAGTCATCTCCATTTTTTGATCAACGTGTATATGTCAATTCGTGACTCTTTTGATTATACACGTATTTTTCCTTAGCTTCATTATTTTTAAATGCACAACAAGTTATTATAACCCTTTCTTTTGTCTCGTTCATTAAAATAATTTAAATCAAAATTTTATTTTAATTTTAAATCTTTGAAACTATTTCCTTATTATTACTACTTCAAAATTTCTCGACTCATTTCCGTATGGACGTATCATCGATTCTCCTATGTATAACCATTTTAACCCTAATTCCTTGGTCATTTAATCTTCCTACATGCTTAATAACTGTCTCATTATTATGTTATCAAACTTGTGTCCACAACAATATGCACTTACCATTGATCATGTTTGTATAACCGTTTCTCCAATGGGCATTTATCAATAGACATTCAATCTGATTTTGTTCCTCCGACAGACATTTAAACTCAAGTCATCTCCATTATTTGATGGACGTGACTATGTCATCCCGTGACTTTTCGATTGTTCACATTCATGTTTCTTTGATTCTGTTCTTATAAATGATGTCAAATAGGCATTTAAACTCAAGTCCTCTCCATATTAGATCGATGTGACTATGTCAACCCGTGACCTTTCGATTATACACATTTATGATGCACTGAATCTGTTCCAATAACCGTTGTCTCATGAACATTTATCTAAAGGCATTCAAGTTTAAGTCTTCTCCATTTCTAGATCGACGTGTATATGTCAACCCATGACTCTTTTGATTGAAACACGTTTTTTCTTAGTTTCACTATTTTAAGTGCACAATAAAGTTATTTTAAGCCTTTTCTCCCCGTTCTATAAAATGAATTAAATCTATCTTTTATCTAAATTTTAGATTTCCGAATCTATTTCCGTATTATTGCTACTTCCAAATTTCTGAATCCATTTCCGTATGCACTTATCATTGATGCTTTTGACTATGATCGTCTTAATCTTGATTATTTACTAATTCACTTGCATGCATATTTAATTATTGTCTTTTCATAATGTCCTCAAACTCGTGTCTACAAAAAATATGCACCTACTATTAATTCACTTCCTATAAGTGTTCCTCCCATGGATATTTATGAATAAACTTTCACGCTCAAGTCATCTCCATTATTTGATCGACTTGATTATGTCAAAACCCGTGACTTTTCGATTGTACCCATTCATGACCTACTGATTATGTTCCTATAGCCGTCGTCCTATTTACATTTATCGAAAGGCATTCAAGTTCAAGTCATCTCCATTATTTGTTCTAAAATTTCCGAGTCTATTTTCGTAGTATTACTACTTTCAAATTTCTGAATCCATTTTCATATGCACCTATCGTTGATTCTCCTGTCTATGACTATCTTAACCTGATTCATTAGTGATTTAATATACCTACGGGCTTAATTATTATCTTTTTATAATGTCCTCAAACCCGTGTCCATAAAAAATATACACCAACTATTGATTCAGTTCTTATCCGTTTCTCATGTGGACGTTTATGAATAGACATTGAAGTTCAATTCCTCTCCATTTTTAGATCGACGTCACTGTCAACTCGTGACTTTTTGATTGTACACATTTATGATCCACCGATTATGTTCCTATAACCGTCATCCTATTGACATTTATCAGAAGGAATTTTAGTCCAAATCCTCTCTATTATTGGTTTGACGTGTATAATAATGAATCTTTTGATTGTACACATTTCTCGTTAATTTCACTAATTAACGCCCTCCTTTGGATATTTGTCGGTTGACTTTCAAATCCACGTTTTCTCCATTATTTGATCGACGTGTTTATGTTACTCTTTTGATTGTACACATATTTCCCCTTGAGTTCATTATTTTTAAATGCGCTGTTACTTCCCTCTTATGGACATTTATCGGTAGACTTGCAAATCCACGTCCTCTCCATTATTTGATCGATGTGAATATGTAAACCCGTGACCTTTTCGATTGTACCCATTCATGATCTAGTTTTGTTCCATTAACCGTAGTCTTATGAACATTTATCTGAACACATTCAAGTTTAAGGCCTTTTCATTTTTAGATTGACGTGTATATGTTAACATGTGACCCGTTTGATTGTACTCTTATTTTTCCATAGTTTCACTATTTTTAAGTGCACTATAAAGTTATTTTAAGCCTTTTCTCTTGTCTCGTTTTTTAAAATTACTTAAATCTATTTTTTATCTAAATTTTAGTTTCTTGAATCTATTTTCGTATTACTGCCAAATTTCTGAATCCATTTTCATATGCATTTATCATTGTTTGTTATGTCTATGACTGTCTTAATTTTGATTCCATACTGATTTAATCTACCTACAGATTTAATTATTGTCTTTTCATAATGTCCTCAAACTCCTGTCTACAAAAAATATGCACCTACAATTGATTCGCTTTCTATAATCGTTCCTCTTATGGATATTTATGTATAGATATTCAAGCTCAAGTCCTCTCCATTATTTGATCGACATCACTATGTCAACCTGTGACTTTTCGATTATACACATTTGTGATCCACTGACTATGTTCCTGTAACCATCTTTTTGACATTTATCAAAAAGCATTTAAGTTCAAGTCATCCCCATTATTAGTTCGATGCCTGTATGTCAACCCGCGACTCTTTCGATTATATAAATATTTCCTCTTAATTTCACTATTTTTAAATGCATTATTACCGCCCTCCTATGGATATTTGTCAATAGACTTTTAAATCCACATCCTCTTCATTATTTGATCGATGTGTATATGTCAGCCCATGATTCTTTCGATTGTTCACATTTCCTCTTAATTTCACTATTTTTAAATGCACTATTTCCGCCCTCCTATGAACGTTTATCAATAAACTTTCAAATCCACGTCCTTTCCATTATTTGATCGACGTGAATATGTCAACCCGCGACTTTCGATTGTAATCCAATGGTTATGTTCTAGTAATCGTTGTTTTATGAACATTTATCTATCAAGTCCTCACCATTTTTAGATCGACGTGTTTATGTCAATCCGTGATTTTTTTTTAATTCGACACGTATTTTCCCTTAGTTTCACTAGTTTTAAATGCACTATAGAGTTATCTAAAGCTTTTTCACTTATCTTGTTCTTTAAATTGTCTTAAATCTATTTGTTAATCTAAATTTTTAATTGCCGAAGCTATTTCCTTAATATTACTACATTCAAATTTCTGAATCCATTTTCATATGCACTTATCATTAATTCTTCTGTCTATAACTGTCTTAACCCTGATTCCTTGGTGATTTAATTTACGTACAGGCATAATTATTGTCTTTTTATAATGTCCTCAAATTCGTGTCCATAAAAAATATGCACTTACTATTGATTCAGTTCTTATCCATTTCTCCTATGAACATTTATGAATAAATATTCAAGCTGAAGTCCTCTCCAATATTTGATCAACATGACGTTAACCCATGACTTTTCGATTGTACACATTCATGACCCACTGATTATGTTCATATAACTGTCTTCTTATTGACATTTATCAAACGGCATTTAAGTTCAAGTCCTCTACATTATTACTTCGACGTGTATATATCAACACATGACTCTTTCGATTGTACACATATTTCCTCTTAATTTCACTATTTTTAAATGCACTATTACCGCCCTCCTTTAGACATTTATTAATAGATTTCTAAATCCACGTCCTCTCCATTATTTGATCGACGTGTATATGTTAACCCGTGACTTTTTCGATTGTACACATATTTCCCCTTTTTCACTATTTTTAATGTCCTATTACCGCCCTCATATTTACATTTATCAGTAGACTTTCAAATCCTCACCCATTCCATCATTTGATCGACGTGAATATGTCAACGCGTGACTTTTTCGATTCTATGCATTCATGATCCAATGGTTCTGTTTCAATAACCATCGTCTAATGAACATTTATTTATACGCATTCAAGTTTAAGTCCTCTCCATTTTTAGATCGACGTGTATATGTCAACCCATGACTCTTTTGACTGTACACATTTTTCCTCAGTTTCACTATTTTTAAATGCACTATAAAGCTATTTTAAGCCTTTTCTCTTGTATCGTTCTCTAAAATGATTTAAATCTTTTTTTAAATCTAAATTAATCCATTTCCGTATTATTACCACCAATTTTCTGTATCCATTTCCATATCATAGGTTCTCCTGTCTATGACCGTCTTAATCTTAATTCCTTACTGATTTAACTACCTGCAAGTTTAATTATTGTATTTGCATAATGTCCTCAAACATGTGTCTGCAAAAAATATGCACGGATTATGTTCCTATAATCGTTCCTCCTATAGATATTCAAGCCCAAGTCCTCTCCATTATTTGATCGACGTGATTATGTCAACCCATGACTTTTCGATTGTATACATTCATGGTCTACTGATTATGTTCCTATAACCATCGTCCTATTGACATTTATCAAAAGACATTCAAGTTCAAGTCCTCTCCATTATTAGTTCGACGCGTGTATGTCAACCCGCGACTCCTTCAATTGTACACATATTTCCCCTTAATTTCTCTATTTTTAAATGCACTGGTACCACCTTCCTATAGTCATTTATCAATAGACTTTCAAATCCACGTCATCTCCATTATTTAATCGACTTGTATATCTCATCCCATGACTTTTTCGATTGTACACATATTTCCCCTTATTTCACTATTTTTAAATGCACTATTATCGCCTTTCTATGTATATTTATCAATAGACTTTCAAATCCACGTCCTTCATTATTTGATCGACGTGAATATGTCAACTCGTGACCTTTCAATTGTACACATTCATGATCCAATGGTTATGCTCCAATAAACATTGTCTTGTGGTCATTTAATCTTTCTACGAGATTAACTAATGTCTTTTTCTAATGTTCTCCAACTCGTGTCTGCCACAATTTGCACCAACCATCAATTGTGTAATTATGTTCCTATAATCGTCCTCTTATTGACATTTATCAATAGACTTTCAAATCCACGTCCTTTCTATTATTTGATTGACGTGAATATGTCAACCCGTGACTTTTTATTGTACACGTTCATGATCCATTGGTTCTGTTTCTATAATCATTGTTTAATGAACATTTATCTAAAGGCTTTAAAGTTCAAATACTCTCCATTTTTAGATCGACATGTATATGGTATCCTATGACTCTTTTAATTATCCACGTACTTTTCCTTAGTTTGACTATTTTTAAATGCACTATAAAATTATCTAAAGCTTTTTCACGTGCTTTTGTTCTTTAAATTGATTTAAATCCATTTTTTAATCTAAATTTTAAATTTCCGAGTCTATTGCTTATTATTATTACTTCCAAATTTCTGAATTCATTTCCATATGTACCAATCATTGATTCTCCTGTCTATGGCCGTCTTAACCGTGAATCTTTATTGATTTAATGTATCTACGAGCTTAATTATTGTCTTTTTATAAAGTCCTCAAACTCGTGTCAATAAAAAATATTGTTTCGGTTTTATCCGTTTCTCCTATGGACATTTATGAATAGACATTCAAGCTCAAAATGCTCCCCGTTATTTGATTGACGTGACTGTCAACCGGTGACTTTTCGATTGTATGTCAACCGGTAATTTCACTATTTTTAAATGCATTATTACCTCCTTCCTTTGGACGTTTATCAATAGATTTTCAAATCCATATCCTCTCAATTAATTTATCGACGTGTATATGTCAACCCGTGACCTTTTCAATTATACACATAGTTCCTCTTAATTGCACCATTTTTAAATGCATTATTACCGCCCTCTTATGGATATTTATCAATAGACTTTTAAATCCTTGTCCTTTCCATTATTTGATCGACGTGAATATGTCAACTCATGACTTTTTCGATTGTACATATTCATGTTCCAATGGTTCTGTTCCAACCGTTATTTTATGAACATTTATCTAAAGACATTCAAGTTTAAGTCCTCTCCATTTTTAGATCGACGTGTGACTTTTTTTATTGTATATGTATTTTTCCTTAGCTTCACTATAACCGTTCCTCCTATGGACATTTATAAATAGACATTCAAGCTCAAGTCATCTCCATTATTTGATCAGCGTGACTATCAACCCGTGACTATTTGATTGTACATATTCATGATCCCTATAACTGTCGTCCTATTGACATTTATCGAAAGGCATTCAAGTTCAAGTCCTCTCGATTACCACCATCCTACGAACATTTATCAATAGTCTTTCAAATCTACATCCTCTCCATTATTTGATCAACGTGAATATGTCAACCCGTAACTTTTCAATTGTACACATTCATGATCCAATGGTTCTGTTCCAATTATCGTTGTCTTATTAACATTTAATATTCCTACGAGATTAACTAATGCCTTTTTCTAATGTCCTTTAACTTGTGTCTACAACAATTTGCACCAATCATAGATTATGTAATTCAGTTCTTGTAACCGTCCTCCTATCCTCTACATTATTTGATCGACGTGAATATATGAACCTATGACTTTTCGATAGTACACATTCATGATCCAATGGTTCTGTTGCTATAATCATGTTTTATGAACATTTATCTAAATGCATTCGAGTTCAATTATCTCTATTTTTATATCGACGTGTATATGTCAACCCGTGGCTTTTTTTATTGTACACGTATTTTCCCCTAATTTCCCTATTTTTAAATGCCTTATAAAGTTATTTAAAGCTTTTTCACTTGTCTTAAATTGACTTAACTCTATTTTTTAATCCAAATTTTAAATTTCTGAGTATAGTTCCTTATTATTACTACTCTCAAATTTCTGGATCCATTTCCAAATGCACCTATCATTGATTCTCCTGTATATGACTGTCTTAAACCTTATTTCATAGTGATTTAATGTATCCACTGTTCTTCGCCGAAAGGACGCGACCGGAGACGTTGGGACGTCCGGCCTGTATTTTAGGGGCAGATGCTATTTGGTGTTATTCGTCCACCTCTCCGAACATACCAAGTTGATTTATGGCACCGTGCGTCGGAGGTTTAAACGAATGCGGCTGATATAGCAGACTTCGTCAGATTCCCCCTCATTTGAGGGGTTTTTAATTGTGGGGACGCTCTTCCCTGCAGGCGCAAGCCCCTGCAGTTAATTACGCTACCGCATCGCAGTAACAACTTTCTCCTTCTCCAGATGGTCACTTCGTGTCGTGTGTGTTTGTTTTGTTTTTAGTTGCCCGTGAATTGTATACGGAGACTAATTTATGTTGTCGCCCGTAGGGCGTAGATTAATCCAAATCCGTATTTTCTTAGATTTGGGTTTGGGGTTGGGTTTAAGGATCGTTAATCTCATTTGAGACTAAGATCAACTTAAACGTTTGTTAAGGATACGTTAGTCCAATTTTAGACTAAGATCAACTTAACGTTTGTTAAGGACACGTTAGTCTAGACTAAGATCAACTTAACAGGATTATTTAGATCCAACAAAAGAGCATTTGGGCTCTATTGTTTTAGTTTAGGGACATTACGGTCCAGTTTAAAGACGTCATAGTCTGTAAAGTTCAAAGACATCATAGTCTATGAGTTTAAGGACCTCACAGTCCGTAAAGGTTAAGGACATCATAGTCCATGAGTTTGAGGACCCCACGGTCCGTAAAGGTTAAAGACATCGTAGTCCATGAGTTTAAGGACCTCACAGTCCTGTTTAAAGACGTCATAGTCTGTAAAGTTTATAGACATCATAGTCTATGAGTTTAAGGACCTCACAGTCCGTAAAGGTTAAGGACATCATAGTCCATGAGTTTAAGGACCCCACAGTCTGTAAAGGTTAAGGACATCGTAGTCCATGAGTTTAAGGACCTCACAGTCCGGTTTAAAGACGTCATAGTCTGTAAAGTTTATTGGTTGTCGGGACCCGTCACATCTCTGAAGACGTTGAAGAATTACAACGACACATATCAGAGGAATGAAGAGATGTACCCTTGAACCGATTTTGATTAGGAGATCTGTAGTCATGATTTGAGACTAAGACCAATTAATTGGATTATGAGCATATAGGCTCAGTTAATCTGAATTGAGGACTTATGGCCATCTTGGCTTAAGTCCACTCAGGTTAAAAATGTTGAACATTTGTTTTGGGCTGTTGACCATTTTTTTTGGGCTCGGTCCTTTTTAACAATGCTGAGCATTGGTTTGGGCTTTGTCAGCCTTTCTGTCTTTTATTGAATGCTGAGCATTCATTATGGCTCTGGGGCTTTTATGAACACTTTATGTTCTCTTTAGCACCCACGTGAGGAGCACGTGGTGCACTTGACGCTGTGCGCCAGTTGATGAGCCCAAAGCGCTTCTTGTGAGGTAGCGCACACGTGATGAGCACAGAGCGCTTCTTTTAAACTTGGAGCGCTAAGGCTCCGTAGCGCTATGCGCTTGATTTTGGGGCGCTGGTGCGCTTCTTTGAATTTGGAGCGCTAAGACTCTTTTAGGCAGTTTTGCGCTCTGTGAATTAAATTCTCTTTCATAGGAGACTTCGTTTCATAGATCTAAGAAACTAAGTTCTTATTTTTAATAAGAGATTTTTCAATCTTTTCTTTTTTTGTAAAAGACTCTGTCTTTATTTTATAGATCTATTGTCTGAAGAAAATTAAGTTCTTCCTGATGAGATGTTATCATCTCTTTTATGAAAGACATTGGTCTTATAGATCTATGATCCAGAAGAAGAAAAAGGTGTTCTTCTTCTTTTATGAGATGATTTCATCTCTCTATTTTTATTTACCTTAAAGAAATTGTTCTTCTTCCAAGAGCTTGCTCTTTTCTTTGAAATTTCTCAAAGTTTATGGGGGGTCCTCTCTCCTTTTAGACTTGAAGTCCTCGGTCATTTATATAGGGGAGGCTGATTTGTTTAATCAGTTGAAGAGATCTTTTCTCTAATTGATCTGGGGATGTTCCCCCCGTCGGATCTTTGATCCAAGGGCTTCTGATTTACAGAAGACAATTTTCTTGTTTTTAACAAGATTGAGATATCTTTTCCCCTACAGAATTTATTCTGTATTTTTGTGATTTTTAATCACCATTGGATCATTGATCCAACGGTGCTCTGATTTCATAGCACAATCTTTTCTGTTTGGAAAGATTCAACAAAATTTTATTCTGGTCAATTGATGATTTTTAATCATGTCCGTTGGATGTTTGATCCGAGGGCCGAGAACATTTTGTTCTAGCGTTAGCGCTCACGTGCTTTGCACGCAGTGCGCTGCTCAGGGCGCAACGCTCTTAGCGCTGGCGCTCACGTGCTTTGTACGTGTTGCGCTGCTCAGAGCGCAGTGCTCGCGCCCACGTGCTTTGCATGTGGTGCACTGCTCAGAGCGCAGCGCTCTTAGCGCTCACGTGCTTTGCACGTGTTGCGCTGCTCAGAGCGCAGCGCTCTTAGTGCTAGCGCTCACGTGCTTTGCACGTTGTGCGCTGCTCCAGAGTCTTTGACTCTCAACGCCGGCGCTCGTGGCGCTAACTCCAAAATGAAGTGCGGCTTTATTTTGAATTTCAAAATTTGAACAGAGCTTTGCTCTGATTGGGGGAAACAAATGCCCTCCACCGTTGCGCTCACGTGGGCTACACGTGAGGGCAGCGGTGGCAGCATCTCTGCCATTGGATCAACTCAAAAGTTGAAACGGCTCTCAGTGCCTATAAATAGGACCCTTGGCCCTTGAGATGATCTCTGTTCATATTCTTTCTTGTTTTCTGAGAATTAATTTTCCTTCAGAGCATAGCTCTTTTAAGAAAAAAATTCTAAGAGTCAAAACTCTGCCCAACTTAGGTAAAAATCGAACTTTTTAACAGAGCTTTGCTCTCTTTAGATCATAGGTCTAATATATCTTTAGGGTTTTACCCATTAACAGAGCTATGCTCATCTCCAAGATATAATCTTTTTAGGGTGATTTTAACCCATGAACTGGAATATTGTTCGTGAAGAACTTAAGAGTTTATTCACAGATCTTAGAGTTTTTACTATGTAGAAGCTTTGCTTTTTAGGGTTTCTTGATGAATTGTTTCATCTTCCTTACAGAACATTGCTCTTTGGACTCATGATTAATTATGACAGATGTCTGTCTGTTGTAGAGCACTGCTCTCGATGGAAGATTTACTCCTTGGCCCGAGGGACCCTCATTAAATGATGATCCTTTGAGGATTTCATCATTTAATGACAGTCTCATCAAATGATGAGATTGTTTTATTAATAATGGGAATCATTTAGATTGTGTGGGTCCCCTTTGGCCCCTTTTTACTGCATTGTAGTGTGATACGGATTTAAAGTACCGTACTTGACTTGTAGCATTGACGGCTAACTTTGTTCTCTTTTGTGCAGGTATCATGTCTTTCGATACTTCGTTCCCTTTTGTCCGTTCAGAAAGCGGGTTTCCTGCAGCACCAGTAGACCGCGAAGTTCTCGCACTGATCAAGGATCATGACCCAGAGCGAAAGAATCTCCATTTATGGGGAACATGGTACAACCAGATCATCATGGATCGGTGCAACTTCTCTTGCGCAATACCTTCAGAGGCCATCTCGGCGGTTCATTATGCTGACGTACCCCCGGTGAACTATGTCGTGGAGGTGGTTAATTGGACCTCAGAGGGTTGCCTTCAGCCCTGTATGGCTGCAATACCTGTACAACCGCCGATGGCTTTGGACATTTTAGGGCGGCATATATGCCAGGGCGAGTTGCGTCCTTGGGGACAGCCATACAATATAGGATTGACTCCCCGTAACTCAACTGGATATCTGCAGTGGGCCCGATACATTTTATCGGCAAAGAAGGCAGAGCTGTTGAAGCTTGGGTTGTACCTCGCGATCTATGCTTCCCTATTCCAGTATTCCACAACTCCAGCATGGTGGGTCAAAGCCTTTTTGGAACAATGGAATGTTCCAACTCACACCTTCCTCATGCTAGATCGGGAAGTTTCCATCTATCTGGAGGAGTTTGCGGATATCTCCGGCTTGTCTGTCAGAGGGGAGCATTATGAGAATATCTTGCCCCTGATGAGTATATTTTTGCTACCCGACTAGTGATGACGGGTCTAACCCTAGAGAATACGATTCAGCACCGATTCCCCAGCTTGATCAAGGTGCTAAATATTTACGAGGGCCTATTTCTTGAATCTGGAAGCCATGGGGTTAGCTTTGTGGACTTCATCGCCCGTTTCCTCCGCCCAGAAGCTTTATCGCAACAAGGTGAAAGGTTTGCCAAACTTAATGATCCTTTCGGTTTTGGCTTGGATAAACGGCCGATAGCGGAAGTCGATCAAAGGAGTTTCTTCTTCCAAACGCCGTGGTCGTCCCGTTTTCAGAAATCGCCGCTCAGGACATCGATGAAGAGGCGTTCTTTCTAGGGTTCCTCGGTTTGTGGTTAAGCTGGTTTGCGCTTCCCATGCACCCTCGTTACATGAGGCCGTCCGTCTTCTTCCCAGCTCATCGGATGGTTGAAGGGAGACAGGTTGCTGTTGGGATTGCCGGGCTGGCTCATTTGTATCACGGCCTTAGCTTAGCGGCCGACACTACTCAACCGGGGGTGCAGCCCGTGAACTTTTCAATGCATTATTTTACTTCATGGCTCGAGCTGCGTGTGCTCGGTGCTTTTGGAATGCACAAGCGGCCCCATTTCTATGAGACTTGCAATTTTCCTCGGATCATGCGGTTGTTCGATGCCTCCACTGTGGAGCCAAGTCAACGAGAGGCTCGGGGTTTGATTCTTTGCCCGCGTACAGTCTGGGACAGCATGACCTTTGTTGATAAGGTCATAACCATCGGTAAGGAATCCACTAAGATGGTGCAGCCGCTGCGGAACACCTTTAAGGACGGAGCTTCTGTCTTGAAAGCTCGGGAGATTCTCCATTTGTACTCGATCGGGCCGGGCTACTTGGTGTTCAGGCAGAACGACTCGGCTTTGTTCATGAGATATAACTCCCACCGTTTTGCCCAGCAATCAAGTTATAATCAGGACGTCCCGCTCGAGGGATTCTTGGCGGAACCGGCTAATACTGAAGAGGGTATCCGGAGCGCTTTGCACCACTTCATGCGCCTAAACATAGGATCCAATTTCTTTATTAGTGAACCAACTTGTGTTCCAAGAATCCTGAATGTATATGTGGCGTGTTGTTATCAAAAGAGGAGAAGCGACTGTTGTTTGATCGCAAAGGTGCAGCCCCGGCTACTAATCCAACCGTTCCCCTAAAGCGGCGGACCATCGTTCGTCCTCCCCTGAGAGAAGCTGCACTATAAAGTTATTTTAAGCATTTTCTCTTGTCTCGTTCTTTAAAATGACTTAATTTTATTTTTTATCTAAATTTTAGATTTTCGAATCTATTTCCAGATTATTACTACTTCCAAATTTCTGAATCCATTTCCATATGCACCACCTATCATTGATTCTCCTGTCTATGGTTGTCTTAATCTTGATTCCTTATTGATTTAATCTACATACAAGTTTAACTATTGTCTTTTCATAATGTCCTCAAACTCGTGTCTACAAAAAATATGTACATACTATTGATTTGGTTCCTATAACCATTCCTCCTGTGGACATTTTTGAATAGACATTCAAATTCAAGTCCCTTCCATTATTTGATCGACGTGACTATAATAATTAGGGGTGAAAGTCGGGTTGGGTTAATCCAAACCTGACCTGACCTGGCCCGGTTTTTCCGGGTATTCTGGACATCCAACACCCATCTGAACCCGATCGGGCGGGTTGAAAATTATATAAAATAATTTCGGATTGGGTATGTGTTTAGTGTTAAACCCATCAGCCCGACCCCTAAACCCCAGCTCGAACCAAACCCACTTCATATATCCGATCCAACTTGATATATTACAGACATCTATTTTTAAATGCACTATTACCGGGCATTTATCAATAGACTTTCAAATCCACATCCTTGCCATTATTTGATCGACGTGAATATATGAACTCGTGACTTTTTGATTGTATACATTCATAATCCAATAGTTCTATTGCCATAATCGTTGTTTTATGAACACTTATCTAAAGCATTCAAGTTCAAGTCCTCTGCAATTTTAGATCGATGTTTATATGTCAACCCGTGACTCTTATGATTATACACGTATTTTCCCTTAGTTTCACTATTTTTAAATGCACTATAATATTATCTAAAGCTTTTTCACTTGTCTTGCTCTTTAAATTGACTTAAATCTATTTTTATCTAAATTTTAAATTTCTGAGTATATTTCTTTATTATTACTACTTTCAAATTTCTGAATCCATTTCCAAATGCACATATCATTGATTCTCTTGTCTATGACTATCTTAACACTGAATCCTTATTTATGTAATGTACCTACATGCTTAATTATTGTCTTTTTATAATGTCCTCAAACTCGTGTTCATAAAAAATACACTCCTACTATTGATTCGGTTCTTATCTTTTTCTTTTATGGAAATTTATGAATAGACATTCAAGCTCAAGTTCTCTCCATTATTTGATCGACGTGACTATGTCAACCCATGACTTTTCGATTGTACTCATTCATGATCCACTAAATATGTTCCTATAACCGTCATCATATTGACATTTATCAAAAGGCATTTACGTTCAGGTCCTCTCCATTATTAGTTCGACTTGTATATGTCAGCCCATGACTCTTTCGATTATACACATATTTCCCTTTAATTTCACTATTTTTAAATGCACTGTTACCGCCCTTCTTTGCACATTGATCAATAAACTTTCAAGTCCACGCCCCCTTTATTATTTGGTCGACATGTATATGTCAACCTGTAACTCTTTCGTTTGTACACATATTTCCCCCTAATTTCACTATTTTTAAATGCATTATTACCGTCGTCCTATGGACATTTATCAATAGACTTTCAAATCTACGTCCTCTCCATTATTTGATCGACGAGTATATGCCAACCCGTGACTTTTTCGATTGTACACATTCATATCCAATGGTTCTGTTCCAATAACCGTTGTCTTATGAACATTTATCTAAAGGCATTCAAGTTTAATTCCACTCCATTTTTAGATCGGCGTGTAAATTTCAACCCGTGACTCTTTTGATAGTATACTTATTCTTCCTTAGTTTCACTATTTTTAAATGTGCAATTAAGTTATTTTAAGCCTTTTCTCTTGTCTCGTTCTTTAAAATGACTGAAATCTTTTTAATCTAAATTTTAGATATCTGAATCAATTTCCGCATTATTACCACTTCCCAATTTCTGAATCCATTTCCATATGCACCTGTCATTGATTCTCCTTCCTCTTACTGTCATATTCTTGTTTTCTTACTGATTTAATTTACCTACTTGTTTATTGTCTTTCCATAATGTACCAAACTCGTGTCCACAAAAAATATGCAACTACTATTGATTCGGTTTCTATAACCGTTCCTCCTATAGGCATTTATGAATAGGCATTCAAGCTCAAGTCCTTTCCATTGATCGACGTGATTATGTCAACCCGTGGTTTTTTGATTGTACACATTCATGATCCATTGATTATGTTCCTACAACCGTCGTCCTATTGACATTTATCAAAAGGCATTCAACTTCAAGTCCTCTCTATTATTAGTTCGACGTGTGTATGTCAACCCGCGAATCTTTCGATTGTACAGATATTTCCCTTTAATTTTACCTTTTTAATACACTATTACTGCCCTCCTATGGTCATTTATCAATAGACTTTCAAATCCACGCCCTCTCCATTATGTGATCGACGTGTATATGTCTGGTCGTGACTCTTTCGATTGTACATATATTTCTCCTTTATTTCACTATTTTTAAATGCACGGTTACCGCCCTCCTATGAACATTTATCAATAGACTTTCAAATCCACGTTCTCTCTATTATTTGATTGCATATTCATGATTTAATGGTTTTGTTCCAGTAACCGTTGTCCTATGAACATTTATCTAAAGGCATTCAAGTTCAAGTCTGTTTTATTTTTAGATCGACGTGTATATGTCAACCCGTGACTCTTTTGATTATACACGTATTTTTCCTTAGTTTCACAATTTTTAAATGCACTATAATGCTATTTTAAGCCTTCTCACTTGTCTCGTTTTTTAAAATGACTTAAATCAATTTTTTATCTAAATTTAATATTTCCAAATCTATTTCCGTATTATTACTACCAAATTTCTGAATCCATTCCCATAACTATTATCGATTTTCCATCTATAACTGTCTTAATCCCGATTCTTTATTGATTTAATCTATCCACGGACTTAATTATTGTCTTTTAATAATGTCTAATTTTTCCACGTTAATATGCACTTATCATTGATTCTCTTCTTATTATCATCCCATTATAGACATTTGTTAATAAGCATTCAAGTTCAAGTTCTCTCCATTATTAGATTGACCTGAATATGTCAACCTGAGGCTCTTTCGATTGTACACATTCGTGATTGCGGCTTTCGCCAAATTTACTTTGCATAAGTAACCAATCATTCATGGCACCTTGATTTTTTAATCTAGCCTTTTTGGATACATCACATTCCTTTGTTTCGTTTATAAAATATTTGAAACCTTCTCAACTTTTAAAGCAAATTTCTCATGATTTTAAAGACTTTTCACCATTTTGCATTTCGGTATTGTTTATTTATTTGAAAGGCTGCATTTTGAAAATGCTTCAATTGTACTAAATTTCTAAATCTATTTCTTAACATTATTGTTTTTAAAGGGACCATAAATTTTTACCTGTTTCATTACTTAAAGCAATTGAGGCAACTTTTCTTAAATTTTAAACTTCTAAATCTCTTTCCTTAATCACACTATTTGTCATCGGTGTATTTTAGAAACCAAATAATACTTGTGTCTAATGATAGAGGTTCCTTAAGCATCAGCCGGTGCCGTGGCATTTGGTCTTGGATTGTTTTCTGGGAAAGGAAGCTTTGGACCCAAGGTTCGAGAGCTCGGTTTCTGTTTCAGTCTCTCATAATTTTATTAGTTTCGCTGGGTTTCGGCCAAGTTTCGATAATCCCGGTTCGGGTTTCGATTTCGACGGTAATACAACATACAAAGTGTAGATATATTAAATACTTAAATTTATGCTTATATATTACAAGATAATGATCCTAGTATTTAAAAATCCAGCAATTATGCAAAATATATTGAAAAGTGTACATAAATAACTATTAATATAGGGTTTGAGTTCACCTTTTTGCGGATTTCCAACAACAAAGGCCTACAATGATTGCAATCACAGTAAAAATGGTATAAAAATAAGTTTTTAGTGGTTTTGGCCGAAACAATATAGTTTGGTTTGTTTCATATCGGTCTCGGTTGGTTTCGTATCGGTCTCCACCGAAACCGATACGAAAACACCACGTATCGGTAGTTTCGGCCGAAATCTTGAATCTTGCTCGGACCAGAGAGGCATCATGCCTTCTCTGTGATAAGTGAAAGTCGCGCAAGTGATATATGTTTACGATTTTTTGATACTTTCGAAACTTACAAAGTAAGGAAAATCCTTAGATTTGTTTAGTTAGTTTTTCCTTTTTACTGATTCATGTTAGCTATTATTAATGTTTCATGTATTTACCTACTTTAGATAATTTACTAACATACTGTATTGCTATAGCTAACCTTCTAAAGGTTCAACTTTTGTTAGTAAAGTAGGCTTATCGGTTTGACTTAAACGATCTCAAGTATGATCATGAATTTCTTCATATTTTGATGTTCTATCAAATGGAAAATATTAGAGATAATGTGTGATAAAGTAGTTGGGCTTTTGATATTAGATCCAAACCCGTATCCGTAAACTCTAGTATAAATATATATATGTATTCCTCCAAGAATTAGCTAAGCAAAGAATTTTATTTTTCCTCAAATTCCTTATCATGGTATCAAAGCGATTTTTCATCAAGTACAAATAAGTGATACAAGTGAAATCATCCACAAATATGACAAATATTTAAAACCGTAATATGATGGCACATTGAAGAGACCCCAAATGTCTGAATGCACTAAATAAAAATGGTTCAACACGTGACTCTCAGAAATAGGAAAAGATACACGATGATGTTTACCAAATTGATATGATTTACAATCAAGTGATTTTATTGACCTAAGATGCGAGAATAAACTTTGAAGGACCTTCAAATTGGGATGATCCATCTGACAGTGGAGCTAAAGAGGAGAAACTGATGAACGCAAAGCTGCGGAACCTGAAGAAAAAATATCATCCGTGTTCAGATAATAAAAGCATTAAGATTCATGTCCGCCGCCAATTAACTTCCTGTTCTGCAGATCCTGAAAGATAAAATGTGAAGGATAAAATGTTACAGAACAGTTCAACGATCACGTAAGTTTGCTGACGGACAATAAGCTAATAGGGAATCATGGAACATGATAAACAGATTAAAACGAAAGATCCTTAGATAGATGTACCGACCTACCTCCAGTGACAGAGGAGGAAGATCCATCGGCTAAGGTGATACGAAATTTTTGAGCAGACGGTGTGAAGGAAATAAAAGAATAATGATTTCTTGTCATATGATCTGTTGCACCTTAATCAATGATCCAGAGCATGTAGCACGACAAGCTATAGGAGTACCTGAAACATAAGTTACTGTGGTAACAGAAGCGACTGTTGAGTAGAGAGGAGCTTATGATACTCATCCTCATAAAAGTCAACAAAATGTGAGTACTCCAATATATCACCCTGAGAGGATGCATGATTAGCGGAAGGTCTGCATGTAGATCTCAATAAAAGTCAACAAAATGTCTCGATTTCCCACGGTGTGTGCACAACTTTCTACCTTGACCACCACCATGACCGTGTCCTCCATCACGACTACCACCACGAAAATAACCACGACTACGTGTACTGCCGGATGTGGTCACTAATGCGAACTTATTCACGCTACTATCACCACGCACATTAGACAAGGGATCTAACACACGAGAACAGCGTAACCTGTAGAATACCTCATAAAGGGTCGAAATCTCTGAACTCTCTAAAATAGCAGATTGAACGGACTCATACTCCGGGGGAAGACTTGATAAAAATCGCACAACATTCAGCATATCACGTTGCTTATTCATCTCCACAACATCACGTTGCTTGTTCATCTCCGCAACATTGGAAGAAATGGGCTGATACAACTTTGATTCCTTGTCATGGTATTCAAGCCATGTTTCGCCAAACCCTAACCATCGTCAACACCAAACCCTAGCCGCCGCCAACCTTTACCATCAAACCCTAAGTTCAAAACCAATTTGGCATGTCGTTGAAAATCCTACGTACAGATAATGAAAAAGAATGTTTCTGATTATTTCGATAAATATCTTGCTGATAATGGGATTGTACATCAGGCGTCTTGCTTATATACCCCTCAACAAAATAGGGTTTGCTGAACGGAAAATGTGTCATTTATTGGAAGTTGCTCGTTTTTTGTTGTTTCATATGCATATTCCAAAAAGTACTGGAGTGATACTGTTTTAACGACATGTTATCTTATTGATCGTCTACCCACTCCTACTTTGGGAGGAAAGTCTCCTCATCATGTTTTGTTTCCAGAGATTTCACATTTTCCACCACCTGATAAAGTGTTCGGTAGTGTATGTTTTGTTCATAGACTTGCTCTTGGAGAAGATAAATTGGATTCTCATGCCATTAAGTGTGTTTTCTTAGGGTACTCTCAACTTCAGAAAGTCTACAAATGCTTTGACTCTATATTGAATAAACATTATGTTTCAGCAGATGTCACTTTCTTTGACAATGTATCATATTTTTCTCCGTCAAGTGAATCTTCTACAGAACCATCCCTATTGTCTTTTAATTGTTTATCTCCTGTGGATGTTGATTTGAGTCCTGAAGAACCTCAGGTTATTCCTACTAAACCACCAGTCTATCGTTTTTATTCACGAAGACCACGATTACAACAAGCTACTGAATCAGTTCCACGGTCAATAGTTTCCGTACAAGCTCTACAATCTGACCTTGATCTTTCTACTGCGTTATAAAAAGGTGCACGCTCTTGTACTCCTCATTCCATATCAAATTTTATTTGCTACTCGCAATTGTCATCCAGGTATCAGTCCTTTGTATCCTCCTTGTCATCCACTTCCTTACCTGGTTCTTTATATGAAGCTTTGGGTCACCTTGACTTGAAAAAGGCTATGGAGGAAGAGATGGATGCTATGTATCTGAATGGTACGTGGTATTTGGTTCCTTTACCGTCTAGTAAATCTTCAGTTGGACGTTGGGTGTACACTATTAAATATCGTTCTGACGGGATTATTGAGCAGCTGAAGGCTCGTCTTGTTGCTAAAGGTTATACACAGACATATGGAATTGATTATGCAGAGATGTTCTCTCCAGTATCGAAGCTTCCGTTTGTGCGCATTCTGATTTTTTTAGCAGCAAATTTGAGTTGTCTTTTATATCAGTTGGATATCAAGAATGCATTTCTCCACGGTGACCTTGAAAAAGAAGTATATATGGACCAACCACCTGGTTTCGTGGTTAAGAGGGAGACATGAAAAATATGTAAACTGGGAAAAGCTATATATGGTCTCAAGCAGTCTCCTTGAACTTGATTTGGTAGATTCAGTGCCGTTATGCAGGAGTTTGGTTTATATCAGTGTAAGAGTGATTATACTGTTTTTACACGAGTCCTTAAAGGAAAGAGAATTATATTAGTGATGTATGTTGATGATATTGTTATCAGTGATGATGATGCTGACGAGGTTGTTGTTCTTAAGAAATTTCTCTAACATCACTTTCATACAAAGAACTTGGGGTTATTGCGATATTTCTTAGGGATTAAGATTGCACGTTCCGCAGAAGGTATTTGCTTGTCTCAAAGTATGTCTTAGATATTCTAAAAGAGACTGGACTTTTAGGTACCAAGCCCATAGATACCAATGGATTCTAATATGAAACTCTATGATAATCGAGGAGAATTATTAGAAGATCCAAGAAGGTACCGTCAATTGATTGGGAAGTTTAATTATCTTACGATAACAAAACCAGATATCTCTTTTGTCGTTAGCGTGGTCAGCCAGTTTATGGATTCTCCAAGAGAGCCTCATTAGAGGGCAGTTATTTGTATTGTTCGCTATTCAAAGAATTCACCTAATCAATGATTAATTTACCGCAATCTTGGTGATATTCAACAGTTGATGGTATTTTATGATTTTATGATGCATATTGGGCGGGGTCCCTTACTGATAGCTATTGTACCTTTCTCGGTAGTAATCTTGTATCGTGGAGAAGTAAGAAACAATCATATATGACTAGATCAAGTGCGGAGGTTGAATACTGTGCTATAGCTCATACTATGTGCAATTGATTTGGATAACTAACCTATTAAGTGAATTTGGATTTCAAATTCATTGTTCTATTCCTCTCTTTTGTGACAATCAAGCAGCAGTCCATATTTCGTCTAATTCTATTTTTCAAGAGAGAACTAAGCACGTTGAAGTTGATTGCTATTTTGTTCGGGGAAAGGAGAATGGATTTCTTAATTCTCAATACATTGCTAGTAAGGATCAACCAGCAGATATTTTCACAGAGGTATTGGGAAAAGCAAGAATTGAATTTTTATGTAGCAAGCTGGGTCTACATGATATGTATGGACCGGCTTGAGAGGGAGTATTAGAGATAATGTGTGATAAAGTAGTTGGGCTTTTGATATTCGATCCAAACACTTATCCGTAAACTCTAGTATAAATATATATGTATTCCTCCATGAATTAGCTAAGGAAAGAATTTTATTTTTCCTCAAATTCCATGTCAAAAAACATGATAGAATATGTATCATTTTGTGCAATTAATTGGTATCCTTTCTATTTTAATCAAGTGGTTTCACAGAAATAACATGTTTTTAGAGTTCTATATGATCATGGATTTTTCAAACCGCACAGTTCTGCGCACAAAAACATCCTTAAATATGTGCACGCGCACGCATGTAAATAATTATTCAGAGATGAATGTCGGTTGATCTAAAAAAAATCATGTATTATCTGACTTTGCGTTTCTTGGATAATAAATGGCTATAAATCTCGTACATGCAGAGAGTGCATCAGTTCTGTAATATTTTCAACTTTAGTCCTATCAAGTTGCATAACCGTTATCTTTGGTAGGAACTGTGATATATCTCTTTCAAGTATAGAGAAAATCAAGAGCCTGCTGTTGATATGATTAAAAAACCCATTTTAGAAGTCATTTCTTCTGAGGATGGCAGATGATACCAGCTAAGTTTAACTAAGCACGATATTGCTTCTTTGTGGTTTCTCTGCAAGCATGTATAATGAAGTCTCTTAAAGTCTTATAGATATAGTCCTGTTCTTTTTTTCCCAGATCAATTTACTGTTTTTCATATATCAGGAAGCATCTTCATTGGATATCACCGATCAAGCTTGTGGCCTTTTCAATCAAAAGAGGTATAGCTCTTTCTATTTTTCTTCCAACTGGAGTTATTTTTCTTGTTCAGCCTTTTATATTGGTGGATTATACGTGATGTTAGTATTTATTGAAAAATTTTATGTTCAGGTTTTTGCTTTGTGTATGTGCCATCTTGATGTTGATCGTCTAACTTTTCATTGCGCGTCCATCCAATCTCTGCGTCAGCCTATTGACTAGAGACTATGGAAAAGATAAAAAATTTGCTTTGAAATTTCAATTTGGTTTATGCTTGGGTGGTCTACTATGGGAAGTGATGTATATACTAAGATGATTAGTGGAATGATTAAGGATCTATTGAAATGATGCTCTTGATCCAGAAAAAAGATAACATACGATAGGTATCCTGCACTTTTTGTGTACTAGGGTTTAGTAGAAAATAAGTGTCTAGTAGTCACATTAATGCAATTAAAAATATGTATAATGGAGTAGAGCCGGTGTGAGAAGAATTAGGGACAGTCAATTGTATTAGGTTCCTATCTATTTGCTTTAGTTATGGATGAAACTTACTAGATATGTACAAGATTACATCTTATAGTGCATGATGTTTTTTTATCATGTCTTTTGTTAATTTTTATCACACGTGATGTGTGGTGGTTGCAGCTTGGCCATAAATTAAGATACATTAAAATTGCTTCAGATTATTTGGATTTTAATTTCAGACATTCTTGCAAAACTCAAAACAAATCTCCAAACTCTTCTAGAAAATCTTCACCTATATAATGATAATTTCTTTGTCGATGTTTATTTTTGGAAACAAATGTTTGATTTCCATCCTATCCTATCTAATTAAAGAGAAGATAATGAACCATAGAAATATCATACAATCATATATCTTAGCTCCCCATCTAAATGCTCCCATTCCAAAATAGAGATGAAATTGAAATAAACACAATATGCAAACATCATCAAGGCACAAACACTGCTCCTGAATCTGAACTTAATTACATTTCCTATACTAAGAATAACATTTTTGAGCAATAATCAAAGATAATTCTTGAGTTTGCAGTACCCTTAACAGCTAAATCTTAGAGCACCGATCTCTACCGACCTATTTTCTCATTTATCCCTTTATATTTGCATAAAATATAGTTCATGGATGTTGAAATATCAGAAGTTTTTCCAATCTGATATTACACATTCATTAAGGGATATATAAGAAATACGACTAAAACCACAGGTGTAGAACTGCTTCAATTTAGTGAAAACCATGTTGATATAGTTGTACTTTAGAGAAATTTGATTGCAATTCCAGGAAACTATACCCCTGGCACATTTGAGAAGGTAAGGCTCCGTTTTGCTCATGTTGAGACTGTTGCGCCATTCACCAATCTTCTTGGTCTTTTTCTTGAAGGTTCAGGTGAATGAATCTATCACAATCACTTTTCTTTTTTCTTTTTTCCTTTTTGATGAGAAGAGCAGGGCTCCAATTGGATGTCCGTCCCATGACAATTTTATTTAAAGGAAAAAAAATGACTGTACCAAATACAAAAAGCGGTCTGCCCCTGTCAAAGCAAAGAAAATCATAGCAGCAACATTATCTTTTTTAATGGTGAGGACATTCCCCCCAAGTCCAGAACTCTCATAGAACAGGATACAAAAACTGGAAACAGGATGCACACATCAAGATAAAAGAAGTGATACCAATAGATTTCAACAATCAAAAAAGGAATAAAATGTTTAGGCTATTAATCAAAATCAAGTGCCAATAATGTGTACAACATTTTAAAAGCTTCAGTTAACAAGAATTTACTGAAATATACCCTTTTACGGCATCCACTTTTATTCAGCATCTATACATACCTCATGCATAACTAGCAATCATGTGTTTTTTTGCTCAGGTGGACATGTATATTAAAGACAAACTCCGTACCATTGAAACCTGCTCAGGTGTATATATAAATGTTGCAACATATCAAAGGTATGTACCAGTAGCCAGGAAGAACCAACAGAGCATGGTTTGTGCTTCTTACAAACATAAAATTTGAAGAGAGTAACTCAAGAACAGAGAGTTTTGTAAATTTTATGGAAAAAGCTTTCAGGGGATAACAAGGTTCCAGAGAACAAACAGCTGGATCACCCTCAAAAACCTATGTTGTAATAACCTTCCCCGTTTTCTGATGGATTATCGATTGATGGTATACATTTGATATCTTACAAACAAGCCATATTTTAACTTAGGGATGAAGAGTATATAGCAGTCATGCTGAAAGGGGAGCAAATAATGCAACATTATGTATGCGGAGATTAATATATACTGTGGCATAGGAGGTCTAGGGATAAAGCAAACCAACAACACCATGAGAGAAAAAAAAAACCATGGCACTTGATAAAGAATGGCACAACCATCTTATAAAACTAATAAGGGATTGTAACTCCTATGAATAAGAGCATCCACATCCCCCGAGTACATTGCCTTTAGATTGTTGAATTCAAAAGAACTGATGGTAAATTCTTTTATCTTAGATGGCATAACCCCCCCCCCCCCCCCAGTTAAGGAAATGATAAAGAATGTTGTTCAGAACTTGTACATGGGAGTAATCTTTATCATTAAAATTTTTGTTATTTCTTACACCCCAAATATTCCAGCAAGTAGAATAAAGCAGCAGAAACCACATATGACTAAGATTGGAATGAATGTTTGTATTTTTCCAGTTGGTAATAGCATCAGTAAAGAAATAAGGAGGAGGATGTACCTTAATAGCTTTCAACAAGTCTCTCCAAATGAATTTGGCTGCTTTACACTCAAAAAAAAAGATGATTAGAAGCTTCAATCATACAATCATCAAAATTACAAGCTGCAATATTAAACCAACCTTTCTTGTTCAAAATTTCCTTAGTTAGAATTCTATCTTGGGCTAACAACCATGCAAAGATTTTAGTTTTAACATGAGTAGAATTATCCAAATAGAATTATGCACAGGGAACTTGATGTTAGTACTGTTGATTGCCTTATAAGCTGGCTTAACACTAACAGTAGATATCTACTGCTAGATTGAAGAGGAGAGGAGGCAAGGGATCCCCTATTTTAAGCCTCTTCTATATTTGATGATTTTACCCAAATTGCCATTCATAAGGACTTGTGAATTAGAAGAATTAATGTAGTATCATGGAAATCCATTTTATCCATTTGTCACCAAAACCTCTAACCTTAAGCAGATCAAGAATATAATCCCAGTTCATGGAATCAAAGCTTTGTGGAAGTCAATTTTAAGCATCACAAATTCAGATTTAACTTTGGCACAAGCATTAACTAATTCAGGTGCAACTGAGAAGCAATCACGAGTAGACTTATTTCTCATGAAGGCAGATTGAGTCTTACTTAATAGGTCATGCAGGAATTTTCCCAATCTATTAGCCATAATCTTACTAAAAATTTTGAAAATGCTATCCAAAAGACTAATAGGCCTGAAGTCTTTGGGGACACTATCAAAAAAATGCACGAATCCACTGCCTGTTGATGACAATACATCTACAATTGATTTCAATATTGCTTCTACAAGTAGAAGAACAAAGAAAAAGAAACAAAAAAAGTGATATAAAAGACTTCTTTCCAATTCTATAGTTAATTGACTTAACTCCAAGTCTACTTTACTAATTATTTTCACATGACTGCATGCATGCCAAATTCTGTTAGGACGCAAGAAAGGCTCAAGCTCAAGATGGACTATAGGGCATCAACCAATATGATTTCCAGGACGTCAACCACTATGACTTACATGGTATCAACCAGTATGATTTTGAAGATAAATACTGCCAATTTAATATAAATTAGCTCATGTAATTAATGTATTCAGTATATGGACTAGATATACAAGGCATGAACCAAGGAGTGGAGGCATATGGAAGTGAGCAAGTGATGGGGCAACAATCTGTGCAGATAATGGAAAGAAATGCGACTCAAGAAGATACTGGAATATCTGAAGATGAAATGCAAGAAAAGGTATAAGAATCATATGATAATTTTGAAGCGGACTTTCTTTTCTCATCACCAAGGTATGGAAGGCCACCCCTGACTACTACAAGAGGAAGGATTATTTCCGTTAGAGTAAGAGGTCCTATTAGAGGGGGGAGAGCACATGTGGATAGAGCACCATGGAGGCTATGAGGTAATTTTAAAATAAGTTGCAAACTTAATGTTTATAGCCAAGCAAAGTTCTTATTATATTTCAAATGTTGATTTCACAAGCTCATGGACTACTCATCCATCTTAGATATTGTTGTTTCATGTACATAGGATTTGTTAGCATACAACATTTTGGAGCAATAAGCAGCAACATCAGCATTTTGTAGTGGTTAATAGCGGCGGCGGCGGCATATTATAGCAACTATTTGCAACAACAATATTTTGTAGCAGTTATTAGCAGCAGCAGCAGCATTTTGGAGCGGCAATTAAAAACTTGAACCATGTTATTTAGATGTGTTAGTTTATTGTAACTTGGATATGTTGGTTAATTTGGTGTTATTTGGATAAGTGATATGTATGGATTTGGTTGTTATATGGATGTGTTACCCTTATCAATGGAATTGATATCTTATATATTGATATGCTATATCTCGCATCTTTTTGGATAGTCTCTTTTCATATATGCAATCTGGATGTGTGTGTATTTTTTTAATTTGTTGTTGTAATATTTGGGTTTGCTGATTGATATTCATTATGTATGGAGCTAGCTTCTTATATAATTGTGTTATTTTCTTTCTAAGCAAATTATCTTCCTCCTTTTTACTTATTGTTCAAGTTTGCAAGAAGCATTTGCCAGGTTTTTCCACTTTCAAGTATTTATACCATGATTTTTTGTACAGGGTTTTCTCAGTTTGGCACTCGTATTATTCTCATCCTTTTACTTATTAGTTCAAGTTTGCAAGAAGCATTTGCTAGGTTTTTCCACTTCCAAGTATTTATACCATGATCGTTTCCAGGTTTTAGATAAGTGCGATATGGGTAAGGGCGACTTACACTAAAATACCATTAACTATTGCAATTTTTCGCTAAAATACCTTGAAGATTTTTTATTACATTGAAACACCTTAAACTATGTGTTGAAGGGATTTTTTCACTAAAATACCCTCGAAAATAGCAACTAAGGTTTTTACTGCAATAGAATAAACTACAATGTATTTTACCGAAAAAGGTAGTTAAGGTATTTTTAGTGTAATTCATCCTATGGATAAATCTCATTATTTCTGTTTTTTAAGACACAAATTTACCGTATTCTAGCTTCCAAGCAAATCCATATTCAAATCGAGATTCAATTTATAAGCTATCATCACAGTGCAAACCAAAATTATATTAATTTCAATAAGTTGCATACAACATGATAATTAAAGTACATATGAGGTTTAAGGCTATAAGAATAACAATCACTTCAATTTGAAACTTCACATTTGCAAAGAGTTTTTCAATTGAGTAATACTTTTCCTACTGGTGCGGTGGAATCCATATAGGCTACATGGATTCCACCGCACCGGTATGAAAAGCATTACTCTTTTCAATTTTCTCCATTTTTCCATCAACTCTTTCTCCAAGATCATTAAGCCCTATGATACCCACACCGCAAAGTGCTTGAATTACACCACCACTTACATAGGCATAACTGCAACTCGTATTGTTGCTTCAAGTTGTAATTGTTGTGGCAAAGGAGCTTGATCTCGTCAATTTTAAAGAACAAATATTGGATGAAAATGAAATGTCCTAAATTTTGCTCTCAAAGAGAATTCCTGATTTTGAAATTGTGATAAATCTAAAACTCTAGCCCCTATTCAACATATGAAAGAGGAATAAGAAAACCCCATTAACCGCTCTAAACCCAACTAGATGAATATGCTGGTTAAAAGTAACCAGGAGTGAATTTTGGATAACTTAATGGTTTCAGGGATGAAATTAGTAAATCTAAGTTTTGGGGGTGAAATTCGGAAATATTGAAGTTTTGGGGTGAGTTATAGAAAAACCCCTTTATTTATTTACTATTTTAGTTTCTAGAAAGAAAAGAGCTCAACCTTGTTTACATGTATAACTTTTCTATCAGCATTTTGTTGATCCCTAGGTCTCTGTAGAGCTTTGTACAAGTGTTAATGGGGAAACTGGCATTTTTTTATAATAAGTGGATCTTGTGAAAATGCTTCTCTTTTTTCTTTACTCGCCTTAATTGTGCCATATATTTTTTTGGAAACTTTCAATATTCTTAGCAATCTTTTATAATGTCGATTATTTGGAAAATCGCCTTCGCCGTGGTTTCTATAATAGTTCTACATATTTTTGTTTCATGTTTACTTTATGTCCAATCTAATCAATTTCAGGGTAATTAGAGTATAAATAAATGAAATCATGGTCAAATTTAGTCCATGTGTAGGCAAACTCAATAAAATGTTTCCAATATCAGAGAAATTGCATTAAAAACTAAGTGAAATTATTGTTAAATTTAGTAGACTGTAGTCTATTTTAGTGTAATTATTGTAACACCCTAGTTCATTTATACCAGTTCTAGTTCATGTATTTCTTTATTTATGGTGTTTTCCTGATTTACTGTGTTTTGGGTGCGAATAGTGTTTTGACATCTGTATTTTCATCCGACCCGACCAGCATGCTTGAAACCTGTCTTGATTCATGTTTATAATTTATCCTGGCTTATTATATGGATCCGTGCAATTACATTATTGTATACTGCATACTGGCATTTATTAGACATCTGCATTTTTAAGTATAACATTTAAAGTCACATAAAATATTTTAAAATACATTGCATAGCCTGCATGATACCCTAACCCTGTCGTAGCATCCGCGCATCTTGTTCTCGTTTCATTCAGTGAAACGGACTTGTTTGGATGGCTACGCGCACGTACGTGCATCCGTTCTTTGGGATATGCATTTTCATTACCCGGATATCTAATTTTAGTTTTGGTCGACACATATATTTTTCATATTTTGAAACTGAATTTTTAGACCCGACCCGGGCGTGTTTTGGACTATATTTGTATTTGCTAGAATATCAAATTTTATTAATATAATATTTTAAATATTTAATTAACGGTTTAAAATTTTAATAACGAAAATATTTTTCTTAAATTTAAATCTTAACAAATTTCCTAACAACCTCTCTCTTTCTTTTCTCTATCCTCCTCTCGCTGGCTCTCTCTCTATTTCCCTGTCCCCACTCACTTTCTCTCTTCTTTCTCTCTCTCTATCTCTCTCTCATGCAGAACTCTTTCTCTCTTCTTTTTCTCTCTCCTCTCAATCCCTCTCTCTCCTCTCGCGAACACTGTTCGCTTCTCGACTCTGGTCACCGCCCTCCGCGTTCTCGTCACCTCCCTTCTCTTCTTTCTCTCTTCTTCTCTTTAAAATCCCCCGAGCGCCCACGAGAACCCATACAAAGCAACCCTAACCCTACTCCTCTGCCTTCGACCTCAACCCGAGTCTCCATCCTCATCATCTCCTCCTCCTCGTCATCATCTTCTTCCTCTTCTTCCTCACCCGAGAGCTTGCACACCCAAAACCACAGAACCCATCACCCAAGAACCTGCATACCTTACCGCCGACGACCTCGTCGTCTCCTCCTCATCCCCTTGCTTCCACCATCACCATGACTCCACTCTCTTACACCCAGAACCTTCCCTGCACACCCAACAACCAAACCCCTTCGACCAAGAACCCCCACTGCACCCTGCACCCTTGCCGGAGCTCCGTTGATCCCGTCGTCACCATCACCTCTCTTCTGTTTCCTGAGCACCAACCCCAATGAGCACCAACCCCATCTTCTCTTTCTTCTTCTTCTTCTTCTTTCTCCTTTTCTTTTCTTGATTCTTGATCTTTTCCAGCCATCGCCGGAGTTGCGTCGACGCTGACGATCCGACGATCCAATGAACGTACCTTGCCTGCGTGATCACCCTCTTGCCTTGCGTGGACACGTCCCGCGTGCCGTGTGTGCGTTGCGACAATTTACCGACGTCGGACGTGTCGTGCGTATTCGTCGTTGTAACGCTTCGAAAATCGTTTAGGCAGTTTTTCGATAATCGGTAAAATAATCAGTCTTTTCCGTAAAAAGTCGAAATAATTATTTTTTTCAATATAGGCCTAATTATACAAAATTTAGATAAGATATTGCTAGAAATTAGTCGCTAAATTGTCACTTAAAAATTTCTAGTCTTTTAAAAAAATTTCCTTAATTAATTATTTTTAGTATTATTTTAAGCTTTTAAATATACATTAAATTAGTATTAAATACAAATTTAAATGGGTAAATTACATACTTAGGAACCATTATAAACTAAAATCAAGTGTTAACAAAAATTTTATCAAGACTTTCCAAGTTTGTAGTTCTATGGTTTGAAAATGGATCAAAATTGAATTAAAATGGTTTTTTTTTGTAAAAATGATGTCATAAGCATTAAATGCACTTGAGTGATAGTTTCTTCTTAGAAATTTCTACACAAATCCCTCACTTGCCCCTCCCCACACCCCTTGGTCGAGCCTCTCCTGCTGCTGTCCCCATTTTCCCCCTCTTTCTTTTTCTTCAAAATTCATGCAAAAATTCACAAAAATCCACAAAATTCCACAATTTTCTTCACTAATTCAAACCTAAACCCTATTCTACCTCTTCCCAAACCCTAATTGGTTTAAAGCATGGAGAAAGGAGGTGTCTTGGAGGCTAGTGCAACCTAGGGTTCAAAACTTGTAAGGTATAATTTTAATCTAGTTGTTAAATTGGTAGTTTAAATATGCTAATTTAGATTTTTAAAGTGTTAATTTAGTTATAATTTCTTGTTTAGGAAATTCTAGAAAGGGTTTCTAAAATCAAGTTAGGGTTTTTACAATGTGTTCATGATTATATGGTGTAATTAAATAAGTTAAGACATAGAAAACTTAAATTAGTTGCTAATTTGTAAAATGTTGTATTTAAATTGTTGTAATTAGTTTTTTTTGGCTAACTAGGTTTTTATAAAATATATATATTGGTGAGACAAAATTCTAATTAGGGTTTTTATCATTAGATTAAGGTTTTAATGTGTAGATTAACATGTTAATTGAATGTGAAACAAAATCTAGTCACAAATTGCTAGCTTTTACTTTAAAATTGTCATAAATATGTTATTTTGTAAACTAGGTTTTTGAAATTTATTTAAACGTGGGATTAAAAATCTAGTTAGGGATTTAGCACATCATTAAGGTTTCCTTGAGTGGTTTAACAATTTAAAATATGCAAAATCAAGTTTAGTTGTGGAATTGTGAATTTTTACTTAAAAGGTGTTGAAATTGGATAAAATTGCAAACTAGAATTTTCAATTTAATACAAATTAGTGTGATAAAAATATAGTAATGATTTGTATGACTTAGTTATGATATTTAGTGAATATTATGGCCATTAGTTTCGTTTAAACATCAAGTTTTAAAATGAAACGGTCAATTGACGCTTTCTAGGTTTTCGGAAATAAACCGATTTAAACTATTTTGAGTTTTCGATAAGTTGCAATCTATTGTATATTATAACTAGTAAGTTTTGGAACTATGATTTGTATGTTTGGGTTTTTCTCGAACAATCGGCGTTTGTACGCCGATGTCAAGGGCTATTTGTTATTTTGCATGAGCGGGTCGTAGGTTTTAACCTATGCGCGCTTCGTGCGTCGTTTTGGTTTTATCCGCGATTCGGTTTACGATGTACATATATGTTTGCGTATAGGTACCCCTCACGTAGACTTAGGACGATGAAGAAGAGGATGGCGGCATCGACTTCGGCAGACAAGGACCAGGTGAGTAGATGTATATCTACGGGGGAAGTCGGGTGGATGGCGTTTAGCACCCCCGCAAACGTAGAATAGGGATATTACTTACTGTCTTTAGGAATTCGGAAGTGACCTTAGATTCTTGGCGAGTAGGGTCCTATTAAAGACTTTAGGTTGGACTAGACTGATTTAGAAAGACTTAACCAGAGGATGAATGCCTTGGAGGGAATTCGTAGGTTTTAGGTAGACACGCACACACGCATACACATACATTTGCCTTGGTGTATATGTATATATATATATATATATATATATATATGAATGTGTGTAGGTTTCTATATGTATATATATATATAACATATACACGTAATATGGGAGAGGTTATATGATATATGGGGAGGAGTCGGTATGATTGGGCGTGATGCCGTGAGTTAAAGATAAACGATCGAGTATGATATGAGATGTACTATGATATTAGCGGATCGTTGGGAAATGAGAAAATGGATATTTATACATAAACGATAATAGGTGATGATGACATTGAGATATACGAGACTCTAAAATAGAACCCGGATTGTAATATGTGACTTAATCACGATATGATATATGTGACATGATATTTCTGAGGACCATTTGACGATATATATTTACACAGACAATGATATATGTTTGATGATATTGGGATATGTGACTTAACCACGATATGATATATGTGACATGATATTTCTGAGGACCATTTGACGATATATTTACATAGACAATGATATATGTTTGATGATATTGGGATGTATGCGATTATAGCACAGTACCCTTGATCATGATAATATTTGATGATGATATTATACAAATGATGATGTACATAGGTAATAATTGACCCGTACCCCGATTTTGGGATGCCGTACGATGGATTTTACCGTACGAGACATAGATTTGATGATTGATCCGCACTCTTGACTCGAGGAAGTCGTACTATGTACATGACGCTATTGAGGCTGGATCGCCGACTATTAGAGATATCAACTCAGATTTTAGGTGGATTTTTATTTCCTATCGACTAGTTTCTTTAGTTTAGTTCCTTAGTGTGTTAGATAGATACTAGTTTAGGCTCGGGTCATATAGTTTGTAGTTAGATATGTATATTCCAAATGAGTGGTTAATACACATTCACCTTTATATTCAGATTGTAATCATCACGTTGCATGTTCATACATATGTTTCTTTAGTTAATATGAAACTCTGCTTGTTAGGACACCAGCACCATTACCGATGATGCGCATATTCCACGTACACTTATTTGTCGGCTCACACACATCATCATCGGTAATTGCTATGTCACGTATACTTTAGAACATGTTATCTTTTATTAATAGAACCAACTAAAGGCTAGATCAATATAATAGGGTATGATTACTCTCATGTGCTAGTTAGACATTGCATTTATTACATAGACACTTCATGCATTCACATTTTCATACTATCATGCAGTATTGTGGGGCTTATGCCGATACACATTATTACTTACTCATGATTTTGGGATTTTGGGATTTTGGACTTCTATGAGATTTTCTTGATTTTGGGGAAAACCGCAAGAATATATAATAAAACTTCTCTCTCTCTCCTTTTCTTTTTAAAATACAAGTTGCGGTTTTCTCGTGATGTATGTGTCGTCCACCATGAGATTTCATGTTTTCTGTTGGATTTCGAGACCCGATTCGAGGAGTGGATGAACCGTCTCGGGTACATGGTGGGCCCGGTATGGTACCCCGGGGCAAGAAGATCGAGTTGTAGATGATGAGCCTGGCAGGGGAAGACTACCTACCGGTGATGTCTGGCGCGGCGGATATCCGGAGGACACCGACCGTTGTCGTGAGATTTGATGATATGGGCCAATCCGGACTGACGGAGCCCGAAAGATTCAGACTATGGGATATTGAGACTATGAGCTATTGAGATTTTGAGTTTTACATATTTTGTGTCGATGCTTGACACGGATTTCCATGGATTTCATTGCTGTTTCAGATTACCATACAAATTTTACTATGATAAAGTTAAAGATTTCTTATACAGATATACCCAGATTTCATGGTTGATTGTTTTACATTCATGGTGCATGCAAACTCATACACATGACATGTTACTACTAGAGGTACTAACACGAGCACTGAGCATTGCACTTGCGTATAGTTTATTACCCTGCCACTACTAAATGACTAGTGATATATTAAGTATATTATTATGACCTAGGAGAGCGTCGTGCAAGCGATTTCTACTCGCAGATGTCTTCTACTCACGAGTTGGCAACTCATCCTGTTGTGCAAAATTTTTCTTACAGGTTTCGATATACAGGTTTCCTTGGCAGCTTGCTGGCACATCATTTCATTCAGAGTGATTTGCTTGGTAGGTTGGTTCACTTGTATCAGGACCGCCGTTGTACTTTTATTATTTAATTTGTATCTAGTAAGCTCCATCAACCAGACTTGTATTACTTGATAGTTTAGAAGACCAGTTGTTTTTATTTCATCCTTAGAGTCGCGCTTGTATTATTATGGTTTTCTGGTGGATTTGGTTTTCTTTTGAGTTTTGATCATCGCCCTTCGGCGTTGTATATTTTAGTGCATTGTGTGGTTGTTTCCGCCTTTTTGGCGTAGAGCTAGCTCCCGCTTGGGGATGCTTTTTATTGTTGCTTATATATATTCGTATTTATACCCGTTTGGGGCCAGTTTTTACAAAGGAGACTCTGCCGAAATTTTTGAGAAATTTGATGTTGTTTTTAAAACTTGTTTTCCTACACTTCTTCTTTTAAAGGGTTTAGATTTCTGGGCTTCGGCTTGCTTAGATTACGTTACGCCTCTAGACGTTTCGTAAGTTAAGTGTCGGTCACGTTCCGTACCTTTGGGTCGTGACGGTCATGTGATCCGATCGAGGCAAGTTAATCTTGCTACATGCTATACTACAATATATTGCACCCATTTGAATGACAACATCACATAATGTTTAGTATGCATCCCACATTACCATTTTTACCATTTTACTATTATACGACGTCCATGTGCATCCATATCGTTATTTACATATCCAGTTGCATGCTAATTCATCTTGCTACATGTTAGGTATATTATTATTCATCCATATGAATAAAAATATCACATGTTGAATGCATTGTACATCCATTTAAAGTTTACCGTTTTCGGACACCCGTTTGCATCCATATCATTTAATATACATGTAGCTGCATCTACATATCATATTAATTCATATTATTATTGTAGTAACACCCCATGCCGGATAATGTGCATCCTACATAATCATGGAACTGTAGTTGTAACCCTTGATAGTTATTTGAGCATTCATGTTCATTTGTGTCTACATACCATTAATTCTGCATACCTAATTGCACCCCATATTACATTAACTCATATTATTAATACATTGGTACCCCATGCTTGATATTGTGCATCCTGCTTAGTCATGGTATAACCCCTAGTGGATATTTGTACACCCATGATGTTGTCGTACATCCGTATTCTACCCTGATTCAATACTTGCTACATTTTACTGTTGGACACCCATATGTTATACTGTGCACTACTTGACATGACCTGATACACCATTACTTGACATGTTACCTGATCCTGTTTCTAATGCCGAAATCCTGACATGTTGTGTCGATGGACATATCCTGTTGTCTGTATAGACAAACATGTTCCTGCTTGATCATGTGTTGGCATTAGCTTCGGATTTATCAATACCTGACTTGAACACATAACTTGGGGGTATGGGGAAATCAATGATGAAACCTGACTTGTAACTCGACAGTTCGATGCTTATACTGATCAGTTTTACAGGCTAGGCCAGCCCGGGGATGCTGCTGCTGACATCATTCATCTGTACATGTTTCTTGTTTAGTGCCTAGCGGCATGTCTCGGATTCAGCCCGAGAATCTGGACCATGGTCCCGGGCACACACGGGATACTATTGAGTTACATTGACGATTCATTAAATTGATTTCACAGAATTGAGAGTAGTTACCCAGTAGGTTAGTTCAGATTACCCACTGCACGTCACATATGCTTTTACCCTTCACTGTTCCACATTCGTGTTACTGTTATACCTTTATTCATACTTGTGCCTGCATGTTTGCTTCCCCTGATTATATTATTGTTGATATTATGACGCACAGACGTCTGGGTTTTGCATGGCCTAGATCCTCTACCTTTACAGCAGGCCGATCAGGAGTATTTTAGTGAACAGGCCGAGCAGTGAGGACCTGTTAGTATTTTAGCTTAGTTTTCTTTCAGCATTTTCATTCCTGATGTGAGCCCGTATTTGGGACGTACATTCCAGATTATTATTGTTTATTGGATCTATTGCTTCCGTATATTATTTCTTGACTCGTGCATTCTGGCTTGTGGACATGTACTAGATAGTTTATTTTATTTCTACTGTTCTTGATATCTTAGACAATCGTAATGTGACTGTGTAGGGATGTTTCCTATCCACAGGTAGCATGGTTGGCTCTGTCACGTGCCTATTTTAGTGCACTCTGGGAAGTGGGGCGTGACAATTATAGTAAAAACCAATTAAGTTTTCTATCTGTTCGACGGAAAATTAAACCCTGCACCCGACGCATACTCCGAGGCAGGAGAGAGAAGAGATGGGAGCATGGGCCCCACGCGCTGCCTGAAGTCTCTATGTCTCTCTATCTCACACACACACTGCCCTGGGTGTATTACACCCGGTGTAAGGGATAATCTGTCATGTTTGATAAGGGGCATTGATAACTAAAATATCTACAATTGTGGGCTACTTTTCTCACTTTGTGTTTCCTATATCCGACTTGGGTCATATATTTGATGGTGATGGCTGGCTGTCATTGTTGTGCGTCATATTTATGACTTTTTGGAGTCCCATTCCAACTGATTTGGCAAGTTTAATGTATTGATGATCTACATTGGCCGGGGTGCTTGGTTTATTAAGCAAAGCTCAAAAATCAGCAATCCTTTCTTTGTTTAATCGTGCTATTTCTCATGAATTATTTATTACTTAGTATTATTGATCGTAACTTTTTTTAAAGAAAAATTCCACTTGTAAATGAGTACATGAGTATGTACTAAGGTGTAGACAATTAAAAATGCCAATTTACCGTGATTGCGTGATTGGGACGTAACCCAAGCATTATTCTCACACCAAGAATAGTCTAAAATACACATTTAATAAGAATTGGATAAGGAATATAATGTCTAGTAGGAAGATGGGGTGATAAAATTATTAATACGGCACTCATATACATCTAATTAAGCATCCAAGCTGACCCTTATAAGCCAACAAGGGTATATTTGTTACATCACTCGTTATTTTGTATTATTTAGCATATCTCAACCTATATGTTACATAACTCAACAAAATAACTTATACTACTTTAAGCTATTACTATAAATAACTTATGCTCTGCTTCACATTGATAGCAATAGCAAGCCTACGTTATTTGTAAATTAGATTTTACATAAAGTCTTTTGTTATTAAATTGGATTTAAAATTCAAAATATTAAGAGAACCTAATATATATTTAACACATCATCCAACTTTTAATTCTTGTAACCTAAAAATTAAAAAGGATAAAAACCTAATTCCACTCGATTACTTTGAATATCTAAAGTATGAATACAAACTTGTACAATTGAAAATTAATTGCCGCTAGGTTTTGCATTATTTTCTTAAAATTTTAAACAATTTAATCTATGTTTTATTAATGTTTTTTTTGGACCCTCCAAACTTGGTATTTTCAAAAAAGACACGCCAAACTTGGTATTTTCAAAATGGACAACCCAAACTATTTAAGTTAACTAAAAAAGACCCTCCCATTAATTCCCATCAAAATTCTGTTAAATAAAACAGTTTTGGAGGCGGTAATTGACCGATATACCCCTCCATGGTTTAAAAATGTCCACTTATCGTCTATTGCTCATTTTTAACCTCTCACTCTCTCGCTCGTCCCCGATTCTCGGCAAGTCCCTGCGATATCGATGAGAACGAGAATGGAATGAAGATGGAGAGAAATGAGAGAGAGGATGAGAGTTTTCATGGGGAGTTGGGAGATGCCGATGAAAATGGGTTCGGGATCAAGCGAAGATTGTGGTTTGTGCAAGCCGCCATTGATTGCGTGGAAGAACAAGAAGAAGAAGCAAAAGGGTTGGTGCAGGTGAGAAGAAGAAGACGAAGAGGAGGAGGAGAAGAAGAAGAGTGGTAGTTTTGTCTTTATACTTAGAATTTAACCATTCAAGTTGACGGAGGGTCTTTTTTAGTTAACGTTTAAGTTTGGAGTGTCCTTTTTGAAAACATGAAGTTTCGCGCGTCTTTTTTGAAAATATGAAAGTTTGGAGGTTCCAAAATAAAAAAAAACCCTTTATTTTTATGACTGATTTAGATATATTGTAATTTAGTATGAGTAAATATAATTATCAAAAATAATTAATAATAATCCATATAGTTTATGCTTTGCGCACTACACATTTTGCGTTTTTCACTTTTAAGAGACACAACACTAAATTTTCGCTATTGCTATTTTTCAAAATTGGTTAGAACTTATAAGCTACAAATGCCACATCTTATAAGTGTATACACGTGTTGATGTGTGTCACAAGTGCGTCCTATGCTCGTCGTCTCTAGTAGTTTGTCTAAATGATAACATGGAGAGAGCCGATTGCGGAAGGAGGACAGCGGCAACTGACGTTTTTCGGCCAGCGGTTGTAGGCAGCGGTCGTTGTGGACAGTTTTTGACAGCGACCGGTAAAGGGGTATATATAAACACGTAAAATTTGAAGGGGGCATATAAAAAAAACCATATTTTATGTTCACCCATTTGGAAACCAAAACGGTTTATTAATTATATATGGAAAAAAACCCATAATTTATCTTAATTTGGAAACCCCATTTCGACTAAGTCTGAGGCTGTTTGAATATATTAATATTAATATTACATTCCTAAATTAGATGTTACCTCTTTAAACTTCCCTTTTTTAATATCGTTCTTTAAACTTCCCTCAAAATAAACCACACGCTGTCGCTGGGATTTCATCTCTCGATGTGATCCTTCGAAACCCTAACCTCCTGGAGTCCGAGGAGCCGCCGCCGATCTAAAGTCGGCGTTCTTTCCCTTCAAAACCCTAACCCTAAGGCTCTCTCTCTCTCTAAAAATGACGGTGGCCAACGCTTGGGCCCCACCCTCTCCCCTCCTCCGCCTCGATCCCTCTTCCTCCTCCTCCCCTTCCTCCATCCATCTCCGGCGGTGCGGTCTTCTGCAGGAGCATTGTAAGGATCTCCAAGGGGCCCACTACCCTAGCAAGAGCAAGAAGAAGAAGAAGTGCGAGACGACGATTCTATTCTCATCGGAAGTCACCCAGATTCGAGCATCGGCCGTTTCCATCTCGAAATCCAGAGCCTCTCCGTGACCCATCTCGATTCTGGTATTTCTTGTTTCTTGGATGGGTCCATAATTTTTTTTTGGGTTTTTCTTTTTTCATCATTTTGAAATTTTGTTTTGCAGTTCATGGCACTGGGTTTCAGGGGAAAAGATTGGGGCTTAGATTGTTGCTGTTGATTTAGTGGGAGGATGATACAGTGAAGCTCAGGGCGTCTATGAGGGTTTATGAGCTGCATTGGGTGCCTTTGAGTAGTGCTTTTGAGATGGAGAACCCGAGGAAACCCAACAGGTAAGATTTTGGAAAAAAGGTTCAATTTTTTTTTAATTCGTATTAATTTATCTAGTCAAAATTTCACTCAGTTTGATTCATTATGTCTTAATTTAGATTATTGTCCAATATTTGATATTGATTTGTGATGGATTGATAGATTATGATACCAAATAATATAGATCATCCCCTTTTTCTATCTGACTTAGATGAGACTAAATAGATTTTAGACCTAAGCTGAAGATTGATTAAAATTGGCACTACAGTAATCATGCACTTGAATTTATGAAGAAGCCATAGGTTTCATTAGTGAAACTCTCGAAACGCATAGAAACATATCCATTGAGTAGTCTTTAACTACATTTCTGCTCCTTAACACCTGAAGGCTACCGTTTACATTTGCAAGAAAGAAGTAGAAAAAGCTAAAACCGACGACCGCTTCACAATTCTTAAATTAGATCTTACCGTTCTTTAAACTTTACTTTTTTAATTCCGTCAAAAGAAACAACACACCGTCGCTGTGATTTCATCTCTCGATGTCGATCCTTCGAAACCCTAACCTTCAAAACTCTAAATTTTTAATTTCCTATTCTATTTCCTTATTTTTCACAACTTCCAAATTTTGGAATCCATTTCCATATGCACCTATCCTTGATTCTCCGTTATTAACCGTCATAACCCTTGTTCATTACGAATTTAATCTATCTATGGGCTTAATTATTGTCTTTTCATAATTTCCTTTAATTTATGCCCACAACAATATACACCTACCATTGATTCTCTTCCTATAACCGTCCCATATAGTAATTTGTCAATAGACATTCAAGTTCAAGTCTTCGCCATTTTTAGATCGACCTGATTATGTCAAACCGAGGATCTTTCGATTGTACACATCCGTGATTGTGAATTTTGCCAAATTTACATTGCACACGAAACCAATCATCCATGATACCTTGACTTTTATTTTATCATCGTCTAGCCTTTCTGGATTCAACATCGCATTTCACTTGTCTCGTTTATAAAATATTTGAAAATGTCCATAACTTTTAAAGCAAATTTCTCAGGATTTCGAAGACTTTACACCATTTTGCATTACAGCCTTTTTGAAAAATGCTTTAATTGTATATAATTTCTAAATCTATTTCTTAACATTACTGCTTTTAAAAGGACAATCTTCCTATAGGATTAACTAACGTCGTTTATAATGCCCTCCAACTCTTGTCCATAATAATTGCATCTACTATTGATTCTGTAATTATGTTCCTATGAACATTTATCTAAAGGCATTCAAGTTCATGTCTTCTCCATTTTTAGATCGACGTGTATAGGTCAACCCGTGACTCTTTTGATTGTACACGTATTTTCCCTTAGTTTCATTATTTTTAAATGCATCATAAAGTTATTTTAAGCCTTTTCACTTGTCTCGTTCTTTGAAACGACTTAACTCTATTTTTTAATCTAAATTATAAATTTCCGAATCTATTTTTGTATTATTACTCCTAAATTTCTGAATCCATTTCCATATAGTGCTATCATTGATTTTCTGTCTATAACTGTCTTAATCCTGATTCCTTACCAATTTAATCTACCCACGGTTTTAATTATTGTATTTTTATAATGTCCACTTTTTGCCTATGTTAATATGCACCTACCATTGATCCTCTTCTTATAACCATCCCATTATGGACATTTGTTATTAGGAATTCAAGTTCAAGTTCTTCCCATCATTAGATCGATTTGAATATGTCAACTCAAGGCTCTTTCGATTGTACACATTCGTGATCGTGGCTTTCGCCAAATATATTTTACGTACGTAACCAATCATTCATGATACCCTGTTTTTTATCTAGCTTTTTTGGATATATCACATTTCACACATCTCGTTTATAAAATATTCCAAATCGTCTTTAACTTTTAAAATAAATTTCTTTAGATTTCAAAGAATTCACACCATTTTGCATTTCAGCATTTTTTATTCATTAGAATGGCTGCATTTTGAATATGCTTCAATTGTATTAAATTTCTAAATCTATTTCTTAACATGACTGCTTTTAAAGGGAGCATACATTTTCACCGGTTTCGTTACTCAAAGAAATTGACGCCGATTTTCTTAAATTTTAAATTTCTAAATCAATTTCCTTAAGCACACTATTTTTAAATGCGCCATAAAGTATTTTCAAGTTTTTTCACTTTGTCTCGTTCTTTAAAAGTACTTGAATCTTATTTTTTAATCTAAATTTTAAATCGCTTAATCTATTTCCTAAACTTTACTACTTTCAATTTTCTAAATCTCTCTATTGATTCTCATGTCTATAACTATCTAAACTACGATTTCTTAGTGATTTAATCTTCTTATGGGTTAATTATTCTCTTTTTCTTATGTTCTCTGTTCCTTCATATAAAAAATTATTATTGGTTAAATATAGTAAGGCAGTGCCTCACGTGAAACACACGTGAGCGCCGGCGCGAGTCTTTAATAGGATTAAATTCTATGGCAACGCCTCACGTGAAACAGATGTTAGCGCTGACATGCAAAACACGTGGGTGCCTATTGCAGTAAAAATTAAATTCTTTGGCTATGGCCCAAATTAAAGCGGGTCTGCTTGGGTAGAATTAATTTCTATTTTGAAAATATTTCCATAAATATTTCCTGTTAAGCAGATCGGTTGGATCAATGATCCAATGATGACTAAAAATCATCAAAAGATAGAATTAAATTCTATATGGGAAAATATTTTCCTAATCTTTCTAAACAAGAAGGATATACTATGTTAAATAGAGAACTTTTGGATTAAAAATCTAATGGTGACTAAAAAATCACCGTTTGAATTAAAAAATAGAATTAAATTCTATGCATAGGAAAATATTTCCTTAATCTTGATAAAAACAGAAAAATATATACCGTTAAACAGAAAATCACTGGGTCAGATCCAACGGTGGATAAAATTTCTCGAATAATTTTTGAGACTAATTAAATCAATTGGTATCTCTCAATAAGAGATTTTCTTAAAACCGATCAACAGTTTGCCTTACCTATATAAAGGACCTGAGACTTTAACTCTTAATGAGAGAGACCTCCATAAGCTTTGGCAGCTACAACCGGGAATTTAATTTTCTTGCTGAAGAAAAGTCCCTTCCCTTTTCAAAACCCTAGGTAAAAAAACCAGAGATAAAAAACATCTCCTTTCCCTAGCATATGTAAATACAAGGGTTTAACCCTCCAAAAAGAACTTAGTTCTTTCTCTGCATCTGAGATCAGCAGGGCAAATCTCTCATAAGTTGAGAATTTAATTCTTATCGGGAAGATTTTGTTTTTCAGACTCGAGATTTAGGTGGAAAAAACTAGATTTGGGAAAAGAAATAAAAAAAAGATGGAAGTTACATTTCAGGAATTTAATTCCTCAGAAAACACGGTTTATCCCTTCAAAGAATTTAGTTCTTACAAAATATAATAGAACTTAGTTCTCAAAGAAAATCTGATCCCAGATCCGCAAAACAATGACCTTGATGATCGTTAATGGCCAAAACGCCATTAATAGAAGTTTAATTTCTTTTCAAAAGATAAACAAAGAGTAAATCTCTAAAGGGCTCAGCGCCTCACGTGTTTCACGCGTGAACGCCTAAAAAGAAAACTCAGCGCCTCACGTGAAACACACGCGAACGCATAAATACTCAGCTCATGTGTTTCACACGTGAACGTTTAAAAACTTAGCGCTTCACGTAAAACACATGTGAGCATCCAAAAACTCAGCGCCTCATGTGAAACCAACGTAAGCGCCCAAAAGATTCTAAAGAACTCGGCGGCTAACGTGAAACACATGTGAGCGCCCAAGAACTCAGCGCCTCACATGAAACACATGTGTGCATCCAAGAACTTAGTGCCTCACGTGAAACCAACGTGGGCGCTCAAAAACTCAGCGCCTCATGTGAAACACACGTGAGCACTGAACAAAAGTGCTTAGCGCTATATATATAGTCAAGAGGACTAAGTGCTTAGCACTGCTGAATGAGGGAAAAAGCCCAGGACGGAGACTAAATTGGCTAAGTCTCTGAAATTTCTTTGCAGCCGAGCCCATATGCTCTGTTGATGGATCTTAATAAAATTTAACGATTCTTAAATATATTTCTAAATTGATCTTATTCTCATACAAGACTACCGTATCCTAAGTTAAAATAAATTGAGCTCATACGTTCACATATATATTTAAGTTGATCCTAATCTAAAACCAGATTAACGGTCCTTAAATAAAATAAAATATTTTTTGAACTGACGGAACATACTTCTTAAAGTTCAAACCCAAATCTAATATATACGGATTTGGACTAATTTGCGCTCTACGGGCAACGACATAAACAAGTCTCCATATACAATTCACGGGCAACCAAAACAAAAAAAAAGCATAATAGGACATGAAGTGACCTACCGGAGTAAGAGAAAATTGTTAATGTAATTAACTGCAGGGGCTTGCGCCTGCATGGAAGAGTGTCCCCACAATAAAAAATCCTTCAAAAATGAGAGGGAATATGAAGAAACCTGCTACATCGATCACATCTATCCAAACCTTCGATATACGGAGGTATGATGAAGACGCCTTCAAAACTGAAGCAATTCCCGCTACCCGACATGCTCGACGTCGCCAATGGCGCCGAGTGAGACAAGCTGGGGCAACTTTCCCCTCGAGCTTACCCCACCAGCATCTATGGTGGATGTTGACGTTGCTGTTCCAACTGGGAACAACTTTGAACCGTTGAGGAGGCTGCACAAAAACTCCCTAACGACGGTGCTAAAGAAATCAACCCCACCCACAGAAGCTACAGTGCAGGAAAAACCGGAGCAACCTTATCAGCGGCTCCTCGCAAATTTATAGAGTCTGGCGGAAAGTCCAAGACTCGGTTCTTGATGAAAACTACGCTTGTCGACCGAAGAAATCCAACGTCCCACAGGATAAAGAGTGCTCCTCCCCATACAACGGGGGACTTATTATAAATAGATGCCTGTCACAGCAGCTCCTCGTGCTCCTACCTCATAGAACATTGAGGCCAAGAAAATTCCATCGCCAGCGGCAAAATCCAAAGGCGAAGGCTCCAAACGCCTCAAGTCGGGGGGCATGACTATACATACGGTTTATACGGCCAACGGAAAAGAAGAGAGCCGTGCTTCTGTCAGCCATAGACCGTATACTCGGTCGCTGACAAAGGCTCAGGAGCAACAACAAAAGCTCCAAGAGATACTGACCAAAATGCCAGCACTCACCGGGCCTAAAGAAAGCCCGGACAAAGAAACTGAACAGCGCCAGGAGCAAGAAACCGATACAGAGTTCTTGCGATGAGTGATAGAGAAGAAAGATAAGGAAATTGCGGAGCATACTGCTAACATAAAGCAGATGGCTCTTCTCTTTCAAGATATGGTTGGAATGATAATCCAACCAGAATCACCGACTGAAGATCCTCCGGTGATCATCGAAGATGATAGAGGGGAAACGTCAAATCCTTCCAAGGCCTTTTGACGGCCAAGGAGGAGACAATCTCCAAGGCAGCCCTGGATGATTGCATTGCTTAGCAAATTAGAGCTCACCAGGCCAATGAAGCTGCTAACCAAATCGTTAAAACCAGATGACCATATCCGACCTGGTATGACCAAATAAAGTACCCGCCGGGACATGCTATTCCAAAGTTTCACGTATATAAAGGAACGGGGAATCCTTATCAGCATGTCGCACAGTTTAGAGCTCTGTACGACAATACAGAAGGCGACAACAAACTGTTGCTTCGCCAATTCGTCGGAAACTTATCTGAAACAGTTTTCGAATGGTACTCGGAGTTCCCAAATGACTCCGTGAAAACCTTTTCTAAAATGGAACCGCTCTCTACGCAAAGGTTCGCCAGTGCGAGCGAGCGCACTCCGATCGCAGCGCTGATCAATGCCAGGGTTAAGCCAGGTGAAACGTGGGTCCAATATGAGATCTGGTGGCAAAATCTATGGTCTAAATGCGAACAGTGCATTGAGAAGTCTCCGGCCGTGGGAATGTTTATTGGGACTATTGATCCTGAGTCAAACGTGTTCCGGTTCATGACCTTCAAGCCCACCACGTTTCAGGAGCTGATTGATAAGTTAGCGCAGATGGATCAGATGGGTCATGATCCTTCCTCCTCAAGCAAGGATCCTCAAACAATAACAAAGCCAAAGGGAAAGCAACCTTTGTTGCCAACACGCAACAGCAACAACCGGGCGGTCCGAAAACACCTGGCTGTCAAACCAACACTCGTACGCGCCCGTCCTTAGAAGAAAGGCTGAGACGTACATACTCGTTCCCTCGCGATAAGACGAGGAGGTTGTTCGAGCTAGTAATGCAAAATAATCTGATCGCATTGTCAGACCCGCGGCGACCTGCATAAACCGGCGATGTCAATAACCTCAACCACTACTCCTACACAGGATAGTAAGCCATCCAATCGAGAATTGTTATATCTTCAAAACTGGGTCGAGGACCAGTACCAGCGGGAGAAGTTTGCACTATCTAACAATTGGAGGGTAAATCCGCCCCAAAAGCACGCTCCTAAAAAGGTGGATGTGCAGGGGCATCCTACTCTATCATGGAAGAAGCTCCATGGGAAGTATGTCTTTCAGCAAAAACTAAAAGAATACTGAAAGATCTACAAGCCTGTCCGGCGGTCAAGTGGAAAAGCTCGCTTGAGCCTGAAATTATAGAAGGGATGTTGAATTTGCGTCTCGCGCCTAAGACTGTCAACAAGGGAAAAATCCACAAAGTCAAGCCTTCGAAATCTTCAAAGAAAAAGAAGAATAAGAAGCATGTGGAGCTTACCGAATACGTCGACAATCGCACATACCTCCAGAAATACATAGATGCGTTAGAAGAATACAATCAGAAAGCGCGGACGCCAGTCACACTCGAAGAATTCCTCAAGCATATTCTTAAGGATCAGGATAGCGACAATAATGAGGAAAAAGAATCATCAGAAGAAACGGAAGACTGTATGGAAAGCTGCCACATGATCTCCCATTCATCACAATATGATGAAGAAGCTCCGCCGGCATCAGAAAGCGACGTGGGTGAACTGGGGCAGAATCGGCGCTAAATTCCTCGAAACTGCCGGAAGAAGAACCGAGTGAAAGGTTATTAAACGAAGCTTTTTAAAAGAGAAAAAATGACTAAGAACGCGAGACAACCATATATGAAAAGGCTAAGCGTCAGCGTCTGAATAAAGAAGCTGCGGTGAGGACAAGTCATAAAGCTCTCCGACCAAACCAAGGCATGCCTGCAACAAATAAGAGCAGGATCAAAGCTGAGAAGCGGTTTGCCAAAGCCCTATCACTGGGGATAAAGCTGTCACCTCTCATGATGTACACGCATGGGGTCCCATATTTCGATGGTGGAGGACACCCAAAATACTGTGCATACCACCGAAGAGTCGCTCACACCATCGATAAGTGCAACACCTTCAAGAAATGGTGGCAAGGATACGTTGTCCACAGAAAACACTTCAAGAAGGAGAAGCATGAAGCCCGCGCTCGTCGAAATGAGAATGGAGAAACGGCAGCCCACAAAGAAGCAACTGGCCGCTGTCATATGGCTGGTACCAATTTAGAAAGGGAAAAACCCCGAGTTCTCACGTTCGGGAGCGATTTGAGGATGAAATACCTCTCAATTCTCTCTTTGAAAACTCTTTCTTGGAAAAAGAAGAGAAGGACCGCGAGAACATCCAGCTGCGTAACCGCACGCTGTCTGAAAAGAATCTCGGACCCGCAAACAAGGGTCCAAATAAAAAAGATAAAGTAAAAGGGAAAATGCCCGACCAAATTACTCTTGATGAAGATGTGGCCAAAGAGCTCGCCGCGAAAGACCTGCCTAAAAAAACTAATGCGGACTATAATGTCCTTGCGCAACTGAGATAAATACCCTCACAACTGAGCATTTTGGATGTTTTGCTCTTGTCCAAAAGGCACGAGACTCCCTAATCAAAGCCCTGCAAGAGCCTGATCAGTTTCAGGCCTTCCTCTCAGAATAGAAGATGAAAAACGAACTAGCAGATGTCTACACGGCTGACATCACATTCGGCGATGAAAATATACTCCTCGGTACATGCGAACATAATCGACCGCTCTATATCATCAGGTACTGCCACAAAATCTAGAAAGGGAAATTTTTTATCGATAATGGATCATCCGTCAATCTTCTCAACGTGAGAGTGCTGAAGGAAATATGTATGAATTTTCAGCACCTTGCCCGTGACAATAACCATCTCAGAGTTCGCCTCGCAGTCGTCACGAATGCTTGGGTTCATAATATTGACGCTCCGTTTCGGGCTGCTCGTCACAGACATCAAATTTCATGTCATTGACGCCATGACTTTGTTACAACGCTCTGTTCGGCAGGCTTTGGCTGCACGAGTACAATGCCGTCCCTTCTACACAACATCAGTGTATGAAGTATTTCAAAGATGGCTCAGAGTACACCGTCATGGGAAAGCTCAATCTTTTCTCGGTGAACGAAGTGTGAAAGTATGAAGACGCAAAGTACCGTCACGTGAGCTCAATCCTTTCTCGGTGAACGAAGTGCGAAAGTATGAAGACGCAAAGTACTTTCAGCCAGACTTTGAAGACACTGAAGGATGCCACTGGCCCGAAAATAAGCAAAACTCCGTGGCCACCATCCCGCTCTTCGGAAGTGATACCGAGGAAGATGAACAAATAGTCTACTCGAGACGGCCTCTGAGAGAGAACAGTAAGCTTACCATCGACCCCTATGCTGGTCTTTGCCAACGACTTTGAAAATGAGATGAATGCGGTGTTCTCCGTCCGCCCATCAACACAAACTCTTGCCGAAGTGGATCAGAGTCTACACATTATGATGATTGACGTGCTCAATACATACAGACTGAAAACTTTCTACGTACATCTAAGACGAAGAGGTGAAAAGGCAATCCACTTCTACAAGTGTATGGAGACTAAAGTGGAAAAAAAGTTGGGCATGGTGCCAACTCCACTCTTGACAGGCTTCAGCCCATCTGCATGCCAAGATATTATATGGAGGGCCTAAAGAAACTGTTAAGACGCCAAGGCGTATGATCAGTCGAAAATATTGAATTTTAACACATCAATTTCCCTACTATTTGCAATTATCTAAAGGTGTTTGGTATAAATATAGCACATATTAGCAATTCGTCTGCAAAATATCAAATGACATGTGTTATACATTATAACCGACATTTTGAGGGAAATTGAGTGTTTATTATTGCATGCATGATCTTTGTATATCAAACACTTGTCTCGAGATTATGTGCAGGAAATTTTCCAGGTAAAAGAGCCGGAATTGATAAAAGTACTGATAAAATACATCAAGTCCAAGACCTGAGATCTGGCGGTGAACTAGAAAGAATTATAAGATTCCAGACATCAGGAAAGTTCCAAAAAGTCAACACAAAATATCCCTGATGAATTCAACCAGAGAGCTCACCATACGGCCGCGGATCAGCGGCCGAGTCAGGCCGATCCACTGCGGATCCGCGGCCGTTCTGACTCATCAGCGGTTGGTAATTTTCCCCGAGGCTTCTTTTCAACAGCAAAACTTCTTCAAGACGCTTCAGTCCCTAGAGTTCTCCAGAAGCTTCCCTTCTAACAGCCAAGCTTTTTGTGCAAGCTTAATAACTACCAAGCTTCTCATGCAAGCCTCATAACAAAATCTTCTCATGCAAGCTAGCTAACTACCTTAATTTAGAAACTTCTATATAACTACCTAGCTTCCTATGCAAGCTTCATAACAACCAAGCTTCCAAGGGAAGCTAGACCTAGCTTCTAGGGGAAGCTTGAGGGAAAACTATAAAAGGGCACCTAGGGCATCGTTACAAAGGTTGTTCATTAGTTGTTCATGAGTTCATTAATAAGGGTTGAATATTGAGCCAAAATTCCGCAAGTTGAGTGACACAACTTGCAATCTAAAACCCTAGCCCAAATTCAAATCCAAAGCCAAATCAAGATCATTTTGAGAAGCAAATCAAGCAAGCAACCATCGATCTTTTATCCGTGAAGCCAATCTTCATCCGAGCAAGAGATCCACGACGATCCGCGACTCACGGAGATTGAGCGGAGCAAACTTCGACGGATCTAGTTACCTCTTCAACGGAGCGATCGAGAGCAACTCTCGTAACCTCGAATTGAGGGAATGTATACTTAGTCGTGTCGATTTAATAAAGGTGATAATTGTAATTCTTGCTTTCTTTACATTCTTGCGTTATGAAACTTCTTGATCTTTGATTCATTAATTTTCATGATGTGTGAGTGAAATCTCCGCTCGTGGAGGATTCGAGAGAATTGATAGATCTAATGATGATCAAATCTTAATACTAGTCTTAATTCTTATGAGATTTGTGAATCTTAGCAAAAAGAATTGTTGATGACCTAATTTGGAGCGAAATGACTTTTTGATTATTTCATTGCAAATTAGGGATCAAACGATTGATGATTTTCTTTGCTAGAGGCTAGATCCGAATGATCATGATTGAAAAGACAAGGGATAAAAGGAGAAACCCTAGTTTCTTCAATAGATCCCTAATCTTCATCATAATCATCAGTCTAGCTACAAATTATCAATAGATAAGATTGGGAATTATTAGATTCATCATTAACTATTGACTCAATCGAATCCTACAAGCTATTCTACAAATCTTGATAACTAAATTGATTGGGAGATTTCTTGATTCTTAATTCTATATCTTTATTTTTCTTTATGTTTCTTGAAATCAAATCTTTCAAATCTTGAATCAACCTTCTTGAATTTTCTTTTATCTTTTAAATTTCGACTCATCTAATACAAGATCGATCAAAACACACATCTCAGTGGACGATCTGTATTCATTAACGCGCTACATCGACACCGTTAATTGATTGCGGTATAGATTTCTTTGGTTGTGATTAAACTTTTACTTACACACAAAAGATGATCAATCAAATCGCGCCGTTGCAGGGGATGTGTGCTATTTTGTTCGTTTTTGTTATTTGAGTTGAAAAATTATTATTCCATCAAATTTTCATCCAAGATTCGCTTCAAGTGCTTAACGATTAGTGTTTGAAATTTTGCGAGGGAATCTGGAATCATCGGAGCAAAGGGAAAAATATTCAGATCATTTCAGGAAGTCCAGTGGAGTAAAAGGAGCATCTGTACCAAATTTTGTGCAGAGATCTCGTCAACTCACCGTGGAACCGCGACCATAGCAAGAATTTCGCGGCGGATCCGCGGTGATCTTGAAGCTTCAAAATTCCATTTCTCTGTGGTGACTTCTATACTTTCTTATCTCTTCCCTGCTCTGTCCATTAACTAATTTCTGCAGGATTCTTTGCAAAATTCAGCGCCGCTAAAAGATAAATTTGTTGCGATTCTTGAAATCGGTTGTTTTGTGTATATTTTAATACGGAAATTAAGGGGCAAAGACCAAATTCAGATTAGGTGGGGAGTTCATTACCCTTCCTAAGCCCGAAAATCACAAAAACTTGCATCCGCATCACCCTCATTAACTAAAAATTATTTAGACAAGACTCTAAGGACCGTCGCACTCATTTAGGACAGAAGGAGGTCGTGGGTAATCTATTGCTTATCCGTGTTTCTTTTGTGATGTTTAGGCAAGTGTGTCTAAAGCAAGTGGTTACTTAATTAGGCCCACTACTTATGTAGTGGAGAACCTCCTACTTACCTGGCCACAGAAAGGGCAAAGAGGCAGTAGAGGATTTATCCTACGATTTGTCTTCTGGAAGTCTAGGAGCGGTCTAGAGACTTGACCTAGGTGACCATTAGATATAGGGTTGCTTGTGCATGTTTGTGTGAATTTTCATAAATCCGTCATTTTTCAAAACAAACCAATTATTTTCTCCCCTTTTTACCTTTTCCCCCTCTTCTCTTCTTATAATGGGTGACCCAAACAGAAGAACTCTTGCCGAGCTTTGCTGTCCACAACCAGATATTTCTTGTTTTCGTAATCCCTTCGGTATACCGTCCGACTCTCCCATGTTCTTAAGAGATCGGATAGAACAAGCGGGTAGAAACAGTTGGCCACCTCAGTCCAGGTCTTATCAACCGTATCCTAGTTTTACATCCGTTTCAGTTGATAATCTGAGTGAGGATGCCCCTAGACGCATGTCCATTGCTGAGCATATAGCTAGGGCCAGAGGCCAAAGTTTCAATCCGGACCAATATCAACCGTATCCTAATTCTACATCCGTTTCAGTTGATACTCCGAGTGAGGATGCCTCTAGACGCATGTCCATTGCTGAGCATATAGCTAGGGCTAAAGGCCAAAGTTTCAAACCCAACCAACATCAAAATTCTTCTTATCACAATGTTGACCCTACTCCTGCCCAATTTTCACAACCATTCTGTTCCTATCAATCCAATCCGACTTTTCCACCTTCTCTAAACGATCCTTTTAATCAGTCATTTGGGAGTTTTAAGTATCCACAGGAATTTCAATCGTATACGGGAACCCCTTATCGACCCAAGTCTAGTCTTGAGCAGACATTAGAAAAATATCTGGAATTGTCGAACCAATTTAGGAAGGAAATGACAGAATGGAGACAAGCAAATAATTTCAAACCAGCCTAAAATTTTTCAGTATATAATTCGGGCATAGGACAAAGTGAGAATTTGGGTAGTGAGAGAGAACTATACACCTTTCCTAATCAAACATTCCCTTTCCAAACTGAAATCCACAACTCCAGTTTCACAGATTCATCGAGTACACCAAATGATTCACCAATTGACGATAGAATGTATGAGAAGTTGTGTAATAATGCAGTGTTTGATTTACCCAATTGTGAAGGGTCCATTTCGAGTGAAACCATATCAAATCCTTGTGATCTCTACACCTCCACTCTTGAATCAAAATTGATTGAAAACCATTCTTTGAATGAGGTGTTTGAGAATTTTAACCTTCACTTGAATGAGGTGATTGACGTTGGGGATATATTGATTGATGAACCCGAAATTTTGGATGAGTTTGACCCACCAATTCATCAGGTCCTTTCACTTCCTTGTGGTCATCATCTCGAGCCTTTGATAATTTTTCCCGAACCCCAAATGCTTCTCCAAGTTGATAATAATGGTATAACCGAACAGCAGACCGAAATTCAGCCTACATCTTCCACATTTGGTTTTGCGATCCTCGACACATCAATTTTTTTACCCATTTCACCTTCTACTTTCTCCGGTTCTTCTTCTATTCTTCCTATAGTTTCAGTGAGTTTTGATGAATCACAATCTGATAGTTCAAGTTCGACAATCCCAGAAAGCCAACTTGATTTGGATATTTTTGAAAATGAGGTTGATGAGTTTTCGAGTCTTCTACCTCCATGTATTTTGACAAATCAAGTATGGTAAAATCTGACACAAAATTATTGACAGCAAAATGTTTGATCACATCGTCGATGAAAGTTTTGAAGAACTTTTTGCCGACGAACTTGCATTCCTAAACAATATGGATTTTGTGATTGATCGATCTCCACCTATAGAAGTTGAACCGCCACCACTCCTTCCTAATCATTCACATTCTCCCTCTCATTCTTTCATTTCTATAATTTAAATCTCAAACCCTTTCCAGACCACCACTTATCTCTTCCTCATTTCTTCCTGACTATATACAACATGTTCTTCCACCGACCTATACGCTACACTGATAAAATCTTTGAATGTCTGGTATTAATTTTTGGTCTTTGTAAAGTCTTATTTTGACCAAATGACTTACCCCTCTTAAAATGCTTAATATCGTCTAACTCATGTTTGAGGGAGGGGTATATTTTTGGCTTTGAAAATAATAGTTGTCCTCAAAATTATGAGCCAAAAATAAGTTTGGGGGAGGATTTTCACTTTCACTTATTCTTGCCCCCATTAATAATATCCTCCCAAACTTACAGGTTTTTTTAGGTTTAGCAGAAGACAACAGTGAGGACACTGTTGAAAACGAGTTTGGGGGAGGTTTTTGCTTATTTACGCATCACTTCGCATACTTTGCATAAGCACAAAACATATAAAAAATAAAAAATAATAATAATTTTTTTTGTACATAAATAAGATAATAAAAGATTAGATAGTGAAAAATTACATCCAAAAGATTGGAAAAATTTAAGAAAATTTAGAAAATTTGAAGTTTTCTTAAACAAACTAGTAATAAGTAGTTATGAGCCATTGTCCCAAGGGTTAGTAAGATGAAAGAAGTCACTAATCCGAGGATAAAAATAAGTCTGAAAAATAGTTCCTATTCTGGAAGCCAAACATTTGAATGTTGATACCCTACTATTCGCACTTACACACGTCTTGAAACTCGGGATAGTAGAGGATACCTTGAAATGCTCTTGTCTAAAAGCCAAAGTATGAAGGAAATTATAAATGAAATATAAAATGGTGTTAAGAAAAAAATGAACACTGGTTTTGTTATCACCAAGGCAGCAATAAAAAAAATATAGCGAGGGTGCTTCATCACCTAGTGCCTTAGACCAACTGGTTTGGGAGTCACTGCTAAGCCTTAGGTGTTGCAAGATGAGGAAAATACTAATACGCCTAATAAGCAAACACATGAGTAATCGGTCGGTTAGTACCTCAAGAAGTATTAACGGTCGCATGAAAAATGTGTGAGCAAATCCATCTAAATATTCATTGATTAAAAGGTACTGAGGTGATGGACAAGTACTAATACGCCTAATAAGCAAGCACATGAGTAATCGGTCGGTTAATACCTCATGAAGTATTAACGGTCGCATGAAAAATGTGTGAGCAAATCCATCTAAATATTCATTGATTAAAAAGTACTGAGGTGATGGACAAGTACTAATACGCCTAATAAGCAAGCACATGAGTAATCGATCGATTAGTACCTCAAGAAGTATTAACGGTCGCATGAAAAATGTGTGAGCAAATCCATCTAAATATTCATTGATTAAAAAGTACTGAGATGATGGACAAGAGTATGATAGCTTGAATTGAATTCTCCGAGTGTAGGGATGTCTTTTACACAGACGTAGGGGTATATGATCGATGTTTGGATGAAAGGCAGGAATGAAGAATAAAGACGATGTTTTATTGAGGGATAATGTGATTTCTAACATTTTTTCATGATTATTAAGATAGGGCTCATAACAACTGAAAAACTAGTAATAGTTGGAAATTCTAATTTTCAAAGTCTTTCTTTTACAATTCTTATCTTTACATGTAACTTTCACGGTCTTCCTTTTATTATTGGATTTTGTGTGTGTAATCCGCTGAAAACTCTCAGAAGACAACACTCCTCCTACTAGGGACACCTAGAGGTTTAAAGGCTTGTTGCACGTGCTCAGTGCAATCATGTTGCCTACGAAAGTGTGCTAGTTAGTTTTTCTTTTTCTTTATTTTCTCCTTCTCTTGAATAAAAGATGTTTGTTCGAGACGACCAAAATTAAGTTTGGGGGAATTTACTCAGTTGAAAATATTGCATTTTTAACACATCAATTTCCTTACTATTTGCAATCATCTAAAAGTGTTTGGTATAAATATAGCACATATTAGCAATTCGTCTGCAAAATATCAAATAACATGTGTTATACATTATAACCGGCATTTTGAGGGAAATTGAGTATTTATTATTGCATGCATGATCTTTGTATATCAAACACTTGTCTCGAGATTATGTGCAGGAAATTCTCCAGGTAAAAGAGCCGGAATTGATAATAGTGCCGATAAAATACATCAAGTCCAAGACCCGAGATCTGGCGGTGAACTAGAAAGAATTATAAGATTCCAGACATCAGGAAAGTTCCAAAAAGTCAACACAAAATATCCTTGAAGACTTCAGCCAGAGAGCTCACTATACGGCCGCGGAACCGCGGCCGAGTCAGGCCGATCCGCCACGGATCCGCGGCTGTTCTGACTCATCGGCGGTTGGTAATTTTCCCCGAGGCTTCTTTTCAACAGCAAAACTTCTTCAAGGCGCTTCAGTCCCTAGATTTCTTCAGAAGCTTCCCTTCTAACCGCCAAGTTTCTTGTGCAAGCTTAATAACTACCAAGCTTCTCATGCAAGCCTCATAACAACCAAGTTTCTCATGCAAGCTAGCTAACTACCTTAATCTAGAAACTTCTACATAACTACCTAGCTTCTTATGTAAGCTTCATAACAACCAAGCTTCCAAGGGAAGCTAGACCTAGCTTCTAGGGGAAGCTTGAGGGAAAACTATAAAATGGCACCTAGGGCATCATTACAAAGGTTGTTCATTAGTTGTTCATGAGTTCATTAATAAGGGTTGAATATTGAGCCAAAATTCCGCAAGTTGAGTGACACAACTTGCAATCCAAAACCCTAGCCCAAATTCAAATCCAAAGCCAAATCAAGATCATTTTGAGAAGCAAATCAAACAAGCAACCATCGATCTTTTATCCGCGAAGCCAATCTTTATCCGAGCAAGAGATCCACGACGATCCGCGACTCACGGAGATCGAGCGGAGCGAACTTCGACGGATCTAGTTATCTCTTCAACGGAGGGATCGAGAGCAACTCTTGTAACCTCGAATTGAGGGAATGCGTACTTAGTCGTCGATTTAATAAAGGTGATAATTATAATTCTTGCTTTCTTACATTCTTGCGTTATGAAACTTCTTGATCTTTGATTCATTAATTTTCATGATGTGTGAGTGAAATCTCCGCTTGTGGAGGATTCGAGAGAATTGATAGATCTAATGATGATCAAATCTTAATACTAGTCTTAATTCTTATGAGATTTGTGAACCTTAGCGAAAAGAATTGTTGATGACCTAATTTGGAGCGAAATGACTTCTTGATTATTTCATTGCAAATTAGGGATCAAATGATTGATGATTTTTTTTGCTAGAGGCTAGATCCGAATGATCATGATTGAAAAGATAAGGGATAAAAGGAGAAACCCTAGTTTCTTCAATAGATCCCTAATCTTCTTCATATTCATCAGTCTAGCTACAAATTATCAATAGATAAAATTATGAATTATTAGATTCATCATTAACTATTGACTCAATCGAATCCTACAAGCTATTCTACAAATCTTGATAACTAAATTGATTGGGAGATTTCTTGATTCTAGCTTGAGGACTGCTTCACATTCAAGGACTGGGTCGAGGATCAATATCAATGCGGCGGGTTTATGCTATCCGACAACTGGAGGATAAACCCGTCATAAAAGCACGAGCCAAAGAAGACCTATACCGTCAGGATAGGACCAGCTCGATCGCGGAAATGGAAGCGGACTCGTACCTGTCATATGGTAACTCTCTTAAAAGAGGGAGAGAACGAGCATATGATTGATATCTTCGGATGCTTCACAAATAAAGACGATGACAAGGAGTTCTCAGAATTTCCACCAGCGCCAAAAGAGTTGGAGGATGGGATACACACAATGGTAGACAACCTAAAGAAAATCAACTTAGGAACGGAGGATGATCCGAGACCGACGTTTGTCAGTGAGCTGCTATCTGAAAAACAAGTGGCAACCCTAAATATCGCACATTTGATATAACATTTTCCTTATTTTTCTTAAATATCTAAATATGTTTATTATAAATATAGAACATATTTGGGTTTATCTGTAAAATACTATTTACCATATGTTTATATATTATAATTAATATTATGAAGGAAAATATATGCATATAATATTTATATAATATTTTTATTATGCATATCATTTCAAATATTCTAATCAAGATTCTTTAAAAGATATAATATCATACAAATGGTTAGAATAATATTTCTATAATAAATATTACTAACATTATTCATGGAGATATTGTGCAAAATTTGGCTCAGGTCAGGAGATCGGGATATCGAGATGTCGGGAATCAAAAATCTGCCGATGAAATTTAATTAAATCATATAATTAATACTGGCAGAGACTCAGATAAGATTTGAAGAATCTAGACATCACATAAATCTCCACGTGTCAACATGTATAAGCCTTAGAAAATTGAAGCCCTAACTCCCCTATCCCACTACGGTTCCGCGGCCAAAGCATGAATTTTGCATTAGATCCGCCGCCGTTCTAAGGAGTTGATGTTTGGGATTTTTTTGGGTAGGATTGTATCAACAAATAACCATATTATGTATCTAGGGTTTCTGCTTCTAGGGCTATATAAAAGACCGGGGGCTAAAGCTAGAAATCATCACCTTTTATACGACGCAAATCACCGTCAAAGAACAAGTGATCCATGACAGGTCCGCGATTCGACGTGATAAGACGACGTAAGATTCGACGGAGCATCTACTTCCTACGAGGCAGAGATTGAGAGCAACTTCTTCTTTCTCTTGTAATCTAAACTCGAAGGTTTTGTAATTGTGAAGTTGATTAATAAAGGCAGATTTCCAAGAACCCAAATTCTCATTCATCACTATCTATCTAGTTTTAAATTTATCAAAAGATAAAAGGAGTAATCTTTATTAGTCATCCATGACTACTAAATCCTAACGAACCCTACAAGCCTCTTCTTTATAGATTCTACATCCTTATTTAAACTAGATCTTAAAACTATAAATTCTACATCCGTATTTAACATAGATCTATTCTTCTTATTCTTTGTTCAACTCGTCTAAAATAAGATTAAAAGTTCCACGCATCTCTGTGGACGACCCATACTCATCTCAGCTAGCTACACGCGACACCGTTATTGATTGCGGTTATTTACTATACTTTTCACAAATCAATCAAATGGCGTCGTTGCCGGGGATACATGCGTAATTTTTTTCTTGCTATTCGTGTTGAATTCTTATTCGATCCATATCACAAAAGTAAAACAAAACCGCAACTTGCATATTTAACGATTAGTGTGCGATTTTTGCTAGGGATTCTGGAGACATTAGAGCGAGGAAATAAAGATTCAGAGATCTTCAGAGAGGACCAGAAGAGCAAAGGAGGCCACTGTGAAAAAATTAGCAAAAGAAGCCTACTTTCTGCGGTGGAACCGCGGCATAAGCGGGGTTTTGGCGGCGGAACCGCGACGCTCCGGTTGAGTTGTGCATCCAAAATTCTCTGGTATATTTCTCAACTCTTTATCTCTCCTCTGAAATCCAATAATATATTTTTCTGCAGGATTCTTTGCATAATAGCGCCGCTCAAAAATCTTTTGCGTATTTTGTAATTGGTTTGTTTGTGCATATTTTAATACGGACTTTAAGGGGCAAGACCGAAATTCAGATTAGGTGGGGATTTCATCACCCTTTCTAGGCCCCACAAATCACAAAACGAGCATCCACATACCTTATATTAATTAAAAAATATCTAGACCAAGACTCTAAGGACCGTCGCGCTCAATTAGAACAGAGGAGGGTCATGGGTAATTTATCGCTTATCCGCATTTTTTGTTGTGTATAGGCAAGCGTGACTAGGAAAGTGGTTACTTAATTAGGCCTGCTATTTTCGGTGATTCGTATAGCGGATTCCTCCCACTTACCTGGCACTTACCTGGCCACAAGAGCGATAAAGAGGTGGTAGATGATTGATCCTGCGACTTGTCCTTTGGAAGTCTTAGAGCGGTCTAGTGACTTGACCTAGGTGACCTTAGTTCTAGGGTTGTTTGTGCATTTTTGTGGGATTTGTCTCATGTCCGACATTTTTCGAAACAAACCATTTTAAATAGTTCTCACACGCTTCCACGTGCGCTAAACCCGCTTAGTGCATGCTCCGCTGGACACGGGATTCTAGTGCCCGTTTTGTCCGCGTTTCTGCTATCGACTCCGAAGTCGGTACTTTTTCATTTTCTTTTTCCCCTCCACCCACCACACCGACCAAGATGGACGGTTCTCCATCAGATTATAACACCACTCTGCCACCACCCGCAGGTGCGCAGAATCCACCGCGCATCTCTCTCCAAGAGAGATGCTACCCCGTGCGTGGACCCCTTCCTACCTGTTTATCTATCCCATCAGCCAATGGAGATAATTTTGAAATTAAACCCTACTTCATCAACCTTTTGCCCAAATTTCACGGGCTCGAGTCTGAACCGCATACGTTTTTATCACTAAATTCGAAAACGTATGCGCAATGATGGGCACTTCACAATTTTCAGTGGATATGCGTTTACGTCTTCTCTCTTTTACTTTGTGCGATCTGGCAGAAAAATGGCTTTATAACACTGCCGCACACTCTATTTCCAATTGGGAAGAATTCATTATAGCATTCTTTAAGAAATTTTATCCCAATCATAAGACCGTCCGTGTTCGAAGCGAGATTAACCAGTTCGCCCAACTTCCCAATGAATCATTTTGGAAATGCTTTGAACGGTTTAAAGATCTGCTTGGCCAATGTCCTCATCACGGAATCAATAGATGGGATCTGTGCCGAATTATATATAATGGTGTTACTCCAGCGACAAAGCAGATGCTTGAAACCATTTGTCAATGACATTTCATGTCCAAAGACGATGGTGAAGCTTGGCAATTTCTGGAAGATCTCGTTGAACAAACTTTACAATGGGAAAACGTTAGACCAATATCGTCTAGGGCAGGTATCCATCAGCTCGATATTTCCATCGCAGTGAAATCCGAAATTGCCGCGATACAAAGGAAACTCGACGCTATAGAAAACAAAGTCTCTTCAGCTTCCCTAAACCAGGTTACGCTCTCCAAAACCGTGTATGGTTGCTGTTCCGACCCATCACATCTAACGACAGAATGTCCTTTGAGTCCACTGTTTCAAGGTCAAGAACAAATTAATGCTACTTTTCAGCAACGATCTAGAAACGATCCTTATTCTTATACATACAATCAGGGATGGAGGAATCATCCTAATTTTGCTTGGAACCAAAACCAAACTCCAACTCAAAATACGTTCCCGAGCCAAAATAACTATCAAAGGGTTTCTCCACAGCAACAACAACCACAACAGAGTCAGCACCACTTTCAACCACAATCCTTTCAAAATCCAGCCAACAATTCTGCACCGATTAAAGATTCTTTCCAAACGGCTGGTACCGAAAAACTCTCCGCACTCGAACGAAACGTGGATATGTTTATTAAACATTCAATGCAAACGACGGATGATTTAAAATCTTCTATCCAAACGTTAACGCAGAACACCGCTTTCCAAGATGAAAGTATAAAATCGATAGAAGCACAACTTGCACAGTTAAATGCCGCGATGAGTGCGAGAGAAAAAGGGAAACTTCCATCTAAACCTATACCGAATCCTGGCCACTCACAAAGTTATATTGCGAGTGTCGTTACCACGTTGAGATCAGGAAGAGTGTTGAACAACCAATTGGGTGAACATGTTGATGACGTTGATGATATTAATGATACCCCAGCTTCTTTTACTTCTAACCTTATTTCGTCTGGTCCACTTTCTTCTGAGCCTATTCTCCGTTTTCCCCCAGGCTCGAACCCTTAACCCACTTCCTCGAGTCTATCTAAAACGATCCCAATTCCAATTCTGGGATCCATTCCATCCCCACAATCTTCTCCAATGTTGGACTCAACCCTTATTGATAAAGCTCCTTATCCACATAAGTTAAGGGGCAACAGACCAAATCCTAACAAACCCTACAAGCCTTTTCTTTATAGATTCTACATCAGTATTTAAACTAGATCTTAAAACTATAAATTCTACATCCGTGTTTAACATAGATCTAGAATCTATTCTCCTTATTCTTTATTCAACTCGTCTAAAACAAGATTAAAAGTTCCACGCATCCCTGCGGACGACCCGTACTCATTTTGGCTAGCTACACTCGACACCGTTATTGATTGCGGTTATTTACAACACTTTTCACAAATCAATCACTTCACTTGGAACTACTCCGAAATGCTGGGTTTAGATCCAGAAATAGCGGTACACAAAGTGGCCATATCGCCAGACATAAAGCTAATCAAACAGGCACCAAGAGGGATGCAGATCGAACTTGAGATGAGTATTAACACCGAAGTCAAGAAATTAATTGACTCCGGCTTCATCCAAGAAGTTCAATATCCCAACTGGATCGCTAACATCATTCTAGTGATGAAGAAAAATGGGACGGTTCGTATTTGCATGGACTTTCGGGAGCTCAACAAAGCATGCCCGAAGGATGACTTCGCAGTGCCCGTTACCGAGTTGATGATCGATAACACATCCTCCCACGAGGTCTTCTCTTTCATGGATGGATCTTCAGGATACAACCAAATAAAAATGGATCTCGATGACCAGAAGCATACCGCCTTCCGAACACCGTTAGGCGTATTCTGCTATAAGGTGATGCCTTTTGGTTTGAAAAACGCCGGAGCTACATACCAAAGAGCCATGACGAAGATATTCGATGACCTCATACATGAGATCGTCGAATGTTATATCGACGACCTCGTGATCAAAAGCAAATCTCATGAGGAACACTAGGAACATCTAAAGATCGTTTTCGAGTGTCTTCCGAAGTATAATCTGAAGATGAACCCTCTAAACTGCGCGTTTGGTCTCAGGCAAATTCCTAGAATTCATCATCCGTCACCGAGGCATTGGAATTGATCCCTAAAAAATCAAGGCGATCATGGAAATGCTATCTCCACTAACTCTCAAACAGCTGCGATCTCTCCAAAAAAAGCTCGCATACATCCGGCGGTTCATAGCCAACCTCTCCGGAAAATGTCCCTATAGCCATCTGATGAAGAAGGCGACCACGTTTGGAGTTTTCTCAGGCAAATTTCTAGGATTCATCATTCGTCACCGAGGCATCGAAATTGATCCCTAAAAAATCAAAGCGATCATGGAAATGCTATCTCCACGAACTCTTAAACAGCTGCGATCTCTCCAAAGAAAGCTCGCATACATCCGGCGGTTCATAGCCAACCTCTCTGGAAAATGTCCCTATAGCCATCTGATAAAGAAGGCGACCTCGTTCGTCTGGGATCAGAAATGCCAAAATGCATTGGACGAAATCAAACAATACTTGCAAAATCCGCCGGTATTGGCCTCCCCGGTTAAGGGAAAATCCCTTATCCTATATACAACGACTCTTGAAGGTTCTCTAGGCGTGCTATGGGCATAAGAGAACGACCAAGGAAATGAGAGAGCTTTGTACTAGTCGAGTTCTCCTGGGGGCAGAAAGTAACTACCCCCATCGAAAAGCACAGTCTGGCGCTGATCATTGTAATTACGAAGCTCAGACACTACGCCTTGGCGCATGAGGTCCATCATATCAAAAATGGATCCTCTTAAATATCTGATGTCGAAAGCTATACCGACGGGAAGGCTCGGCAAATAGGCCCTACTGCTGCTGATAGAATTCAAGAAAATGTATCCCTTTAAAGCGGTGAAAGGACAAACTATCGCAGACTTTATTGCAGAACATCCGATACCAACCTAATCATCCTTAAATTGTGAGTGCTGGATGAGCATGCGTTCGACGCAGTCGAAAAAGAGAAAGAAGAAAATAAGTCTCAATGGGAAGTCTACTTTGATGGAGCATCTTCCATGATGCGGCGAAACAAGAATACTCCCATAATCAAAGCCGGGGTGGGTCTTATCTTCGTGACCCCGCAAGGAGGAATATTGCGTTACGTCCTCTCCTTGACGGAAGCAGAATATGAAGTTTTGATAGCCGGTCTTGAGATCGCTATCGACATGGAAATCAAGAACCTCCTCATATATTGAGATTCTCAGCTGATTGTCAGTCAAGTAAATGGTGACTACAAGACATGCAAGTCAGAACTAATAATGTATTGCTAAAGTGCAGCAGCTGTTGTCCAATTCCCTTCATATATCTTGGAAAGCATATCACGAGCGGAAAACAGCAAGGCGGATGTGTTAGCCAAGTTGGCTAAAGAATTATCCGATGAAGACCTCGATGACGCAGGGATCATTGTTCAAAACCGCAGGATCCTGGCGCTAGCAGATATACCTTCGGAAGATCTGATAAAACTATCCATAAAGAAAGATGATCTAACGAGAAGTTCTCCAAATAGAGGACGATGAAGAGATCAAGGACCGAAGAGAAGTCTTCATAGACTATTTTAAGTTCCAACGAACGTCCGAAAATGCGTCATTTAGACATCAGCTCATGAAACGAACTATGTCATTCGCCTTCGTCAATGACACTCTGTACAAGAGATCCTTTGACTTCGCATGGTTAAAATGTCTAGGGCCGAAAGAAGCAAAGAAAGTCCAAGAAATACACGACGGATTTCGCGGTTCTCATCAAGCAAGGCCAAAAATGAAACTGAAGATAAAAAGGATGGGCTATTACTGGCCCACGATGATTCAAGGCTGCCTCGAATATGCGAAGCAGTGTCACTCATGCCAAATACACGGGGACTTCATACATCAACACCTAAATACGCTACATCCGACGGTAACCAGTTGGCCGTTCGAGATGTGGGGAACCGATACAATCGGCCCTATCGAACCAGCGTCATCCAGAGGACATTGGTTTATATTGGCAACCACAGATTACTTCTCTAAGTTAGTAGAAGCAGTACCGCCGTATAGCACAACAAAACCTGGAAGCTTATAAGTCAAGGATGACACGGTTGTATGAAAGACTGACCAGGCCGAGAACATTCCTCCCAGACGAATTTGTGCTGGTCCTCAAAAGACCAATGATCCTCAATCATGCAAAACTGGAGAAGTTCGAGCCAAATTATGAAGGCCCGTACATCATAGATAAGGTCAAGGTGGAGCTAATCTCCTTATGGATATGCATGGCGGAAGGCCATTCCGGCCGATAAACGCTCGATTTCTCAAAAAGTACTATGCCTGAAGAGTTGCGACTTTGATCAATGATAGATGATGACACTCGTGTCCGCTTGCTATCTTTCTGAGTCCAAACTCTGAAAGTGGTGTCAAATGAAATTCATCCCGAACATGGGAATGTTGGATCGAGATGTCATTAAACCAATATTCGTCCCAAATACGGGAATGATGGATTAAAACGTTCCTAAACTAAAAATGGATCGAAATGCCCTTAAACTAAAATTCGTCCCAAATACGGGAATGACGGACTGAAACGTCCCTAAACAAATATTGGACCACTATGTCCTTAAACTGGTATTGGACCGAGACGTCCCTAAACTAATAATGGACCGTAATGGGCACGGATGAAAACTCGAAAGGACGTCGTGAGTAAAAACAGCAGGGCTACCGGCGAGCTTGTGAAAACCTGAGAGGGCGCAAACTCGTTGAAAGAAACGAAAAGATGCACTTGCAAAGTCCATGCGATTCCTAAGGAGAAAATACACTTACGTGATACTCACGACTCGTAAGGAAAATATACTCTCTATAAGACCCTCACGGCTTATAGAATTCAAAAATCTTAAATTACAGAGATCTGAACCTGTTCTTAAGCCGTCATAACCCCACAAATTTATGCCCTACAGGCGGCCCAATATTGACACTTGTATACAATCTACAGGCGTAAATAAATATATTCTCAACCAAGCCCTGCTAAGAACGAGAAACATCGTTGAACATGGTGAACGACGCTTACCCTTACGACTTGCAAGAGAAAATACTACTTAAGAGTCCTCACGACTTTTAAGGAGAAAATACACCTACAAGATTCTCTCGACTAGTAGGGAGAAATACCTTTAAGCCTTAGTCGATAAGATCCTAACACTGTTTGCTAAACCACCTTTTTCGAATCAATAAAGACAAATGATGATTCGCTCCTGGCAATATTCCAGTTGCAGCGATGGTGATACCAAAATTAGGATCAGATCCCAAGTTCCTGACTCGTAATAAAACTCAACATGTCAAAAAAAAGCCGAAATGATTGGGCAATCGCGACTTCCGTGAGAAAAAAGCTGAAAAGATAGAGGATCGTGGAAATATAAAAAAAACTTTTTTATGCCCTGCAAGTAGTTCTATACTAACTTTTGTATACAATTCATGAGCACAAATGAAAGAAAGGGAACCATAATTTCCCACCATACATCGTCAAAAGAAGAACCGAGTCTTAATGGCACATCTACACCCTAGAGACTATTTGGACGTCCCTCTTACTCCAGCAAAGTACAATCACGATGTTAACAAGGACCCATGTTCGAATAAAAGTGGAGTGACAATATATTCCTAGCTCCAGATCTCGATGGCAACATCTACAACCTAGAGATCATCTCGACGTTCCTCTAAATTCCAGTAGGGTGCGGACGCAACTATCAAAAGAAGTTGGAGCAATGTCATATTTCTAGCTCCAGATCTCGATTGCAATACATATAACATAGAGGTCGTATGGATGTTTGCCCTATTTTAGCAAAGAATCGGTAAGACACCAAAACAAAAAGCGAAGTGACGGCATATTCCTAACTTAGTCTTGACGGCAAGCCTAGAGACCATTGGATGTCGTCCCATCCTAGAAGGGTGCGGTTATGACTCATCGGGGCTTCAAATTAAGCCTAACCTCAAGTAAAGCGCCACGACACTACCTAACGCATGATCTTCCGATGGTAATACGGATATTCTAACCTAAGAATATTACTTGAAAACGTCTTGTCAAGCCTCCGAAAGGAACAAAGACATGACAGACGCGGCGGCTACTCGAACAACAACCCAAGGGATGACATATCGAGAATATATCAGCCAACACGACGGTAGTACCACAAATCTAACGGACCCTTATTAAAAAAGGGGTTATTTATATTTAACGTTATGACAAGTTCACCTATAAACCTAAGGGAAATGTGAACTTCTCCTTCTCCGCTCTCCCCCTTCGCCTTTTGCCCTACTGATAACCCTTCCTTCTTTACTCTATCACTGACACAAGGGATACAATGTAGATCTGTGGAAAAAAAATGAAGAACTAAGCTTCAAGAAATAGAGCTAAGCTCTCAGGGAGAATAAAATTCTCAAGGAAGAAGAAAAGATGGATGGAGGCGCAGCTGTCGCCTAGAGCTTGAAGCCCTATTTAAAGTAGTAGAGGTCGGTTCAGATTCCCCGAATCCCAAGACGGATCAGATGGCTCAAAGCTGGACACCGTTGCACTCACGTGCAAGCCACGTGAGAACAACGGTGGGGGGGCATTTGTTCTCTCGTATAAAAAATTATCATTGGTTAAATATTATAATAAGGCAACACCTCACGTGAACACACATGAGGCACGTGAGCGCCGGCGTGCAAAACACGTGGGTGCCTATTGCAGTAAAAATTAAATTCTTTGGCTACGCCCATGTGCATAGCACGTGAGCGTCGGCGCCCAAATTAAAGTGGGTCTGCTTGGGTTGAATTAAATTCTACGTGGAAATGTTTTCCATAAATATTCCATGTCAAACAGATCCGTTGCTCAAAAATCCAATAGTGACTAAAAATTATCAAAAGCTAGAATTAAATTCTATATGGGAAAATATTTTTCTAATCTTTCTAAACAAGAAATATATACTATGTTAAACAGAGAACCATTGGATTTTTGATTAAAAATCCAATGGTGATTAAAAAATCACCGTTTGAATTAAAAGATAGAATTAAATTCTATGCATGGGAAAATATTTCCCTAATCTTGTTAAAAACAAGAAAATATATTCTGTTAAACAGAAAATCACTGGGTCAAATATCCAACGGTAGATAAAATTCTTCGAATAATATTTGAGACCAATTAAATCAATTGGTATATCTTAATGAGAGATTTTCTCAAAACCGATCAACAGTTTCCCTTACCTATATAAAGGACCCGAGACTTCAAGTCTCATGGAGATAGACCCCATAAGCTTTGGCAGTTGTACAACTGAGAATTTAATACTCTTGCTGAAGAAAAGTCCCTTCTCCTCTCAAAACTATAGGTAAATAAAAACAGATATAAAAAAAAATATCTCATTTGCATAACATATATAAATACAAGGGTTTAACCCTCCAAAAAGAACTTAGTTCTTCCTCTGAATCTGAGATTCGCAAGGCAAATCTCTCATAAGCTGAGAATTTAATTCTCATCGGGAAGATTTTGTTCTTCAGACTCAAAATATAGGGGGGAAAACTAGAGATGAGAAAAGAAATAAAAAAAGATGGAAGTTACATTTCAGGAATTTAATTCCTCTGAAAACAGGATTTAGTCCTTCAAATAACTTAGTTCTTATAGAAAAGAACAGAAGAACATAGTTATCAAAGAAAATACGCCGGCAGTGGGTTTAACCTGAAAAACCCTTTATGTGTGACTCTAAAGACTCGACAATACGCCGGCAGTGGGTTTAACCACAAGCACGCCAGCGACACTAGCTGTATGTAATGGCTATCCAGGTACTTGTCGAAAGGGGGGTCGACAATCAAGTGCGTCCTTACCCTACTGAGCCTGAATGTGGCAATCTCCGTACAGTCCGTCTCTTCGTCAAAGAGTATCGATTGTCGGGTCTAGGGGTGGATAACGTCTGACCCCTACTAACCCGATAAGTCGTGTCTGAGTCAAGCTCATCACCAGCAGAGATATTACCGATCAACTATCAACAAATCTCACCTGCTGTGGCATTGGATTTCTGGTGATAGCCAACTGAACACAGCGCGACATCGATTCCTAATACCAGGAGAGACGAATCCCTGACAGTCGACCACTGCCTCCATGTGGTTCGGAACTATACCCAACTAAAATCTGTTTGCACGACTCCTTTGAGCCGTTGTAGGATAGTAATCAAAGGACCAACCTATACTCATGCCACCTGAGAACTTCCATCTGACGATAGATATAATACCAAAACTAGAAGTTTTCGGCGAGTCCGTCCAGTGTACTCACCTCCAGTGAGCACGCGTATACTATCTTAGGTGACACAACACAAATGGCTTGTGAGACCGACCACCGCCCCCTCATCGGGGTCTAAAAGCGTATACTGGTAGCCCACTCCGGAATATCGATGACAAGTCTCGATACTCCCACGACTATGGACATTTAAGGATGTGCTTATGGACAACCCGGTTCCCACATATATGATCGCCATCATAATGCTGGTTGTCATGCAATAATCCTATGGGTTTTATCAATGATGAAGACAAACCAGATAACGTACTGTCATCTTGAGTAAGACTGTAATACCTGTATAGGTCCTCTCTCAATTATCATAATCGTCTAGTTGCGATCACAATAATTGCCTTGAGGGCACTATATCCAACAAGACATCTCAGTCCAGTTTTCGGCGCTAAACATCCTCCAAATCGTGTCCACAACAATATGCACTTATCTTTGATTCTGTAAATATGTTCCTTTCACCGTCCTATGGACATTCATCAATAGACTTTCAAATGCACGTCCTCTCCATTATTTGATCGATGTGAATATGTCAATCTTGTGACTTTTCGATTGTACACGTTCATAATCCAATACTTCTGTTCCTATAACCGTTGGTCCTTTGAACATTTATCTAAAAGCATTCAAGTTCAAGCCATCTCCATTTTTTGATCGACGTGTATGTGTCAACTCGTGACTCTTGATTATACACGAATTTTTCCTTAGTTTCATTATTTTTAAATGCACAATAAAATTATTATAAGCTTTTCTTTTGTCTCGTTCATTAAAATAATTTAAATCAATTTTTTATTTTAATTTGAAATCTTTGAAACTATTTCCTTATTATTACTACAAAATTTCTTGACTCATTTCCGTATGGACTTATCATCGATTCTCCCATGTATAACCGTTTTAACCCTAATTCCTTAGTCATTTAATCTTTTTACATGCTTAATAATTGTCTTTTTTATAAATGTTATCAAACTCGTGTCCACAACAATATGCACTTACCGTTGATCATGTTTTTATTACTGTTCCTCCTATGGACATTTATCAATAGACATTCAATCCGATTTTGTTCCCGTAACCGTCGTCCAATAGACATTTAAACTCATGTCTTCTCCCTTATTTAATGGACGTGACTATGTCAACCCGTGGCATTTCGATTGTCCACATTCATGATTCTTTGATTCTGTTCTTATAAAATGTTGTTTAATAGACATTTAAAGTCAAGTCCTCTCCATATTAGATCGATGTGACTACGTCAATCCGTGACCTTTCGATTGTACACATTCATGATGCACTGATTCTGTTCCAATAACCGTTGTCTTATGAACATTTATTTAAAGGATTCAAGTTTAACCTTTCTCCATTTCGAGACCGACGTGTATATGTCAACCCGTGATTCTTTTTATTGTACACGCATTTTTCCGTAGTTTCATTTTTTTAAGTGCAGTATAAAGTTATTTTAAGCCTTTTATCTTGTCTCGTTCTATAAAATGACTTAAATCGATCTTGTATCTAAATTTTAGATTTCCAAATCTATTTCCGTATTATTCCTACTTCCAAATTTCTGAATCCATTTCCATATGCACCTATCATTACTAATTTACTCTACATGCATGCTTAATTATTGTATTTTCATAATGTCCTCAAACTCGTGTTTACAAAAAATATGCACTTACTATTTATTTACTTCCTATAAGTGTTCCTCCCTTGTACAATTATGAATAGACTTTCAAGCTCAAGTCCTCTCCATTATTTGATCGACATGACTATATCAACCCGTGACTTTTCGATTGTACACATTCATGATCCACCGATTATGTTCCTATAACCGTTGTCCTATTTTCATTTATCAAAAGGTTTTCAGGTTCAAGTCCTCTCCATTGCTAGTTCGAAAAATGCAGTATAATTGATTTACTCTGAAAGGTCATGGATTGATCCTACGAATGAAGCAGGAAAGAGTCAATATTCGGCCGCGAAACCTTTATTTATTGGATTGCAATATTTTCTTGATTCAATAAGAGTAAAAAAAGGTTTCGTTATAATATAAAAAAGAAACATTATCCAGAAATATACACATATGGCCATATATACAGCTTCCTATATAATAAATGAATATCAATAAATCCCATTACTTAGTTTAGTGTATTAGTTGTTAAATACATGTGTATCTGTAATATTATCGAATTCTTTCATTCGCGAGGAGTTGGATGAGAAGAAACTCTCATGTTCAGTTCTCCAGTAGAGGTGGGATTAAGAAAAAACCAAGCTATTTCACTTGTCTTGTTCTTTAAATTGACTTAAATCTATTTTTTAATCTAAAATTTCTGAGTCTATTTTCGCAGTATTACTATTTTCAAACATCTGAATCTATTTTCATATGCACATCGTTGACACTCATGTCTATGACTGTCTTAATCCTGATTCATTACTGATTTAATGTACCCGTGGGCTTAATTATTGTCTTTTTATAATGTCATCAAACTCGTGTGCATAAAAAATATGCACCTACTATTAATTCGGTCCTTATCCGTTTCTCCTGTGGACATTTATGAATAGACATTGAAGCTCAAGTCCTTTCCATTATTTGATCGACATGACTGTCAACTCATGACTTTTCGATTGTACACATTCATGGTCCACTGATTATGTTCCTATAACCGTCATCCTATTGACATTTATCAAAAGGTATTTAAGTCCAAGCCGTCTCCATTATTGGTTTGACATGTATAACCATGATTAATTTGATTGTACACATATTTCTGGTTAATTTCACTATTTTTAAACGCACCATTACTGCCCTCCTTTGGACATTTGTCGATAGACTTTCAAATCCACGTTCTCTCCATTATTTGATCGACGTGTTTATGTTAACTCGTGACCCTTTCGATTGTACACATATTTCCCCTTGAGTTCATTATTTTTAAATGCACTATTATTTCCCTCCTACGGACATTTATCAGTAGACTTGCAAATCCACGTCCTCTCCATTATTTGATTGGTGGAATATGTCAACCCGTGTCCTTTTCGATTGTACCCATTCATGATCCAGTTCTGTTCAAGTAACCATTGTCTTATGAACATTTATCTAAACACATTCAAGTTTAAGAGCTTTTCATTTTTAGATCGACGTGTATAACCTGTGACCCTTTTGATTGTACTCATATTTTTCCATAGTTTCACTATTTTAAGTGCACTATAAAGTTATTTTAAGCCTTTGATCTTGTCTCGTTCTTTAAAATGACTTAAATCTATTTTTATCTAAATTTTAGATTTCCGAATCTATTTCCGTATTACTTTCAAATTTCTGAATCCATTTCCATATGCACCTATCATTGTTTGTTATGTTTACGACTGTCTTGATCTTGATTCCATACCGAATTAATCTACCTACTGGTTTAATTATCTTTTTCATAATGTCTTCAAACTCGTGTCTACAAAAAATATGCACCTACTATTGATTCGCTTTCTATAACCCTGTCTTTTATGAATATTTATGTATAGATATTCAAGCTCAAGTTCTCTCCATTATTTGATCGACGTGATTATGTCAACCCGTGACTTTTCGATTGTACACATTTGTGATCCATTGATTATGTTCCTATAACCTTCTTCCTATTTATCAAAAGGCATTCATGTTCAAGTTCTCTCCATTATTAGTTCGAAGTCTGTATGTCAACCCGCGACTTTTTCAATTGTATAAATATTCCTCTTAATTTCACTATTTTAAATGCATTATTACCGTCCTCCTATGGACGTTTGTCAATAAACTTTTTAAATCCACGCCCTCTTCATTATTTGATCAACGTGTATATTTCAGCCCGTGATTCTTTCGATTGTACACATATTTCCTCTTAATTTCACTATTTTTAAATGCACTATTTCCGCCATCCTATGAACATTTATCAATATACTTTCAAATCCACGCCTTTTCCATTATTTGATCGATGTGAATATGTCAATCCGTGACTTTTCGATTGTAATCTAATGGTTCTGTTCCTATAATCGTTGTTTTATGAACGTTTATCTAAAGGGATTCAAGTTCAAGTCCTCTCTGTTTTTTGATCGACGTGTTTAAATCCGTGACTCTTTTAATTGGACACATATTTCCCTTAGTTTCACTATTTTTAAATGCACTATAAAGTTACCTAAAGCTTTCACTTGTCTTGTTCTTTAAATTGTCTTAAATCTATTTGTTAATCTAAAGTTTTAATTGCCGAGTCTATTTCCTTATTATTACTACCTTCAAATTTCTGAATCCATTTTCATATGCACCTATCATCGATTCTCTTGTCTATGACTGTCTTAACCCTGATTCCTTGGTGATTTAATTTACATACGGGCATAATTATTGTCTTATAATGTCCTGTATCCATAAAAAAATATGCACTTACTATTGATTCGGTTCTTATCCATTTCTCCTATGAACATTTATGAACAAATATTCAAGCTTAAGTCCTCTCCAATATTTGATCAACATGACTATGTCAACCCAGGACTTTTCGATTGTACGCATTCATGATCCACTGATTATGTTCCTATAACTGTTGTTCGCACCTGTTTAAGTGCATATCCAAATCAAGTGCGCACTTGAGGGACTTAGAATAAGTCTAAAGGCATGTGTGTGCATCATTGACATTCGAATTTTGCAGAAATTCCAAAGTGCGAAGTGCACGCGCAAAGCACGTACGCATATGCTTGTTATATTTGTTATATCCACGTGCAAAGCATGTGCGCATATGCAAGGTGCGCGTATGTTTAAACGAGCAGTCAGTGGAAGGACATTCGTTGGATGTGAAATATTCATTAGGCAACAATAAAAAACATGTATTTAAATGAACATTTTATTCCACGGGAAAAAGATCATCAAACACGGGATCGGCACTACAGGGATTAGTGGAACAATATACAAAATTCTTTAATTTTCTCGCCCCTCTCTATCCTGTCAAAGCGACGATTCTCATGAAAAGTGGCTTTCCACCTATCAGCGCCGTGCTCGTTGGGAAAAGAAGACATGACAGCCCACTAAGCCCGTATCTGACTCAACAGGTCGACGGAACGGTCTCTTAAAGGCTTCGTGACCAGACCTGCCTTCTGGAAGCAGTCGATCTTGTCCTCTGCCGCGTCGAGCATCGCTGAAGTCATCTCCGCCGGGTGAGAAGGAACGTCGTCGAGAACGGCGAGAAAGATCATGCGAAGGCATATAGAGTCGGCGGGAAGAGGAGATTCCTTGCGGGCCATAAGTTCGTACATCACTGTGTCACACTGAGCATCCGTGTGACCAGGGTTTACTAAGCGTGCAGCAAAACGGGGAATGATTTCTTCAATGGGTACCTCCTATGGCTGTCGAAGAATGTACGGGCGATTGCAAGCTATGTTCCTTTCTCCGTGGATGTGAAGGGGAAGAGGATACTTCTTTAATTTATAAGAAGCGGTCAAGTCTTGGCACAGAAAATATTGCATGTCATTAAAATGAGAACAATTCTTAAGCCTTTGACCAATGAAAAGTGCTGAAAAAGAGGTTGACAACCCTGAAAATCATGAGTCATTGGTTCACGCATCATAGCAAGTGTGCACTTGAATAATTCTGAAGGCATGTGCGTTTGTATATGTACGCGTATGAAGGTTAATGAATAACACGTGGCAGCACATGTGCGCATCATTGCCACTCATACTTGACAGAAGTCATTAAGTACGATGTGCATGTTCAAAGCACGCGCACATATGCTACCCACAGGCACGTACAAAACACGTGCGCATATGACAAGTGCGCGTATGTTTGCCATATGCATGTGCAACGCACGTGCACATTGCGCACTTAACCAATAAATTTGGGATCTTCCTGACAGGAATAAAAGGCAACCGATTCTTAATTAACAGGAAAATATTATGTTGGTCAAAGACCTTAACAAACTGATTCGTTGGAAGTCTAATATCTGACACGGTCTTTCGTTTCTTTGCGAGAGCCCGTGACAGCTTGAAGGACCCTCTTCTTTCTTAATGGTGCCCCCGGCCGTCGCTTCCCGATTTCTGAATTGGAGAGTGAGTCAGCTGCGGTGACATCTCCGATGGATGACCTTGCTTCCGGTTCAGGGAAGGACTATCAGCAAGCAAAGTGCTTGAATAAGGGTAGAGGAAATATACTGGTCACCGCGAGCGCCCGTATCTTTTCCGCTTCTTTTTCAGCCAACTGTTCGGAGGCAGATAGCGCCGCCTGAAGAATAGCATAGTCATCCTCGGTTGCTAACTCTACCATGGCTGTCACAACATCAACATCTTCCGCAGCTTGTGTTTCTGGGAAGATGGTATCCATGTTCGTCCCGTGCTCTAAAATGCCGTCCGTCATAGAGACTTGGCCGTCTTGGTCTGACACCGTCTTTCGTTTCTTTGCGAGAGCCCATGACAGCTTGAAGGACCCTCTTCTTTCTTAATGGTGCCCTCGGCCGGCGCTTCCCGATTTCTGAATTGGAGAGTGAGTCAGCTACGGTGACATCTCCGATGGATGACCTTGCTTCCGGTTCAGGGAAGGACTATCAGCAGGCAAAATGCCGCCAGTATGATGTGACCTGCCGGAAGATCCAGAGGCAATAGGTGATGAAGCTCGCTTCCTACCGGCGACTATCCTCTTCCTGGTGCCAGGAACAGTTTCTGGTTGCACGCCTCCGAAAGCTCAAGCTGTCCTGAGTTCCCGAACAGCGGGAGAAACTGCTGGCGTCCTTTCTCGAGGCAAGAAAGGACGAATGACAGACCTTGGTCTTTAGGAAAAGCCAGGTTCCGTTGCCTTCATCGCACCCCGACGACTAAGGAAGACATGCTTCTCGTGGTCGATGATCCCAGCCATAGATGATGAATACTATGATCGGAAAGCCAATAAGAGTCGAGGAACACGGTCCGGATCGGGAATTGCGAAGCGAGATCCAGCGTTCAGTCTCATAAGTGGTGAATGACGTTCTTCGCAGACTCCATAAAAGCGGGTTAACAACGGAAAGCTTGGAGCGGAACGCCTTGGTCATACCCAAATTGCCAGGAGAAGCGATGAGGGCTATATGGCCTATCATTGCTCCGTCGGTACACCAGGAAACCGGGTCGGATCGAATAAAGATAAGCGATAACCCTATTTGACAAGCTCAAATTACCCTCTTGATAGATCTAGCTGGGGTTGACTGGTGGGGTGATTCCTCACAAGCACCAATCATCAAAATAGATTTGCCTATGCTCTCGGAGATTGAAGGAGTAGAGGCACAGCCGGCGGATGTCTTTGTTTGGTTTGATCTTTGCAGCCTCGACGAGTTTCATCACCATGGGAAATATACCCATGTCAAAGAACATCGGTTGTACACGCTCACTGTACGTCCCGTTTACATGCAGGTGGATCCATGCGCCGAAATAGTGCAGCGACATGTACACATGCTCCTCCTCTGGGTTTGAGGTGGCCAATTCGGTGAGTCCCTGATATAAGAATGTAACCTGGCGATACCGATGGACAGCCTTGCACCGGAAGCTATGCGATCGGCGGGAAAGAAAACAGAGGCCCGCATCAGTCTAGGATGAACAGGGATCGCGAACCAGCTCAATCATAGGCTTATAAAAGCTATAAAAGAGTTCTGATCGATCCCTGGAGCGGCAGTGTCCTTAAAATCATAAGGGGATGCGCTAGGATGGAAGTAGTCCTCCATCGCCGTGGAATTTCCCCTGCATGCGTAGACTAAAAGGGGTTTCTCATGTTTGCGTGCCTGTCGTATCGGCCCCAAGGACAATTGGGTGCACAAATCTAGCGATAAAAACTTAAAAGTAACCCTTTCTTCTCTAGAGGCATAGCGCATCTCCTCAAAAATGACTCGCACCTTCCCAAGACCCGGTCGTAGGAAAGCTATTGCAATGTCGTCCGTCAAATCCGCAGCAGCCGGGGCTGCAACAAAGACAAATTTATCACGGGGTACTACCTCCTCGTCATGTTCTCCCGTGATTGGCAGCCCAAATATATGCTGGAATTCTAACAAAGAGATAGATGCCTCCCTGTCGGACATCATAAAGGTGCTTGTCTGAAGGACTTCACCCACCAGGACCCAGTCTTGGGGTACTCGAACAGTGAAGAATAGACCGCTCCATAAAGCCCGGTGCGCTCCAATAAAGTTCTCTCCGTCGACAAGAACCTGGCCTAGCCGACATAGCCGGGCCAAATATTTCGGGATCCCACATGATAAGGTATTCTCCACAGTATGGCCTCATCCTGGCTTATCTGACGTCCCAGAAGATCTACCGGTGTCGTTGTTGTCACTCATTACGTGGATGGCTGCAACCTATTGCAAGCTGTCTAGTTTTCCACCTCCGCCGTGAAAGCAGTTGTTGAAAGCTCTATGTACTGGATAGGCCCTAAAGGATCAGAGGGCGCCTCACATTGAAAGCTGACTATTATACCATCCAGCCCATAGATGTAGATATTGTTGCGGAGCATGGTGAGCTCGTATCATTTGAAAGATCTCTTGCTTTGTCTGTTCATTCGGACGTAAATTCTCCCGACGCTCATAACCACGCTATTGTACCTGAAAGGCTAAAAGAAAAAAGGACGTTAAAATCGCAATCATGAAGTATCTCGTGAATGACGAACTGTGGGAGTCTTAACTACGTAGTTAAGAAACTCCACAAGAATTCTTGGGCAAAATTGTTTAAAGTTTCTTTAAAATACTTAGACTAAAATGTTTAAGTTAAGGTCAAAGTCAAATTGTCCATAAGTGCGCAAATGACAAGTTAAGGGCAAGTGCGCGACCCATAAATGCGCACTAAGCAAATGGATCAAGGGTAGAGGTGCGCAACACACTTACCGCTCGAAATTTAAAGAAGCAAAGGCTTCTGAAATATTCATTAGGCACGTGCAAAACATGTGCGCGCATGCAAGGTGTGCATAAGTTTAAACGAGCAGTCAGTGGAAAGACATTTGTTGGAGGTGAAATATTCATTAGGCAACAATAAAAAACATGCATTTAAATAAACATTTTATTCCACGGGGAAAAGATCACCAAACACGGGGTCAGGACTATAGGAATTGGTGAAACGATATACAAAATTATCTAACTCTCTCGACCCTATCTGCCTTGTCAAAACGACGATTCTTGCGAAAATTCGCTCTCCACCTGTGAGCGCCCTGCTCCTCGGCAAAAAAAGATATGACAACCCGCCGAGCCCATATCTGACTCAACAGGTGGACGGAGCGGTCCCTTAAAGGCTTTGTGATTAGACCAGCATCCTGGAAGCAGTTGACCTTGTCCTCCGCCGCGTCGAGCATCGTTAAAGTCATCTCCGCCGGATGAGAAGGAACGTCGTCGAGAACAACGAGAAAGATCATGCAAAACCATATAGAGCCGGCGGGAAGAGGAGACACCTTGCGGGCCATAAACTCGTACATCACTGTGTCACACTGAGCATCTGTGAGATCAGGGTTCACTAAGTGTGCAGCAAAATGGGGAATGATTTCTTCAACGGGTACCATCCGCAGTAGGTAGCTTCCTGCCCAACAACGCTGTGAAACTAAACCCTCGTCGCGAGGCGACCGAGTAGCTTTCCGCTCGGTCCATCCGCATTGGGTAGCTTCCTGTCTAACTACGCTGTGGATCAAAAGCCCTCCTTACAAGGCCACCGAGTAGTTTCCTGCTCAGTCCATCCGCAGTAGGTAGTTTCCTGCCCAACTACGCTGTGGACCAGAAGCTCTCACTAGGCCACCGAGCATTTCCTGCTCGGTCCATCCACAGTGGGTAGCTTCCTACCCGACAACGCTGTGGATCCAAAAGCCCTCCTCACGAGGCCTCTGAGTAGCTTCATGCTCGGTCCATTCGCAGTGGGTAGCTTCCTGCCCATAAATGTTGTGGATCTAAAGCCCTCCTCACGAGACCACCGAGTAGCTTCCTGCTCGGTCCATCCGCACTGGGTAGCTTTCCACCCAACTACGTTGTGGATCAAAAGCCCTCCTCACGAGGCCACTGAGTAGTTTCCTGCTCGGTCCATCCGTAGTGGGTAGCTTCATGCCCATGTAGCTTCATGCCCATCAATGCTGTGGATCTAAAGCCCTCCTCACGAGGCCAGTAAGTAGCTTCCTACTCGGTCCATCCGCAGTGGGTAGCTTTCTGCCCATCAATACTGTGGATCCAAAGCCCTCGACATCGAGGCGACCGAGTAGCTTCCTGCTCGGTCCATCCGCAGCGAGTAGATTCCTGCCCTGCAAAGAAACGGATGTAAAAGTCCTCACGAGGCCGCCGAGCAGGAAACGCTTATCTTGTTCTTTAAAATGACTTATATCTAAATTTTAAATTTCCGTATTATTACTACTTCAAAAGTTTTGAATTCATTTCTTTATTCACATATCATTGATTCTACGTCTATAATTGCTTTAATCCTGATTCCTTATTTAATCAATTTATGGGCTTAATTATTGACTTTCCATAATGTCTAATTTTTGTCCACGTTGATATTCACCTGATTCGCTTCCTATAATCGTCCCATTATGGACATTTATCAATAGGTAGTGGAGTTCATCTAGCCTTTATGGATACATCGCATTTCACTTGTTTCGTTTATAAAATATTCGAAACCGTTTCCAACTTTTAAAGCAAATTTCTTAGGATTGTAAGGACTTTATACCATTTTGCATTTTAACCTTTTTTATTTATTAGAAAGGCTGTATTTTGAAAATGCTTCTAAATCTATTTCTTAACATTACTACTTTTAATGGGACCATAAATTTTCACTTGTTTCGTTACTTAAAATAATTAAGGCTATTTTTCTTAAATTTTAAATGGCTAAATTTCAACTTGCTACCATGAACTACATAGGCAATTTCCACAAATGATACCATGAACTTTCAAAATGATGGATTATTACCATAAACTTTCAAAAGTATAAAAAAAACCCGACGGCACTAAAGGAAAATTACAGAATTACCAAAATACCCTTCATATAATAAAAAATACTATATTTGCAAAAAAAGAAGGGGTATCAGTTAATTTTGTAAATGCAAAATTACCCATTGCATACCATTCGGCAAGGAGACCAATCTGTCGAAGAATAATTAAGGAGTTCAATCTATTGATGATGAGATGTGGAGTCACTAAGGCCGAGCTGCAAACAATTGCTCGAGAATCGAGTTCCAACAATATGTTTCATACAACGACTTATACAAATCGGTGGTTAAAGTAGAGAAACAATTGTCGGCCAAAAAGTGGCCGAGATAAATAATTACACCAACCGAGGAGGTTCCTCATCGGCTGGCAACTATCGAACAAACACGTCTAAGATAAAAAAAATGGCTTAATTTTAAAGAAAGACCGATACTAAACTTTGGCCAAAGAGACACCAGCGAGCTTGATCAAACTAAGCGGTTTTGGAGGAAGTAAGATGGGTAAATGCCAAAGATATGGGCATTACAAAGCCGAGTGTCCTAATTGACGAGCCGTAACAATAATCGAGGATGATGTTGTCGAAGAAGAAGAAGAAGAAGAAGAAGAAGAAGAAGAAGAAAAAGTGAAACCACCCATTTACGATAAGTATGATGATGAGGACACCGAATAGATTACTTATTATGATCATGGAGAATCCTTTGTGGTCAAGCGAATGAGGACGAAGATGGTTAGCTGCGGCATAACTTTCATACTCAATTGACGCTCTATGGGAAGGTATCTAACGCAATCATTGATGACGGTAGTTATGAAAACCCCGTTGCTCGAGTGATGGTTGACAAGTTGCAATTAAAGACATAGAAGCGAGAAAAAACTTATCGGCTCACTTGGCTTCGAAAGGGAAACGTTGTATCGGTCAGCGAAAAGTGTTTGGTATCCTTTTCTATTTGCAAGAATTATTAGAATTCGTTGTGGTGTGATGTATAGTGCCGATGGAGGTGTGTCACTTGCTATTTGGTCGACCATGGCAATTTGACCGACGAGTGGTTCATGATGGGTACAAGAATACTTTTTTTATTAAGGACGGAGTAAAGATCACTTTGCGGCTTTCAAAAATCGAAGGAGTGTAACAAAAACTCGGTTAGTAATTTCCTACGTCATACCGATTTTATGGAGGTTGCTGAGGAAAGTGGTGAAATGTATGCTTTAAAGGTGTTAGAGGCTAATAAGGAACACCCAAGCCATCCGCCGATCTTAGAGGGTCTTTTGGAAGAGTTTTCAGATGTCATGCCCGAAGACTTATCTGTTGGGTTGCCACTTCACCGAGATATTCAACATCACATCGATCCAGGAAGATTTACCAGCTGGGTTGCCACCTGACTGAGATATTCAACATCATATCGATCCCATTCCAGAAGCAGTCTTATGGAATAAACAGGCTTATCGCATGATACCGAAGGAGCATGAAGAATTGCAATGGCAAGTTGAGGATTCAATACAAAAGGGCTACTTGAAGGAGAGTATGAGTCCTTGTTCAGTGTCGGTGTTACTTGATCCAAAGAAAGATGGATCGTGGCGAATGTGTATCGATTGCCGAGCTATCAACAAAATCAAGGTAAAGTTTCAATTTCCTATATCTCGACTTGATGATATGCTGGATAATCATTCGGGTTCAAAGGTATTCTCAAGGATCGACCTTGAGAAGCGGGCATTACCAAATTAGGATTTAGCGAGGAGCTCTTGTGCTTGCACTTCCTGATTTTGATAAGGTGTTTGAAATTTGATTGTGATGTATCTAAATTAGTAATTGGTGGAGTATTAAGTCAGGAAGGTCGGCTTATCGTTTTCTTTAGCGAGAAATTAAATGCTTCAAGAAGCAATTACTCAACTTATGATGTCGAGTTGTATGCTATTGTTCAATCTTTTCGACATTGGGAACATTATCTACTTCATCAGGAGTTTGTTAAATTCATATCACGAGACGTTGAAGTATATCAATAGTGATCATAAGTTGAATAGTCGGCATGGTAAGTGGGTTGCCAATATACAAAGGTTTGTTCCGTTTGTTATTCGACATAAAGAAGGCCGGCAGAACAAAGTAGCTGATGCGTTGAACCGATGAGTTTCACTTTTGTCGACTTTACAAGCTAAACTTATCGGCTTTGAGCAATTAAAGGAATTGTATAAGAAAGAAAAAGATTTCGGTGAAATTTGGGCAAAATGCTATCAGGGAATTTTGTAAACTATGTGCTTGTTGATGAATTTCTTTTCAAAGAAAGCAATTAGTTGTGTTGAATTCCGATGTAATTATTTTGGAGAACCATAACGGAGGTCCGTTGTGGAGGTCTGGCAAGGCATTTCAGCCGAGACAAGACGACTGGTTTAGTGGAGGAGTATTTTGTATGGCCGAAATTAGCGAGAGATGTAACGAAACTTGTGGAGAGATGATGAGCTTGTACATTGGCCAAAAGTCGACGGCAGAACACGGGTCTTTACACGCTACTATCGGTGCCCGAAGCTCCGTAGGAGGACATCAGCTTAGACTGTCTTGGGTTTTCCTAGAGCACAAAGTGGTATGGATTCAATCTTAGTTGTTGTCGACGGATTTTCAAAAATGGCACATTTTATTCCATGCAACAGAATGTTTGATGCCTCTCGAGTGGTCATAATAAATTTTAAAGAGTTTGTTAAGTTACATGGAATTCATAAGACGGTGACGTCGGACCGAAATACAAAGTTTGTAGGGCATTTTTGGATAACCTTATGACGAAAGATGGAGACACGGTTGCAATTCAGTAATTTACATCATCCGCAGACTGATGGACGGACTGAAGTAGCGAACCAAACATTAGAGAATTTGCTAAGAAGCTAAATAAGCGATAACAAGAAAAGTCGGGAGTCTCTCTGATATCACAAGACGGGTTTTCCTACAACCGATCGACTTCAAGGTCAACAAGGAAGAGTCTTTTTGAGATGGTGTATGGGAGAAATCCTAATAGTCTTGATCTTACGCCGATTCCTATCACTACGAAGTTTGACGAGATGTCGACGACATGGCCAAATATATTAAAAAGATTCATCAACAAATTCGAGCCAAGTTAGAGAAGTCCAACCAAAAGTACAAAGCAGTTGCTGATAAGCAACGATGATCGGCCGAATTGAAGTAGGTGATTTGGTGTGGATCAATTTTCAGCCCGATCGATTTTCTCGAGGTAAATTTGGAAAGCTGAAGGACCGAGCCGATGGACCATTCAGGGTGCTGGAAAGAATTAGTGAGAACACATATAAGATCGAGCTACCATAAAGTTATGTAGTTTTGGTAATCTTCAATATTGCCGATCTAAAACGCTATGTTGAGGATCAAGGATAGCCGGACTCGAGGTCGAGTTCTTTCCAATCCGGAGAGTTTGATCCAGAAGCTGGTCCCAAACCCGAATCCGAATAGGAGTTGGTTCCAAAAGATTTGGAAAGATTCGGTAGAAGATTTGATTACAATTTAAATTTGAGATTTAAATAAGATTTGTTTCTATTTAATTCGTTTGGATCTAATTAGTTTAGGTTAGTTTTATTTTATTGTTTAACTTTTTAGTTGAGATTTATTTCTTTTTGCATAAGTTTTTATATTCCTATTTAAAAGATGATGAGAATTATTGTATTAAGGGAGTTGATTTGATTATTGAATTGAATAAGGGTTGCTTGTTAGCAAAGGAAAAGCTGCGGTTTTGTGTTTGAAAGCGAGACCATCATAACTCGTCCTTGGTTATTTTAGGGTTTTGATCTTGTGTTATCTCTTGAGGGGGAGTCTAGGTTGCACGGACACTTCCAACGGGTTGTTGTATCCGTGCCTGACACGTTTCGGACACCGACACTTGTACGGCGCGTATCGGACGTGTTGTTTCTATGTCATATACACATACTATGTGTTTTATGTGTATCATATACTTATAAACATATTTTTAGTATGTTATTAGCGTATAACATGTTAGACTCGATAATTTTCTCTTGTTTAATGTTGTCATAATAGTTTGATATCTTATTTATTTTTATAATATTATATATATAGTCGTGTCCCCGTATCCTATATTTTGGGATTTTCCCGTGTCACCGTATCGCATCGTGTCGTATTCGTGTCCATGCAACCTTGGAGGGAGTAGATCGTACTGAGCGTTATGTCTTCGTAGAGCGATCCTCATCAGTTTTACACCAAGTGAATTGGAAAAGGTTGATACATACAGTTTCAATGGATGCTGGTTTGTCAGGTTTTGCCCAACATCGATCTAAATTGCTTGATGGTTCACACCTATCTGTCATGTAAAGATTAAAATTAATAACTGACCTTGTTTTAGCTTCTGAATAGATGGGAAGCTTTTCAGGATTTGTTGTTTCACATTGATATAGACCTGTAATACCGATATTTTTGGTTGTGCCTCAAGAAAGGAAGCTCGACAGGGGTGTCATCATACTGAAACCTTAAGCACAAAGAATATTTGATGTTCTAATACATAGACATTGTCGACATCATTATCATCTACAATGAACCAACCTTTCAAATATATCCTTTAAGTTGATCAAAAACGTATGTATCAAGAATTTAAGGATATATTTGTAAGGTTGGTTCATTGTATACATTTGTATACATATATAGGCAAGCTTAGGTTCAGTGTGTGCTTTTTCAGGTTCAGGTGTGGTTGGGTTTGGAGAAAAATGAAAACACACCTGTGTTTATTTGGGCTGGCTTTAAACCACTCCAAAACCTTCCGGGTCACGTTTGGGCGGGTTTGGGTTGAACTCAACCTGGCTATTGGTTAACACCCTTCCTTAGAGTGTTTTATGCAGACTTGTGTTGGTGATATCTATTTGGAACTCAGCAGGGAGCTGTTCGATTTATCTTATTTGTGAATTTATGAGACTGTGCTGACCGTATGACTCATTAACTGTATATTAGAAAGATTTTAATGAGGAATGTTCTTAGAGGCTTATGTTTGTGTTCAAGGAATTGGGGGTATAGCAGGGACCCCAGATTCATATTGGATTGGGGATGCTGCTATTATTTTCCATGCATGGATGATCCTAGCCACACATCCCTCGTTAAAACACACCCTCATTCCCATGGCCTCAAGACTTTAAGGATTTTCGTGCCCTCGAGAATTACATGACTCATTAAAACACACCCTGATACCCATGGCCTCAAGAATTTAAGGATTTTCATGCCCTCAAGAATTAGATGGCAGAGGACCACCACCTTGATAGCAAATTACAGAGTACAAAAACAGAAATATGTCCAGGACAGCAGCATGAACAACTCCCTAGCATTAAATAATAATTACTAACACTCTCTTACCTCTCAACACAGATATTAAGTAATCCGTGCCTCCTAAATTCCTTTTATATGGAACTAAATTGTCCCCTCTGCCTTTCCACAAATTGTAGCAAATTTTTGAGTAAAATGGATAATTAGTCCTCCCAAAAGATCCATTAAAAAGTTTTTCAAGAACTTTTGTCAACTGCCTTTTTTCTCCTCGAGGTAGATAATTGTCAGTGTAATTTGATACAAGGATTTTTTCAAGATTACCCAAATAACATGCAACAGATTTTCACTACCAGTTTTGTTCGCAGCCCCCTTCCCTCAGTTGTATAAGATGATGTGTATGAGCTAGATGAGTGGCATATTATGAGCATTACCGACGTCGCGACGTGAAGGATTGTTGCATGAAAGCTATGTTTGGACCCTGTATAGTTTCTTTATCCAGTAAGACATATATTGCTGATAAATTGGAAAAATCAATATTTGCTTCAGTTCTCTCTCTCTCTCTCTATATATATATATATATGAGAATAATGGAGAAAAGAGGCCATAGGAGGAAATTTCCTCCTATGGCGTGGAAAAAATACAACCTCCACCAATTTTTTCGACGGTCGCCCCCCTTCATCTTCATCGTTATCATCTAAGATGTGGGTACACCAAATTTCATGTGATTCTATAACTTTTTCACCGTTGATTTAGCAATGTAAAAAGTTCTATTGTCGGTAAACCGTTGATTTTGAACCCACTAAATCAATGGTGAAAAAGTTATGGAATCACATGAAATTTGGTGTACGCACATCTTAGATGATAACGATGATGATGACGGGTGCCGATCGTCGGAAAAAATGATGGAGGTTGTATTTTTTCCACGCCATAGGAGGAAATCCCCTCCTATGGCCTCTTTCCTCCATTAATCTCTCTCTCTCTATATATATATATATAATGACCTGACTGAATTTCATATGTTCGTGTTTTATATGAAAAGAGCTGCTAACGTTTTGATTCTTCTGAATATTTGTCAAGGCCGAGACATGGAACCCATTCCTCTTCCACAAAATGCATCAAAGAGTTAGATAGGTTGGCGGTTCGATTAACTGCTCTTTTAAATGATGCAAAAGATGTTGCGAAGCAGAACAATTTTTCCTTGGTAAATATACCAGCATGGTTATGGGGATGGAGATCTCCTTGGAAAGGAAGACAGAAGATGGAGAGCTAATCAGCAAAGGAGAAAATGAGCTGTATCTGCTAGGAAAAAGAACTAGGGAAAAGTTTCTGGAATTGTTTGATGAGGAATATGACCCAGATGTCTTTTCTATTAAGGCAACACAGGTTGGATATCTTACTCCATTTTTTTTCTTCCTTGAGAAGCGGGCATTACCAAATTAGGATTTGGCGAGGAGCTCTTGTGCTTGCACTTCCTGATTTTGATAAGGTGTTTGAAATTTGATTGTGATGTATCTAAATTAGTAATTGGTGGAGTATTAAGTCAGGAAGGTCGGCTTATCGTTTTCTTTAGCGAGAAATTAAATGCTTCAAGAAGCAATTACTCAACTTATGATGTCGAGTTGTATGCTATTGTTCAATCTCTACGACATTGGGAACATTATCTACTTCATCAGGAGTTTGTTAAATTCATATCACGAGACGTTGAAGTATATCAATAGTGATCATAAGTTGAATAGTCGGCATGGAAAGTGGGTTGCCAATATACAAAGGTTTGTTCCGTTTGTTATTCGACATAAAGAAGGTCGGCAGAACAAAGTAGCTGATGCGTTGAACCGATGAGTTTCACTTTTGTCGACTTTACAAGCTAAACTTATCGGCTTTGAGCAATTAAAGGAATTGTATAAGAAAGATAAAGATTTCGGTGAAATTTGGGCAAAATGCTATCAGGGAATTTTGAAAACTATGTGCTTGTTGATGAATTTCTTTTCAAAGAAAGCAATTAGTTGTGTTGAATTCCGATGTAATTATTTTGGAGAACCATAACGGAGGTCCGTTGTGGAGGTCTGGCAAGGCATTTCAGCCGAGACAAGACGACTGGTTTAGTGGAGGAGTATTTTGTATGGCCGAAATTGGCGAGAGATGTAACGAAACCCGTGGAGAGATGCTGAGCTTGTACATTGGCCAAAAGTCGACGGCAGAACACGGGTCTTTACACGCTACTATCGGTGCCCGAAGCTCCGTAGGAGGACATCAGCTTAGACTGTCTTGGGTTTTCCTAGAGCACAAAGTGGTATGGATTCAATCTTAGTTGTTGTCGACAGATTTTCAAAAATGGCACATTTTATTCCATGCAACAGAATGTTTGATGCCTTTCGAGTGGTCATAATAAATTTTAGAGAGTTTGTTAAGTTACATGGAATTCATAAGACGGTGACGTCGGACCGAAATACAAAGTTTGTAGGGCATTTTTGGATATCCTTATGACGAAAGATGGAGACACGGTTGCAATTCAGTAATTTACATCATCCGCAGACTGATGGACGGACTGAAGTAGCGAACCAAACATTAGAGAATTTGCTAAGAAGCTAAATAGGCGATAACAAGAAAAGTTAGGAGTCTCTCTGATATCACAAGACGGGTTTTCTTACAACCGATCGACTTCAAGGTCAACAAGGAAGAGTCTTTTTGAGATGGTGTATGGGAGAAATCCTAATAGTCTTGATCTTACGCCGATTCCTATCACTACGAAGTTTGTCGAGATGCCGACGACATGGCCAAATATATTAAAAAGATTCATCAACAAATTCGAGCCAAGTTAGAGAAGTCCAACCAAAAGTACAAAGCAGTTGCTGATAAGCAACGATGATCGGCCGAATTGAAGTAGGTGATTTGGTGTGGATCAGTTTTCCGCCCGATCGATTTTCTCGAGGTAAATTTGGAAAGCTGAAGGACCGAGCCGATGGACCATTCAGGTTGCTGGAAAGAATTGGTGAGAACACATATAAGATCGAGCTACCATAAAGTTATGTAGTTTTGGTGATCTTCAATATTGCCGATCTAAAACGCTATGTTGAGGATCAAGGAGAGCCGGACTCGAGGTCGAGTTCTTTCCAATCCGGAGAGTTTGATCCAGAAGCGGGTCCCAAACCCGAATCCGAATAGGAGTTGGTTCCAAAAGATTTGGAAAGATTCGGTAGAAGATTTGATTACAATTTAAATTTGAGATTTAAATAAGATTTGTTTCTATTTAATTCGTTTGGATCTAATTAGTTTAGGTTAGTTTTATTTTATTGTTTAACTTTTTAGTTGAGATTTATTTCTTTTTGCTTAAGTTTTTATATTCCTATTTAAAAGATGATGAGAATTATTGTATTAAGGGAGTTGATTTGATTATTGAATAAGGGTTGCTTGTTAGCAAAGGAAAAGCTACGGTTTTGTGTTTGAAGGCGAGACCATCATAATTCGTCCTTGGTTATTTTAGGGTTTTGATCATGTGTTGTCTCTTGTGGGGGGGCCTAGGTTGCACGGACACTTCCAACGGGTTATTGTATCCGTGCCTGACACGTTTCGGACACCGACACTTGTACGGTGCGTATCGGACGTGTTGTTTCTATGTCATATACATATAGTATGTGTTTTATGTGTATCATATACTTATAAACATATTTTTAGTATGTTATTAGCGTAAAGCATGTTAGACTCGATAATTTTCTCTTGTTTAATGTTGTCATAATAGTTTGATATCTTATTTATTTTTATAAGATTATATATATAGTCGTGTCATCGTATCCTAAATTTTGGGATTTCCCGTGTCACCGTATCGCATCGTGTCGTATTCGTGTTCCCGTATCCGTGTCCATGCAACCTTGGAGGGAGTAGATCGTACTGAGCGTTATGTCTTCGTAGAGCAATCCTCATCAGTTTTACACCAAGTGAATTGGAAAAGGTTGATACATACAGTTTCAATGGATGCTGGTTTGTCAGGTTTTGCCCAACATCGATACACCTATCTGTCATGTAAAAATTAAAATTAATAACTGACCTTGTTTTAGCATCTTAATAGATGGGAAGCTTTTCAGGATTTGTTGTTTCACATTGATATAGACCTGTAATACAGATATTTTTGGTTGTGCCTCAAGAAAGGAAGCTCGACAGGGGTGTCATCATACTGAAACCTTAAGCACAAAGAATATTTGATGTTCTAATACATAGATGTTGTCGACATCATTATTATCTACAATGAACCAACCTCTCAAATATATCCTTTAAGTTGATCAAAAACGTATGTATCAAGAATTTAAGGATATATTGGTTCATTGTATACATTTGTATACATATATAGGCAAGCTTAGGTTCAGTGTGTGCTTTTTCAGGTTCAGGTGTGGTTGGGTTTGGAGTAAAATGAAAACACACCTGTGTTTATTTGGGCAGGCTTTAAACCACTCCAAAACCTTCCGGGTCACGTTTGGGCGGGTTTGGGTTGAACTCAACCTGGCTATTGGTTAACACCCTTCCTTAGAGTGTTTTATGCAGACTTGTGTTGGTGATATCTATTTGGAACTCAGCAGGGAGCTGTTCGATTTATCTTATTTGTGAATTTATGAGACTGTGCTGACCGAATGACTCATTAACTGTATATTAGAAAGATTTTAATGAGCAATGTTCTTAGAGGCTTATGTTTGTGTTCAAGGAATTGGGGGTATAGCAGGGACCCCAGATTCATATTGGATTGGGGATGCTGCTATTATTTTCCATGCATGGATGATCCTAGCCACACATCCCTCGTTAAAACACACCCTGATACCCATGGCCTCAAGAATTTAAGGATTTTCATGCCCTCAAGAATTAGATGGCGGAGGACCACCACCTTGATAGCAAATTACAGAGTACAAAAACAGAAATATGTCCAGGACAGCAGCATGAACAACTCCCTAGCATTAAATAATAATTACTCTCTCTTACCTCTCAACACAGATATTAAGTAATCGCGTGCCTCCTAAATTCCTTTTATATGGAACTAAATTGTCCCCTCTGCCTTTCCGCAAATTGTAGCAAATTTTTGAGTAAAATGGATAATTAGTCCTCCCAAAAGATCCATTAAAATGTTTTTCAAGAACTTTTGTCAACTGCCTTTTTTCTCCTCGAGGTAGATAATTGTCGGTGTAATTTGATACAAGGATTTTTTCAAGATTACCCAAATAACATGTAACAGATTTTCACTACCAGTTTTGTTCACAGCCCCCTTCCCTCAGTTGTATAAGATGACGTGTATGAGCTAGATGAGTGGCATATTATGAGCATTACCGACGTCGCGACGTGAAGGAATGTTGCATGAAAGCTATGTTTTGGACCCTGTATAGTTTCTGTATCCAGCAAGACATATATTGCTGATAAATTGGAAAAATCAATATTTGCTGCAGTTATATATATATATATATATATATATATATATATATATATATATATATATATATATATAATGACCTGACTGAATTTCATATGTTCGTGTTTTATATGAAAAGAGCTGCTAATGTTTTGATTCTTCTGAATATTTGTCAAGGCCGAGACATGGAACCCGTTCCTCTTCCACAAAATGCATCAAAGAGTTAGATAGGTTGGCGGTTCGATTAACTGCTCTTTTAAATGATGCAAAAGATGTTGCGAAGCAGAACAATTTGTCCTTGGTAAATATACCAGCCTGGTTATGGGGATGGAGATCTCCTTGGAAAGGAAGACAGAAAGATGGAGAGCTAATCAGCAAAGGAGAAAATGAGCTGTATTTGCTAGGAAAAAGAACTAGGGAAAAGTTTCTGGAATTGTTTGATGAGGAATATGACCCAGATGTCTTTTCTATTAAGGCAACACAGGTTGGATATCTTACTCCATTTTTTTTCTTCCTTTAATATTTTGGTGACTAAGATCAGAGAATTTCTATTAGCATGCCAAAATTGCAGTTAGTAAATTGGCAGTTATGTTACAAAGTTTCGAGAAAAGTCAGATAAAATCCTGTAAATCAAACCTATTTGGAAAAAGCTGTTACTTGAGCTAATTCTAAACCCTACCATGTGTAGAAGTGTCAGACATGTCCAATTTAGGCTGATACGGCCCATGCGTGTTGGACACGGTGATGGATGGAGTGTTGGGATGGTTGACAAATGTCGGATACGAACCCGCAGAGCCAATTGATGTGTTGTTGCTTCCTAGGTTTTAAGGAATGTTAAATAAACCTTCATTTTTTACCTTCTCTGATTATTTGTCATCGGTGTCTTTTAGAAACCAAATAATTCTTGTGTCTAATGATACAGGTTCCTCAAGCATCAGCCAGTGCCGTGGCATTTGGTCTTGGATTGTTTTCTGGGTAAGGAAGCCTCGGATCAGAGAGGCATCGTGCCTTCTCTGTGATAAGTGAATGTCGCGCAAGTGATATATGTTTACGATTTTTTGATACTTGTGAAACTTGCGTTAGATAATTTACTAACATACTGTATTGCTATAGCTAACCTTCTAAAGGTTCAACTTTTGTTAGTAAAGTAGGCTCATCAGTTTTGACTTAAAGGATCTTAAGTATGATCATGAATTTCTTCATAATTTGATGTTCTATCAAACGGAAAACATCAGAGAATATGTATCATTTTGTGTAATTAATTGTTATCCTTTCTATTTTAATCAAGCGGTTTCACAGAAATAGCCTGGTTTTAGAGTTCTATATGATCATGGATTTTTCAAACCGCACAGTTCTGCACACAAACATCCTTAAATATGTGCACGCGTGCGCATGTACATAATTATTCAGAGATGAATGTGGGTTGATCTAAAAAAAATCCCTGTATTATCTGACTTTGCGCTTCTTGGATAATAAATGGTTACAAATCCCATACATGCAGAGTGTACATCAGTTCTGTAATATTTTCAACTTTAGTCCTTCTATCAAGTTGCATAACCATTATCTTTGGTAGGAACTGTGATATATCTCTTTCAGGTATAGAGATAATCTGGAGCCTGCTGTTGATATGATTAAAAAACCCATTTTAGAAAGTATTTCTTCTTAGGATGGCAGACGATACCAGCTAAATTTAACTAAGCACGATATTGCTTCTTTGTGGTTTCTCTGCAAGCGGGTATAATGAAGTCTCTTAAAGTCTTATAGATATAGTCCTGTTCTTATTTTCCCAGATCAATTTACTGTTTTTCATATTTCAGGAAGCATCTTCATTGGATATCACCGATCAAGCTTGTGGCCTTTTCAATCCCTCAGAGGTATAGCTCTTTCTATTTTTCTTCTGACTGGAGTTATTTTTCTCGTTCAGCCTTTTATATCGGTGGATTATAAGTGATGTTAGTATTTATTGAAAAATTTTATGTTCAGGTTTTTGCTTTGTGTATGTGCCATGTTGATGTTGATGTTGATCATCTAACTTTTCATTGCGTGTCCATCTAATCTCTGCTTCAGCCTATTGACTAGGGACTATTGAAAAGAAAAAACATTTGCTTTGAAAGTTCAATTTGGTTTATGCTTGGGTGGTCTACTATGGGAAGTGATGTATATACTAAGATGATCAGTGGAATGAATACGGATCTATTGAAATGATCTTCTTGATCCAGAAAAAAGATAAAATAAGGTGATCTTTCCCTTCAAAACCCTAACCCGCCGGCTATCTCTCCTCTCTCTCTCTCTCTCTCTCTCCCCTCCTTCGCCTTGATCCCCCTTCCTCCTCCTCCTCCTCCCCTTCATCCATCTCCGGCGGTGCGGTCTTCCGCGGGAGCATCGTAAGGACCTCCGAGGGGCCCACAACCCTAGCAAGAGCAAGAAGAAGAAGAAGTGCGAGACGACGATTCTATTCTCATCGGAAGTCACCCAGATTGCCGCATCGTGCTCGATCATCCGAGCATCGGCCGTTTCCATCTCGAAATCCAGAGCCTCTCCGTGACCGATCTCGATTCGGGTATTTATTGTTTCTTGGATTGGTTCATAATTTTTTTTTGTGTTTTTCTTTTTTCATCAATTTGAAATTTTGTTTTGCAGTTCATGGCACCTGGGTTTCCGGGGAAAAGATTGGGGCTAAGATTGCTGCTGTTGATTAAGTGGGGGTTTACGAGCTGCATTGGGTGCCTTTGAGTGGTGCTTTTGAGATGGAGAATCCGTTGCCGGCGGTGCTTGAAGGGAACGAGGATACCCAACAGGTAAGATTTAGGAAAGAAAGGTTCAATTTTTTTTAATTTGTATTAATTTATCGAGTCAAAATTTCAGTCAGTTTGATTCATTAGATCTTAATTTAGATTATTGTTCCTATATTTGATATTGATTTGTGATGCATTTATAGCTTATGATACCAAATAATATAGATCATCCCCTTTTTCTATCTGATTGAGATGAGACTAAATAGATTTTAGACCTAAGCTGAAGATTGATTAAAATTGGCACTACAGTAATCATGTACTTGAATGTATGAAGAAGCCATAGGTTTCATTAGTGAAACTCTGGAAAAGGCATAGAAACATATCTATTGGGTAGCCTTTAACTACATTTCTGCTCCTTAACACCTGAAGGCTACCGTTTACATTTGCAAGAAAGAAGAAGAAAAAGCTAAAACCAACGGCTGCTTGATCAACCAATCATTTAGGAATAAGCGTCGGATTACACTACCCTTATATAAATTAATGTGATCTCTGCGAACAATATTAAAGACTGATATCACAATTCTTAAATTAGATCTTACCATTCTTTAAACTTTCCTTTTTTAATTCCGTCAAAAGAAACAACACGCCGTCACTGTGATTTCATCTCTCGATGTCGATCCTTCGAAACCCCAACCTTCGAAACTCAAAAATTTTAATTTCCTATTCTATTTCCTTATTTTCACTACTTCCAAATTTTGGAATCTATTTCCATAAGCACCTATCCTTGGTTCTCCGTCTATAACCGTTTCATTACGGATTTAATCTACCCACGGGCTTAATTATTGTCTTTTCATAATTTCCTTTAATTTATGCCCATAGCAATATGCACCTACCATTGATTCTCTTCCTATAACCATCCCATTATATAAATTTGTCTATAGACATTCAAGTTCAAGTCCTCGCCATTTTTAGATCGACCTGATTATGTTAACCCGGGGATCTTTTGATTGTACACATCCGTGATTGTGAATTTCGCCAAATTTACATTGCACACGAAACCAATCATTCATGATACCTCGACTTTTATTTTATCATCGTCTAGCCTTTCTTGAATCAACATCGCATTTCACTTGTCTCGTTTTTCAAATATTCGAAAACGTCCATAACTTTTAAAGCAAATTTCTCAGGATTTCAAAGACTTTGCGCCATTTTGCATTACAACCTTTTTGAAAAATGCTTCAATTTATTTAATTTCTAAATCTATTTCTTAACATTACTGCTTTTAAAAAGACAATCTTCCTATATGATTAACTAATGTCTTTTTATAATGCCCTCCAACTCTTGTCCACAATAATATACATCTACCATTGATTATGTAATTATGTTCCTATGAACATTTATCTAAATGAATTCAAGTTCAAGTCTTTTCCATTTTTACGTCGACGTGTATAGGTCAACCCGTGACTCTTGATTGTACATGTATTTTTCTTTAGTTTCATTTTTTAAAATGCACCATAAAGTTATTTTAAGCCTTTTCACTTGTCTCGTTCTTTAAAACGACTTAACTCTATTTTTTAATCTAAATTAAAAAATTTCGAATCTATTTTTGTATTATTACTACTTCCAAATTTTTAAATCCATTTTCATATGGTGCTATCATTGATTCTATGTCTATAACTGTCTGAATCCTTATTCCTTACTGATTTAATTTACCTACGGGCTTAATTATTGTATTTTCATGTCCGATTTTTGACCAGGTTAATATGCACCTACTATTGATTCTCTTCTTATAACCATCCCATTACGGACATTTGTTAATAGGAATGCAAGTTCAAGTTCTCTCAATTATTAGATCAATCTGAATATGTCAACCCGGAGCTCTTTCGATTGTACACATCCGTGATTGTGGCTTTCGCCAAATTTACTATACGTACGTAACCAGTCATACATGATACCCTGTCTTTTTATCTAGCCTTATTGGATATATCGCATTTCACTTGTCTCGTTTATAAAATATTCGAAACCGTCTTTAAAGAATTTACACCATTTTGCATTTCGGCACTTTTTATTCATTAGAAATGCTGTATTTTGAAAATGCTTCAATTGTATTAAATTTCTAAATCTATTTTTTAACCTTGCTGCTTTTAAAGGGAGCATAAATTTTCACCCGTTTCATTAAAGCAATTGACGCTAATTTTCTTAAATTTTAAATTTCTAAATCATTTTCTTTAATCACGCTATTTTTAAATGTGCCATAAAGTATTTTCAAGTTTTTTCACATCGTCTCGTTCTTTAAAAGTGCTTGAATCTTATTTTTTAATCAAAATTTTAAATCTCATAATCTATTTCCTAAACTTTACTACTTTCAAATTTCTAAACCTGTTTCCATATCGACCTAACATTGATTCTCATGTCTATAACTATCTAAACCATGATTTCTCAGTGATTTAATCTTCTTATGGGCTAATTATTCAGTTTTTCTTATGTCCTTCAACTCGTGTCCACAGCAATATGCACCTACTTTTGATTCTGTAAATATGTTCCTATTACCGTTCTATGGACATTTATCAATAAACTTTCATATGCACGTTCTCTCCATTATTTGATCGACGTGAATGCCAACATGTGACTTTTCGATTGTACACATTCATAATCCAATGCTTCTGTTCCTATAATCGTTGTCCTATGATTCAAGTTCAAGTCATCTCCATTTTTTGATCGTGTATATGTCAATTCGTGACTCTTTTGATTATACACGTATTTTTCCTTAGCTTCATTATTTTTAAATGCACAACAAGTTATTATAACCCTTTCTTTTGTCTCGTTCATTAAAATAATTTAAATCAAAATTTTATTTTAATTTTAAATCTTTGAAACTATTTCCTTATTATTACTACTTCAAAATTTCTCGACTCATTTCCGTATGGACGTATCATCGATTCTCCTATGTATAACCGTTTTAACCCTAATTCCTTGGTCATTTAATCTTCCTACATGCTTAATAACTGTCTCATTATTATGTTATCAAACTTGTGTCCACAACAATATGCACTTACCATTGATCATGTGTGTATAACCGTTTCTCCAATGGGCATTTATCAATAGACATTCAATCTGATTTTGTTCCTCCGACAGACATTTAAACTCAAGTCATCTCCATTATTTGATGGACGTGACTATGTCATCCCGTGACTTTTCGATTGTTCACATTCATGTTTCTTTGATTCTGTTCTTATAAATGATGTCCAATAGGCATTTAAACTCAAGTCTTCTCCATATTAGATCGATGTGACTATGTCAACCCGTGACTTTTCGATTATACACATTTATGATGCACTGAATCTGTTCCAATAACCGTTGTCTTATGAACATTTATCTAAAGGCATTCAAGTTTAAGTCTTCTCCATTTCTAGATCGACGTGTATATGTCAACCCATGACTCTTTTGATTGAAACACGTTTTTTCTTAGTTTCACTATTTTAAGTGCACAATAAAGTTATTTTAAGCCTTTTCTCCCCGTTCTATAAAATGACTTAAATCTATCTTTTATCTAAATTTTAGATTTCCGAATCTATTTCCGTATTATTGCTACTTCCAAATTTCTGAATCCATTTCCGTATGCACTTATCATTGATGCTTTTGACTATGACCGTCTTAATCTTGATTATTTACTAGTTCACTTGCATGCATATTTAATTATTGTCTTTTCATAATGTCCTCAAACTCGTGTCTACAAAAAATATGCACCTACTATTAATTCACTTCCTATAAGTGTTCCTCCCATGGATATTTATGAATAAACTTTCACGCTCAAGTCATCTCCATTATTTGATCGACTTGACTATGTCAAAACCCGTGACTTTTCGATTGTACCCATTCATGACCCACTGATTATGTTCCTATAGCCGTCGTCCTATTTACATTTATCAAAAGGCATTCAAGTTCAAGTCATCTCCATTATTTGTTCTAAAATTTCCGAGTCTATTTTCGTAGTATTACTACTTTCAAATTTCTGAATCCATTTTCATATGCACCTATCGTTGATTCTCCTGTCTATGACTATCTTAACCTGATTCATTAGTGATTTAATATACCTACGGGCTTAATTATTATCTTTTTATAATGTCCTCAAACCCGTGTCCATAAAAAATATACACCAACTATTGATTCAGTTCTTATCCGTTTCTCATGTGGACGTTTATGAATAGACATTGAAGTTCAATTCCTCTCCATTATTAGATCGATGTGACTGTCAACTCGTGACTTTTTGATTGTACACATTTATGATCCACCGATTATGTTCCTATAACCGTCATCCTATTGACATTTATCAGAAGGAATTTAAGTCCAAATCCTCTCTATTATTGGTTTGACGTGTATAATAATGAATCTTTTGATTGTACACATTTCTCGTTAATTTCACTAATTAACGCCCTCCTTTGGATATTTGTCGGTTGACTTTCAAATCCACGTTTTCTCCATTATTTGATCGACGTGTTTATGTTACTCTTTGGATTGTACACATATTTCCCCTTGAGTTCATTATTTTTAAATGCGCTATTACTTCCCTCTTATGGACATTTATCGGTAAACTTGCAAATCCATGTCCTCTCCATAATTTGATCGATGTGAATATGTAAACCCGTGACCTTTTCGATTGTACCCATTCATGATCTAGTTTTGTTCCATTAACCGTTGTCTTATGAACATTTATCTGAACACATTCAAGTTTAAGGCCTTTTCATTTTTAGATTGACGTGTATATGTTAACATGTGACCCTTTTGATTGTACTCTTATTTTTCCATAGTTTCACTATTTTTTATCTAAATTTTAGTTTTTTGAATCTATTTTCGTATTACTTCCAAATTTCTGAATCCATTTTCATATGCATTTATCATTGTTTGTTATGTCTATGACTGTCTTAATTTTAATTCCATACTGATTTAATCTACCTACAGATTTAATTATTGTCTTTTCATAATGTCCTCAAACTCCTGTCTACAAAAAATATGCACCTACAATTGACTCGCTTTCTATAATCGTTCCTCTTATGGATATTTATGTATAGATATTCAAGCTCAAGTCCTCTCCATTATTTGATCGACATCACTATGTCAACCTGTGACTTTTCGATTATACACATTTGTGATCCACTGACTATGTTCCTGTAACCATCTTTTTGACATTTATCAAAAAGCATTTAAGTTCAAGTCATCCCCATTATTAGTTCGATGCCTGTATGTCAACCCGCGACTCTTTCGATTATATAAATATTTCCTCGTAATTTCACTATTTTTAAATGCATTATTACCGCCCTCCTATGGACATTTGTCAATAGACTTTTAAATCCACATCCTCTTCATTATTTGATCGATGTGTATATGTCAGCCCATGATTCTTTCGATTGTACACATTTCCTCTTAATTTCACTATTTTTAAATGCACTATTTCCGCCCTCCTATGAACGTTTATCAATAAACTTTCAAATCCACGTCCTTTCCATTATTTGATCGACGTGAATATGTCAACCCGCGACTTTCGATTGTAATCCAATGGTTATGTTCTAGTAAACGTTGTTTTATGAACATTTATTTATCAAGTCCTCACCATTTTTAGATCGATGTGTTTATGTCAATCCGTGATTTTTTTTTAATTCGACACGTATTTTCCCTTAGTTTCACTAGTTTTAAATGCACTATAGAGTTATCTAAAGCTTTTTCACTTATCTTGTTCTTTAAATTGTCTTAAATCTATTTGTTAATCTAAATTTTTAATTGCCGAAGCTATTTCCTTAATATTACTACATTCAAATTTCTGAATCCATTTTCATATGCACCTATCATTAATTCTTCTGTCTATAACTGTCTTAACCCTGATTCCTTGGTGATTTAATTTACGTACAGGCATAATTATTGTCTTTTTATAATGTCCTCAAATTCGTGTCCATAAAAAATATGCACTTACTATTGATTCAGTTCTTATCCATTTCTCCTATGAACATTTATGAATAAATATTCAAGCTGAAGTCTTCATCAATATTTGATCAACATGACGTTGTTAACCCATGACTTTTCGATTGTACACATTCATGATCCACTGATTATGTTCATATAACTGTCTTCTTATTGACATTTATCAAACGGCATTTAAGTTCAAGTCCTCTACATTATTACTTCGACGTGTATATATCAACACATGACTCTTTCGATTGTACACATATTTCCTCTTAATTTCACTATTTTTAAATGCACTATTACCGCCCTCCTTTAGACATTTATTAATAGATTTCTAAATCCACGTCCTCTCCATTATTTGATCGACGTGTATATGTTAACCCGTGACTTTTTCGATTGTACACATATTTCCCCTTTTTCACTATTTTTAATGTCCTATTACCGCCCTCATATTTACATTTATCAGTAGACTTTCAAATCCTCACCCATTCCATCATTTGATCGACGTGAATATGTCAACGCGTGACTTTTTCGATTGTATGCATTCATGATCCAATGGTTCTGTTTCAATAACCATCGTCTAATGAACATTTATTTATACGCATTCAAGTTTAAGTCCTCTCCATTTTTAGATCGACGTGTATATGTCAACCCATGACTCTTTTGACTGTACACATTTTTCCTCAGTTTCACTATTTTTAAATGCACTGTAAAGCTATTTTAAGCCTTTTCTCTTGTATCGTTCTCTAAAATGATTTAAATCTTTTTTTAAATCTAAATTAATCCATTTCCGTATTATTACCACCAATTTTCTGTATCCATTTCCATATGCACCTATCATAGGTTCTCCTGTCTATGACCGTCTTAATCTTAATTCCTTACTGATTTAACTACCTGCAAGTTTAATTATTGTATTTGCATAATGTCCTCAAACATGTGTCTGCAAAAAATATGCACGGATTATGTTCCTATAATCGTTCCTCCTATAGATATTCAAGCTCAAGTCCTCTCCATTATTTGATCGACGTGATTATGTCAACCCATGACTTTTCGATTGTATACATTCATGGTCTACTGATTATGTTCCTATAACCGTCGTCCTATTGACATTTATCAAAAGACATTCAAGTTCAAGTCCTCTCCATTATTAGTTCGACGCGTGTATGTCAACCCGCGACTCCTTCAATTGTACACATATTTCCCCTTAATTTCTCTATTTTTAAATGCACTGGTACCACCTTCCTATAGTCATTTATCAATAGACTTTCAAATCCACGTCATCTCCATTATTTAATCGACTTGTATATCTCATCCCATGACTTTTTCGATTGTACACATATTTCCCTTTATTTCACTATTTTTAAATGCACTATTATCGCCTTTCTATGTATATTTATCAATAGACTTTCAAATCCACGTCCTTCATTATTTGATCGACGTGAATATGTCAACTCGTGACCTTTCAATTGTACACATTCATGATCCAATGGTTATGCTCCAATAAACATTGTCTTGTGGTCATTTAATCTTTCTACGGGATTAACTAATGTCTTTTTCTAATGTTCTCCAACTCGTGTCTGCCACAATTTGCACCAACCATCAATTGTGTAATTATGTTCCTATAACCGTCCTCCTATTGACATTTATCAATAGACTTTCAAATCCACGTCCTTTCTATTATTTGATTGACGTGAATATGTCAACCCGTGACTTTTTATTGTACACGTTCATGATCCATTGGTTCTGTTTCTATAATCATTGTTTTATGAACATTTATCTAAAGGCTTTAAAGTTCAAATACTCTCCATTTTTAGATCGACATGTATATGGTATCCTTTGACTCTTTTAATTATCCACGTACTTTTCCTTAGTTTGTCTATTTTTAAATGCACTATAAAATTATCTAAAGCTTTTTCACGTGCTTTTGTTCTTTAAATTGATTTAAATCCATTTTTTAATCTAAATTTTAAATTTCCGAGTCTATTGCTTATTATTATTACTTCCAAATTTCTGAATTCATTTCCATATGTACCAATCATTGATTCTCCTGTCTATGGCCGTCTTAACCGTGAATCTTTATTGATTTAATGTATCTACGAGCTTAATTATTGTCTTTTTATAAAGTCCTCAAACTCGTGTCAATAAAAAATATTGTTTCGGTTTTATCCGTTTCTCCTATGGACATTTATGAATAGACATTCAAGCTCAAAATGCTCCCCGTTATTTGATTGACGTGACTGTCAACCGGTGACTTTTCGATTGTATGTCAACCGGTAATTTCACTATTTTTAAATGCATTATTACCTCCCTCCTTTGGACGTTTATCAATAGACTTTCAAATCCATATCCTCTCAATTAATTTATCGACGTGTATATGTCAACCCGTGACCTTTTCAATTATACACATAGTTCCTCTTAATTGCACCATTTTTAAATGCATTATTACCGCCCTCTTATGGATATTTATCAATAGACTTTTAAATCCTTGTCCTTTCCATTATTTGATCGACGTGAATATGTCAACTCATGACTTTTTCGATTGTACATATTCATGTTCCAATGGTTCTGTTCCAACAACCGTTATTTTATGAACATTTATCTAAAGACATTCAAGTTTAAGTCCTTTCCATTTTTAGATCGACGTGTGACTTTTTTTATTGTATATGTATTTTTCCTTAGCTTCACTATAACCGTTCCTCCTATGGACATTTATAAATAGACATTCAAGCTCAAGTCATCTCCATTATTTGATCAGCGTGACTATCAACCCGTGACTATTTGATTGTACATATTCATGATCCCTATAACTGTCGTCCTATTGACATTTATCGAAAGGCATTCAAGTTCAAGTCCTCTCGATTACCACCATCCTACGAACATTTATCAATAGTCTTTCAAATCTACATCCTCTCCATTATTTGATCAACGTGAATATGTCAACCCGTAACTTTTCAATTGTACACATTCACGATCCATGGTTCTGTTCCAATTATCGTTGTCTTATTAACATTTAATATTCCTACGGGATTAACTAATGCCTTTTTCTAATGTCCTTTAACTTGTGTCTACAACAATTTGCACCAATCATAGATTATGTAATTCAGTTCTTGTAACCGTCCTCCTATCCTCTACATTATTTGATCGACGTGAATATATGAACCTATGACTTTTCGATAGTACACATTCATGATCCAATGGTTCTGTTGCTATAATCATATTTTATGAACATTTATCTAAATGCATTCGAGTTCAATTATCTCTATTTTTATATCGACGTGTATATGTCAACCCGTGGCTTTTTTTATTGTACACGTATTTTCCCCTAATTTCCCTATTTTTAAATGCCTTATAAAGTTATTTAAAGCTTTTTCACTTGTCTTAAATTGACTTAACTCTATTTTTTAATCCAAATTTTAAATTTCTGAGTATAGTTCCTTATTATTACTACTCTCAAATTTCTGGATCCATTCCCTAATGCACCTATCATTGATTCTCCTGTATATGACTGTCTTAAACCTTATTTCATAGTGATTTAATGTATCCACTATTCTTCGCCGAAAGGACGCCACCGGAGACGTTGGGACGTCCGGCCTGTATTTTGGGGGCAGATGCTATTTGGTGTTATTCGTCCACCTCTCCGAACATACCAAGTTGATTTATGGCACCGTGCGTCGGAGGTTTAGACGAATGCGGCTGATATAGCAGACTTCGTCAGATTCCCCCTCATTTGAGGGGTTTTTAATTGTGGGGACACTCTTCCCTGCAAGCGCAAGCCCTTGCAGTTAATTACGCTACCGCATCGCAGTAACAACTTTCTCCTTCTCCAGATGGTCACTTCGTGTCGTGTGTGTTTGTTTTGTTTTTAGTTACCCGTGAATTGTATACGGAGACTAATTTATGTTGTCGCCCGTAGGGCGTAGATTAGTCCAAATCCGTATTTTCTTAGATTTGGGTTTGGGGTTGGGTTTAAGGATCGTTAATCTCATTTGAGACTAAGATCAACTTAAACGTTTGTTAAGGATACGTTAGTCCAATTTTAGACTAAGATCAACTTAACGTTTGTTAAGGACACGTTAGTCTAGACTAAGATCAACTTAACAGGATCATTTAGATCCAACAAAAGAGCATTTGGGCTCTATTGTTTTAGTTTAGGGACATTACGGTCCAGTTTAAAGACGTCATAGTCTGTAAAGTTCAAAGACATCATAGTCTATGAGTTTAAGGACCTCACAGTCCGTAAAGGTTAAGGACATCATAGTCCATGAGTTTAAGGACCTCACAGTCCGTAAAGGTTAAGGACATCATAGTCCATGAGTTTAAAGACCCCACGGTCCGTAAAGGTTAAGGACATCGTAGTCCATGAGTTTAAGGACCTCACAGTCCTGTTTAAAGACGTCATAGTCTGTAAAGTTTATAGACATCATAGTCTATGAGTTTAAGGACCTCACAGTCCGTAAAGGTTAAGGACATCATAGTCCATGAGTTTAAGGACCCCACAGTCCGTAAAGATTAAGGACATCGTAGTCCATGAGTTTAAGGACCTCACAGTCCGGTTTAAAGACGTCATAGTCTGTAAAGTTTATTGGTTGTCGGGACCCGTCACCTCTCTGAAGACGTTGAAGAATTACAACGACACATATCAGAGGAATGAAAAGATGTACCCTTGAACCGATTTTGATTAGGAGATCTGTAGTCATGATTTGAGACTAAGACCAATTAATTGGATTATGAGCATATAGGCTCAGTTAATCTGAATTGAGGACTTATGGCCATCTTGGCTTAAGTCCACTCAGGTTAAAAATGTTGAACATTTGTTTTGGGTTGTTGAACATTTTTTTTGGGCTCGGTCCTTTTTAACAATGCTGAGCATTGGTTTGGGCTTTGTCAGCCTTTTTGTCTTTTATTGAATGCTGAGCATTCATTATGGCTCTGGGGCTTTTATGAACACTTTACGTTCTCTTTAGCACCCACGTGAGGAGCACGTGGTGCACTTGGCGCTGTGCGCTAGTTGATGAGCCTAAAGCGCTTCTTGTGAGGTAGCGCACACGTGATGAGCACAGAGCGCTTCTTTTAAACTTGGAGCGCTAAGGCTCCGTAGTGCTATGCGCTTGATTTTGGGGCGCTGGTGCGCTTCTTTGAATTTGGAGCGCTAAGACTCTTTTAGGCAGTTTTGCGCTCTGTGAATTAAATTCTCATTCATAGGAGACTTCGTTTCATAGATCTAAGAAACTAAGTTCTTATTTTTAATAAGAGATTTTTCAATCTTTTCTGTTTTTGTAAAAGACTCTGTCTTTATTTTATAGATCTATTTTCTGAAGAAAATTAAGTTCTTCCTGATGAGATGTTATCATCTCTTTTATGAAAGACATTGGTCTTATAGATCTATGATCCAGAAGAAGAAAAAGGTGTTCTTCTTCTTTTATGAGATGATTTCATCTCTCTATTTTTATTTACCTTGAAGAAATTGTTCTCCTTCCAAGAGCTTGCTCTTTTCTTTGAAATTTCTCAAAGTTTATGGGGGGTCCTCTCTCCTTTTAGACTTGAAGTCCTCGGTCATTTATATAGGGGAGGCTGATTTGTTTAATCAGTTGAAGAGATCTTTTCTTTAATTGATCTGGGGATGTTCCCCCCGTCGGATCTTTTGATCCAAGGGCTTCTGATTTACAGAAGACAATTTTCTTGTTTTTAACAAGATTGAGATATCTTTTTCCTACAGAATTTATTCTGTATTTTTGTGATTTTTAATCACCATTGGATCATTGATCCAACGGTGCTCTGATTTCATAGCACAATCTTTATTGTTTGGAAAGATTCAACAGAATTTTATTCTGGTCAATTGATGATTTTTAATCATGTCCGTTGGATGTTTGATCCGAGGGCTGAGAACATTTTGTTCTAGCGTTAGCGCTCACGTGCTTTGCACGCAGTGCGCTGCTCATGGCGCAACGCTCTTAGCGCTGGCGCTCACGTGCTTTGTACGTGTTGCGCTGCTCAGAGCGCAGTGCTCGCGCCCACGTGCTTTGCATGTGGTGCACTGCTCAGAGCGCAGCGCTCTTAGCGCTCACGTGCTTTGCACGTGTTGCGCTGCTCAGAGCGCAGCGCTCTTAGTGCTAGCGCTCACGTGCTTTGCACGTTGTGCGCTGCTCCAGAGTCTTTGACTCTCAACGCCGGCGCTCGTGGCGCTAACTCCAAAATGAAGTGCGGCTTTATTTTGAATTTCAAAATTTGAACAGAGCTTTGCTCTGATTGGGGGAAATAAATGCCCTCCACCGTTGCGCTCACGTGGGCTACACGTGAGGGCAGCGGTGGCAGCATCTCTGCCATTGGATCAACTCAAAAGTTGAAACGGCTCTCAGTGCCTATAAATAGGACCCTTGGCCATTGAGATGATCTCTGTTCATATTCTTTCTTGTTTTCTGAGAATTAATTCTCCTTCAGAGCATAGCACTTTTAAGAAAAAAATTCTAAGAGTCAAAACTCTGCCCAACTTAGGTAAAAATCGAACTTTTTAACAGAGCTTTGCTCTCCTTAGATCATAGGTCTAATATATCTTTAGGGTTTTACCCATTAACAGAGCTATGCTCATCTCCAAGATATAATCTTTTTAGGGTGATTTTAACCCATGAACTGGAATATTGTTCGTGAAGAACTTAAGAGTTTATTTACAGATCTTAGAGTTTTTACTATGTAGAAGCTTTGCTTTTTAGGGTTTCTTGATGAATTGTTTCATCTTCCTTACAGAGCATTGCTCTTTGGACTCATGATTAATTATGACAGATGTCTGTCTGTTGTAGAGCACTGCTCTCGATGGAAGATTTACTCCTTGGCCCGAGGGACCCTCATTAAATGAGGATCCTTTGAGGATTTCATCATTTAATGACAGTCTCATCAAATGATTAGATTGTTTTATTAATAATGGGAATCATTTAGATTGTGTGGGTCCCCTTTGGCCCATTTTTACTGCACTGTAGTGTGATACGGATTTAAAGTACCGTACTTGACTTGTAGCATTGACGGCTAACTTTGTTCTCTTTTGTGCAGGTATCATGTCTTTCGATACTTCGTTCCCTTTTGTCCGTTCAGAAAGCGGGTTTCCTGCAGCACCAGTAGACCGCGAAGTTCTCGCACTGATCAAGGATCATGACCCAGAGCGAAAGAATCTCCATTTATGGGGAACATGGTACAACCAGATCATCATGGATCGGTGCAACTTCTCTTGCGCAACACCTTCAGAGGCCATCTCGGCGGTTCATTATGCTGACGTACCCCCGGTGAACTATGTCGTGGAGGTGGTTAATTGGACCTCAGAGGGTTGCCTTCAGCCCTGTATGGCTGCAATACCTGTACAACCGCCGATGGCTTTGGACATTTTAGGGCGGCGTATATGCCAGGGCGAGTTGCGTCCTTGGGGACAGCCATACAATATAGGATTGACTCCCCGTAACTCAACTGGATATCTGCAGTGGGCCTGATACATTTTATCGGCAAAGAAGGCAGAGCTGTTGAAGCTTGGGTTGTACCTCGCGATCTATGCTTCCCTATTCCAGTATTCCACAACTCCAGCATGGTGGGTCAAAGCCTTTTTGGAACAATGGAATGTTCCAACTCACACCTTCCTCATGCTAGATCGGGAAGTTTCCATCTATCTGGAGGAGTTTGCGGATATCTCCGGCTTGTCTGTCAGAAGAGAGCATTATGAGAATATCTTGCCCCTGACGAGTATATTTTTGCTACCCGACTAGTGATGACGGGTCTAACCCTAGAGAATACGATTCAGCACCGATTCCCCAGCTTGATCAAGGTGCTAAATATTTACGAGGGCCTATTTCTTGAATCTGGAAGCTATGGGGTTAGCTTTGTGGACTTCATCGCCCGTTTCCTCCGCCCAGAAGCTTTATCGCAACAAGGTGAAAGGTTTGCCAAACTTAATGATCCTTTCGGTTTTGGCTTGGATAAACGGCCGATAGCGGAAGTCGATCAAAGGAGTTTCTTCCTTCCAAACGCCGTGGTCGTCCCGTTTTCAGAAATCGCCGCTCAGGACATCGATGAAGAGGCGTTCTTTCTAGGGTTCCTCGGTTTGTGGTTAAGCTGGTTCGCGCTTCCCATGCACCCTCGTTACATGAGGCCGTCCGTCTTCTTCCCAGCTCATCGGAAGGTTGAAGGGAGACAGGTTGCTGTTGGGATTGCCGGGCTGGCTCATTTGTATCACGGCCTTAGCTTAGCGGCCGACACTACTCAACCGGGGGTGCAGCCCGTGAACTTTTCAATGCATTATTTTACTTCATGGCTCGAGCTGCGTGTGCTCGGTGCTTTTGGAATGCACAAGCGGCCCCATTTCTATGAGACTTGCAATTTTCCTCGGATCATGCGGCTGTTCGATGCCTCCACTGTGGAGCCAAGTCAACGAGAGGCTCGGGGTTTGATTCTTTGCCCTCGTACAGTCTGGGACAGCATGACCTTTGTTGATAAGGTCATAACCATCGGTAAGGAATCCGCTAAGATGGTGCAGCCGCTGCGGAACACCTTTAAGGATGGAGCTTCTGTCTTGAAAGCTCGGGAGATTCTCCATTTGTACTCGATCGGGCCGGGCTACTTGGTGTTCAGGCAGAACGGCTCGGCTTTGTTCATGAGATATAACTCCCACCGTTTTGCCCAGCAATCAAGTTATAATCAGGACGTCCCGCTCGAGGCATTCTTGGCGGAACCGGCTAATACTGAAGAGGGTATCCGGAGCGCTTTGCACCACTTCATGCGCCTAAACATAGGATCCAATTTCTTTATTAGTGAACCAACTTGTGTTCCAAGAATCCTGAATGTATATGTGGCGTGCTGTTATCAAAGGAGGAGAAGCGACTGTTGCTTGATCGCAAAGGTGCAGCCCCGGCTACTAATCCAACCGTTCCCCTAAAGCGGCGGACCATCGTTCGTCCTCCCCTGAGAGAAGCTGCACTATAAAGTTATTTTAAGCATTTTCTCTTGTCTCGTTCTTTAAAATGACTTAATTTTATTTTTTATCTAAATTTTAGATTTTCGAATCTATTTCCAGATTATTACTACTTCCAAATTTCTGAATCCATTTTCATATGCACCACCTATCATTGATTCTCCTGTCTATGGTTGTCTTAATCTTGATTCCTTATTGATTTAATCTACATACAAGTTTAACTATTGTCTTTTCATAATGTCCTCAAACTCGTGTCTACAAAAAATATGTACATACTATTGATTTGGTTCCTATAACCATTCCTCCTGTGGACATTTATGAATAGACATTCAAATTCAAGTCCCCTCCATTATTTGATCGACGTGACTATAATAATTAGGGGTGAAAGTCGGGTTGGGTTAATCCAAACCTGACCTGACTTGGCCCGGTTTTTCCGGGTATTTTGGACATCCAACACCCATCCGAACCCAATCGGGCAGGTTGAAAATTAGATAAAATAATTTCGGATTGGGTATGTGTTTAGTGTTAAACCCATCAGCCCGACCCCTAAACCCCAGCTCGAACCAAACCCACTTCATATATCCGATCCAACTTGATATATTACAGACATCTATTTTTAAATGCACTATTACCGGGCATTTATCAATAGACTTTCAAATCCACATCCTTGCCATTATTTGATCGACGTGAATATATGAACTCGTGACTTTTTGATTGTATACATTCATAATCCAATAGTTCTATTGCCATAATCGTTGTTTTATGAACACTTATCTAAAGCATTCAAGTTCAAGTCCTCTGCAATTTTAGATCGATGTTTATATGTCAACCCGTGACTCTTATGATTATACACGTATTTTCCCTTAGTTTCACTATTTTTAAATGCACTATAATATTATCTAAAGCTTTTTCACTTGTCTTGCTCTTTAAATTGACTTAAATCTATTTTTATCTAAATTTTAAATTTCTGAGTATATTTCTTTATTATTACTACTTTCAAATTTCTGAATCCATTTCCAAATGCACATATCATTGATTCTCTTGTCTATGACTATCTTAACACTGAATCCTTATTTATGTAATGTACCTACATGCTTAATTATTGTCTTTTTATAATGTCCTCAAACTCGTGTTCATAAAAAATACACTCCTACTATTGATTCGGCACTTATCTTTTTCTTTTATGGAAATTTATGAATAGACATTCAAGCTCAAGTTCTCTCCATTATTTGATCGACGTGACTATGTCAACCCATGACTTTTCGATTGTACTCATTCATGATCCACTAAATATGTTCCTATAACCGTCATCATATTGACATTTATCAAAAGGCATTTACGTTCAGGTCCTCTCCATTATTAGTTCGACTTGTATCTGTCAGCCCATGACTCTTTCGATTATACACATATTTCCCTTTAATTTCACTATTTTTAAATGCATTGTTACCGCCCTTCTTTGCACATTGATCAATAAACTTTCAAGTCCACGCCCCCTTTATTATTTGGTCGACATGTATATGTCAACCTGTAACTCTTTCGTTTGTACACATATTTCCCCCTAATTTCACTATTTTTAAATGCATTATTACCGTCGTCCTATGGACATTTATCAATAGACTTTCAAATCTACGTCCTCTCCATTATTTGATCAACGCGTATATGCCAACCCGTGACTTTTTCGATTGTACACATTCATATCCAATGGTTCTGTTCCAATAACCGTTGTCTTATGAACATTTATCTAAAGGCATTCAAGTTTAATTCCACTCCATTTTTAGATCGGCGTGTAAATTTCAACCCGTGACTCTTTTGATAGTATACTTATTCTTCCTTAGTTTCACTATTTTTAAATGTGCAATTAAGTTATTTTAAGCCTTTTCTCTTGTCTCGTTCTTTAAAATGACTGAAATCTTTTTAATCTAAATTTTAGATATCTGAATCAATTTCCGCATTATTACCACTTCCCAATTTCTGAATCCATTTCCATATGCACCTGTCATTGATTCTCCTGCCTCTTACTGTCATATTCTTGTTTTCTTACTGATTTAATTTACCTACTTGTTTATTGTCTTTCCATAATGTACCAAACTCGTGTCCACAAAAAATATGCAACTACTATTGATTCGGTTTCTATAACCGTTCCTCCTATAGGCATTTATGAATAGGCATTCAAGCTCAAGTCCTTTCCATTGATCGACGTGATTATGTCAACCCGTGGCTTTTTGATTGTACACATTCATGATCCATTGATTATGTTCCTACAACCGTCGTCCTATTGACATTTATCAAAAGGCATTCAACTTCAAGTCCTCTCTATTATTAGTTCGACGTGTGTATGTCAACCCGTGAATCTTTCGATTGTACAGATATTTCCCTTTAATTTTACCTTTTTAATACACTATTACTGCCCTCCTATGGTCATTTATTAATAGACTTTCAAATCCACGCCCTCTCCATTATGTGATCGACGTGTATATGTCTGGTCGTGACTCTTTCGATTGTACATATATTTCTCCTTTATTTCACTATTTTTAAATGCACGGTTACCGCCCTCCTATGAACATTTATCAATAGACTTTCAAATCCACGTTCTCTCTATTATTTGATTGCATATTCATGATTTAATGGTTTTGTTCCAGTAACCGTTGTCCTATGAACATTTATCTAAAGGCATTCAAGTTCAAGTCTGTTTTATTTTTAGATCGACGTGTATATGTCAACCCGTGACTCTTTTGATTATACACATATTTTTCCTTAGTTTCACAATTTTTAAATGCACTATAATGTTATTTTAAGCCTTCTCACTTGTCTCGTTTTTTAAAATGACTTAAATTAATTTTTTATCTAAATTTAAAATTTCCAAATCTATTCCCGTATTATTACTACCAAATTTCTGAATCCATTCCCATAACTATTATCGATTTTCCATCTATAACTGTCTTAATCCCGATTCTTTATTGATTTAATCTATCCACGGACTTAATTATTGTCTTTTAATAATGTCTAATTTTTCCACGTTAATATGCACATATCATTGATTCTCTTCTTATTATCATCCCATTATAGACATTTGTTAATAAGCATTCAAGTTCAAGTTCTCTCCATTATTAGATTGACCTGAATATGTCAACCTGAGGCTCTTTCGATTGTACACATTCGTGATTGCGGCTTTCGCCAAATTTACTTTGCATAAGTAACCAATCATTCATGGCACCTTGATTTTTTAATCTAGCCTTTTTGGATACATCACATTCCTTTGTTTCGTTTATAAAATATTTGAAACCTTCTCAACTTTTAAAGCAAATTTCTCATGATTTTAAAGACTTTTCACCATTTTGCATTTCGGTATTGTTTATTTATTTGAAAGGCTGCATTTTGAAAATGCTTCAATTGTACTAAATTTCTAAATCTATTTCTTAACATTATTGTTTTTAAAGGGACCATAAATTTTTACCTGTTTCGTTACTTAAAGCAATTGAGGCAACTTTTCTTAAATTTTAAACTTCTAAATCTCTTTCCTTAATCACACTATTTGTCATCGGTGTATTTTAGAAACCAAATAATACTTGTGTCTAATGATATAGGTTCCTCAAGCATCAGCCGGTGCCGTGGCATTTGGTCTTGGATTGTTTTCTGGGAAAGGAAGCTTTGGACCCAAGGTTCGAGAGCTCGGTTTCTTTTTCAGTCTCTCATAATTTTATTAGTTTCGCTGGGTTTCGGCCAAGTTTCGATAATCCCGGTTCGGGTTTCGATTTCGACGGTAATACAACATACAAAGTGTAGATATATTAAATACTTAAATTTATGCTTATATATTACAAGATAATGATCCTAGTATTTAAAAATCCAGCAATTATGCAAAATATATTGAAAAGTGTACATAAATAACTATTAATATAGGGTTTGAGTTCACCTTTTTGCGGATTTCCAACAACAAAGGCCTACAATGATTGCAATCACAGTAAAAATGGTATAAAAATAAGTTTTTAGTGGTTTTGGCCGAAACAATATAGTTTGGTTTGTTTCATATCGGTCTCGGTTGGTTTCGTATCGGTCTCCACCGAAACCGATACGAAAACACCACGTATCGGTAGTTTCGGCCGAAATCTTGAATCTTGCTCGGACCAGAGAGGCATCGTGCCTTCTCTGTGATAAGAGAAAGTCGCGCGAGTGATATATGTTTACGATTTTTTGATACTTTCGAAACTTACAAAGTAAGGAAAATCCTTAGATTTGTTTAGTTAGTTTTTGCTTTTTACTGATTCATGTTAGCTATTATTAATGTTTCATGTATTTACCTACTTTAGATAATTTACTAACATACTGTATTGCTATAGCTAACCTTCTAAAGGTTCAACTTTTGTTAGTAAAGTAGGCTTATCGGTTTGACTTAAAGGATCTCAAGTATGATCATGAATTTCTTCATATTTTGATGTTCTATCAAATGGAAAATATTAGAGATAATGTGTGATAAAGTAGTTGGGCTTTTGATATTAGATCCAAACCCGTATCCGTAAACTCTAGTATAAATATATATATGTATTCCTCCAAGAATTAGCTAAGCAAAGAATTTTATTTTTCCTCAAATTCCTTATCATGGTATCAAAGCGATTTTTCATCAAGTACAAATAAGTGATACAAGTGAAATCATCCACAAATATGACAAATATTTAAAACCGTAATATGATGGCACATTGAAGAGACCCCAAATGTCTGAATGCACTAAATAAAAATGGTTCAACACGCGACTCTCAGAAATAGGAAAAGATACACGATGATGTTTACCAAATTGATATGATTTACAATCAAGTGATTTTATTGACCTAAGATGCGAGAATAAACTTTGAAGGACCTTCAAATTGGGATGATCCATCTGACAGTGGAGCTAAAGCGGAGAAACTGATGAACGCAAAGCTGCGGAACCTGAAGAAAAAATATCATCCGTGTTCAGATAATAAAAGCATTAAGATTCATGTCCGCCGCCAATTAACTTCCTGTTCTGCAGATCCTGAAAGATAAAATGTGAAGGATAAAATGTTACAGAACAGTTCAACGATCACGTAAGTTTGCTGACGGACAATAAACTAATAGGGAATCATGGAACATGATAAACAGATTAAAACGAAAGATCCTTAGATAGATGTTCCGACCTACCTCCAGTGACAGAGGAGGAAGATCCATCGGCTAGATGTACCGACCTCTCTCTCTCTCTCTCTCTCTCTCTCTCTCTATATATATATATATATATATATATATATATATATATATATATAATGACCTGACTGAATTTCATATGTTCGTGTTTTATATGAAAAGAGCTGCTAACGTTTTGATTCTTCTGAATATTTGTCAAGGCCGAGACATGGAACCCGTTCCTCTTCCACAAAATGCATCAAAGAGTTAGATAGGTTGGCGGTTCGATTAACTGCTCTTTTAAATGATGCAAAAGATGTTGCGAAGCAGAACAATTTGTCCTTGGTAAATATACCAGCATGGTTATGGGGATGGAGATCTCCTTGGAAAGGAAGACAGAAAGATGGAGAGCTAATCAGCAAAGGAGAAAATGAGCTGTATCTGCTAGGAAAAAGAAATAGGGAAAAGTTTCTGGAATTGTTTGATGAGGAATATAACCCAGATGTCTTTTCTATTAAGGCAACACAGGTTGGATATCTTACTCCATTTTTTTTCTTCCTTTAATATTTTGGTGACTAAGATCAGAGAATTTCTATTAGCTTGCCAAAATTGCAGTTAGTAAATTGGCGGTTATGTTACAAATTTTCGAGAAAAGTCAGATAAAATCCTGTAAATCAAACCTATTTGGAAAAAGCTGTTACTTGAGCTAATTCTAAACCCTGCCATGTGTAGAAGTGTCAGACATGTCCAATTTAGGCTGATACGGCCCATGCGTGTTGGACACGGTGATGGATGGAGTGTTGGGATGGTTGACAAATGTCGGATACGAACCCGCAGAGCCAATAGATGTGTTGTTGCTTCCTAGGTTTTAAGTATGATCATGAATTTCTTCATAATTTGATGTTCTATCAAACGGAAAACATCAGAGAATATGTATCATTTTGTGTAATTAATTGTTATCCTTTCTATTTTAATCAAGCGGATTCACAGAAATAGCCTGGTTTTAGAGTTCTATATGATCATGGATTTTTCAGACCGCACAGTTCTGCACACAAAAACATCCTTAAATATGTGCACGCGCGCGCATGTAAATAATTATTCAGAGATGAATGTGAGTTGATCTAATAAAAATCCCTGTATTATCTGACTTTGCGCTTCTTGGATAATAAATGGTTACAAATCCCATACATGCAGAGTGTGCATCAGTTCTGTAATATTTTCAACTTTAGTCCTTCTATCAAGTTGCATAACCGTTATCTTTGGTAGGAACTGTGATATATCTCTTTCAAGTATAGAGAAAATCTGGAGCCTGCTGTTGATATGATTAAAAACCCCATTTTAGAAAGTATTTCTTCTGAGGATGGCAGACGATACCAGCTAAATTTAACTAAGCACGATATTGCTTCTTTGTGGTTTCTCTGCAAGCAGGTATAATGAAGTCTCTTAAAGTCTTATAGATATAGTCCTGTTCTTATTTTCCCAGATCAATTTACTGTTTTTCATATTTCAGGAAGCATCTTCATTGGATATCACCGATCAAGCCTGTGGCCTTTTCAATCCCTCAGAGGTATAGCTCTTTCTATTTTTCTTCTGACTGGAGTTATTTTTCTCGTTCAGCCTTTTATATCGGTGGATTATAAGTGATGTTAGTATTTATTGAAAAATTTTATGTTCAGGTTTTTGCTTTGTATATGTGCCATATTGATGTTGATCATCTAACTTTTCATTGCGTGTCCATCCAATCTCTGCTTCAGCCTATTGACTAGGGACTATTGAAAAGAAAAAACATTTGCTTTGAAAGTTCAATTTGGTTTATGCTTGGGTGGTCTACTATGGGAAGTGATGTATATACTAAGATGATTAGTGGAATGATTACGGATCTATTGAAATGATCTTCTTGATCCAGAAAAAAGATAACATAAGGTGATCTTTCCCTTCAAAACCCTAACCCGCCGGCTATCTCTCCTCTCTCTCTCTCTCTCCCCTCCTTCGCCTTGATCCCCCTTCCTCCTCCTCCTCCCCTTCATCCATCTCCGGCGGTGCGGTCTTCCGCAGGAGCATCGTAAGGACCTCCGAGGGGCCCACAACCCTAGCAAGAGCAAGAAGAAGAAGAAGTGCGAGACGACGATTCTATTCTCATCGGAAGTCACCCAGATTGCCACATCGTGCTCGATCATCCGAGCATCGGCCGTTTCCATCTCGAAATCCAGAGCCTCTCCGTGACTGATCTCGATTCGAGTATTTATTGTTTCTTGGATTGGTTCATAATTTTTTTTTTTGTGCTTTTCTTTTTTCATCAATTTGAAATTTTGTTTTGCAGTTCATGGCAGCTGGGTTTCTGGGGAAAAGATTGGGGCTAAGATTGCTGCTGTTGATTTAGTGGGGGTTTACGAGCTGCATTGGGTGCCTTTAAGTGGTGCTTTTGAGATGGAGAATCCTTCGCCGGCGGTGCTTGAAGAGAACGAGGATACCCAACAGGTAAGATTTAGGAAAGAAAGGTTCAAATTTTTTTAATTTGTATTAATTTATCTAGTCAAAATTTCAGTCAGTTTGATTCATTATATCTTAATTTAGATTATTGTTCCTATATTTGATATTGATTTGTGATGCATTTATAGATTATGATACCAAATAATATAGATCATCCCCTTTTTCTATCTGATTGAGATGAGATTAAATAGATTTTAGACCTAAGCTGAAGATTGATTAAAATTGGCACTACAGTAATCATGTACTTGAATGTATGAAGAAGCCATAGGTTTCATTAGTGAAACTCTGGAAACGCATAGAAACATATCTATTGAGTAGTCTTTAACTACATTTCTGCTCCTTAACACCTGAAGGCTACCGTTTACATTTGCAAGAAAGAAGAAGAAAAAGCTAAAACCAACGGCTGCTTGATCAACCAATCATTTAGGAATAAGCGTCGGATTACACTACCCTTAAATAAATTAATGTGATCTCTGCGAACAATATTAAAGACTGATATCACGATTCTTAAATTAGATCTTACCATTCTTTAAACTTCCCTTTTTTAATTCCGTCAAAAGAAACAACACGCCGTCACTGTGATTTCATCTCTCGATGTCGATCCTTCGAAACCCTAACCTTCGAAACTCAAAAAATTTAATTTCCTATTCTATTTCCTTATTTTCACTACTTCCAAATTTTGGAATCTATTTCCATATGCACCTATCCTTGGTTCTCCGTCTATAACCGTCATAACCCTGGTTCATTACGGATTTAATCTACCTACGGGCTTAATTATTGTCTTTTCATAATTTCCTTTAATTTATGCCCATAGCAATATGCACCTACCATTGATTCTCTTCCTATAACCAACCCATTATATAAATTTGTCTATAGACATTCAAGTTCAAGTCCTCGCCATTTTTAGATCGACCTGATTATGTGAACCCGGGGATCTTTTGATTGTACACATCCGTGATTGTGAATTTCGCCAAATTTACATTGCACGCGAAACCAATCATTCATGATACCTCGACTTTTATTTTATCATCGTCTAGCCTTTCTTGATTCAACATCGCATTTCTCTTGTCCCGTTTTTCAAATATTCGAAAACGTCCATAACTTTTAAAGCAAATTTCTCAGGATTTCAAAGACTTTGCGCCATTTTGCATTACAACCTTTTTGAAAAATGCTTCAATTTATTTAATTTCTAAATCTATTTCTTAACATTACTGCTTTTAAAAAGACAATCTTTCTATATGATTAACTAATGTCTTTTTATAATGCCCTCCAACTCTTGTCCACAATAATATACATCTACCGTTGATTCTGTAATTATGTTCCTATGAACATTTATTTAAATGAATTCAAGTTCAAGTCTTTTCCATTTTTACATCGACGTGTATAGGTCAACCCGTGACTTGATTGTACACGTATTTTTCTTTAGTTTCATTTTTTAAAATGCACCATAAAGTTATTTTAAGCCTTTTCACTTGTCTCGTTCTTTAAAACGACTTAACTTTATTTTTTAATCTAAATTAAAAAATTTCGAATCTATTTTTGTATTATTACTACTTCCAAATTTTTAAATCCATTTCCATATGGTGCTATCATTGATTCTATGTCTATAACTGTCTGAATCGTTATTCCTTACTGATTTAATTTACCTATGGACTTAATTATTGTATTTTGATATCCGATTTTTGCCCATGTTAATATGCACCTACTATTGATTCTCTTCTTATAATCATCCCATTACGGACATTTGTTAATAGGAATGCAAGTTCAAGTCCTCTCAATTATTAGATCGATCTGAATATGTCAACCCAGAGCTCTTTCGATTGTACACATCCGTGATTGTGGTTTTTGCCAAATTTACTTTACGTACGTAACCAGTCATACATGATACCCTGTCTTTTTATCTAGCCTTATTGGATATATCGCATTTCACTTGTCTTGTTTATAAAATATTCGAAACCGTCTTTAAAGAATTTACACCATTTTGCATTTCAACACTTTTTATTCATTAGAAATGCTGTATTTTGAAAATGCTTCAATTGCATTAAATTTCTAAATCTATTTTTTAACCTTACTGCTTTTAAAGGGAGCATAAATTTTCACCCGTTTCTTTAAAGCAATTGACGCTAATTTTCTTAAATTTTAAATTTCTAAATCATTTTCTTTAATCACGCTATTTTTAAATGTGCCATAAAGTATTTTCAAGTTTTTTCACATCTTCTCGTTCTTTAAAAGTGCTTGAATCTTATTTTTTAATCTAAATTTTAAATCTCATAATCTATTTCCTAAACTTTACTACTTTCAAATTTCTAAACTTATTTCCATATCGACCTAACATTGATTCTCATGTCTATAACTATCTAAACCATGATTTCTCAGTGATTTAATCTTCCTATGGGCTAATTATTCAGTTTTTCTTATGTCCTTCAACTCGTGTCCACAGCAATATGCACCTACTTTTGATTCTGTAAATATGTTCCTATTACTAGCCTATGGACATTTATCAATAGACTTTCATATGCACGTTCTCTCCATTATTTGATCGATGTGAATGTCAACCTGTGACTTTTCGATTGTACACATTCATAATCCAATGCTTCTGTTCCTATAATCGTTGTCCTATGAACATTTATCTAAAAGCATTCAAGTTCAAGTCATCTCCATTTTTTGATCAACGTGTATATGTCAATTCGTGACTCTTTTGATTATACACGTATTTTCCTTAGCTTCATTATTTTTAAATGCACAATAAGTTATTATAAGCCTTTCTTTTGTCTCGTTCATTAAAATAATTTAAATCAAAATTTTATTTTAGTTTTAAATCTTTGAAACTATTTCCTTATTATTACTACTTCAAAATTTCTCGACTCATTTCCGTATGGACCTATCATCGATTCTCCTATGTATAATCGTTTTAACCCTAATTCCTTGGTCATTTAATCTTCCTACATGCTTAATAACTGTCTCATTATTATGTTATCAAACTTGTGTCCACAACAATATGCACTTACCATTGATCATGTTTGTATAATCGTTTCTCCAATGGGCATTTATCAATAGACATTCAATCTGATTTTGTTCCTATAACCGTCATCCAATAGACATTTAAACTCAAGTCATCTCCATTATTTGATGGACGTGACTATGTCATCCCGTGACTTTTCGATTGTTCACATTCATGTTTCTTTGATTCTGTTCTTATAAATGATGTCCAATAGGCATTTAAACTCAAGTCCTCTCTATATTAGATCGATGTGACTATGTCAACTCGTGACCTTTCGATTATACACATTTATGATGCACTGATTCTGTTCCAATAACCGTTGTCTTATGAACATTTATCTAAAGGCATTCAAGTTTAAGTCTTCTCCATTTCTAGATCGACGTGTATATGTCAACCCATGACTCTTTTGATTGAAACACGTTTTTTCTTAGTTTCACTATTTTTAAGTGCATAATAAAGTTATTTTAAGCCTTTTCTCCTCGTTCTATAAAATGACTTAAATCTATCTTTTATCTAAATTTTAGATTTCCGAATCTATTTCCGTATTATTGCTACTTCCAAATTTCTAAATCCATTTCCGTATGCACCTATCATTGATGCTTTTGACTATGACTGTCTTAATCTTGATTATTTACTAATTCACTTGCATGCATATTTAATTATTGTCTTTTCATAATGTCCTCAAACTCGTGTCTACAAAAAATATGCACCTACTATTAATTCACTTCCTATAAGTGTTCCTCCCATGGATATTTATGAATAAACTTTCACGCTCAAGTCCTCTCCAGACTTGACTATGTCAACCCGTGACTTTTCAATTGTATCCATTCATGACCAACTGATTATGTTCCTATAGCCGTTGTCCTATTTACATTTATCAAAAGGCATTCAAGTTCAAGTCATCTCCATTATTTGTTCGACGTGTGTATATCAACCTGCGGCTCTTTCGATTGTACATATATTTTCTCTTAATTTCACTATTTTTAAATGCACTATTACTACCATCCTATGGACATTAATCAATAGACTTTCAAATTCACGTCCTCTTCATTATTTGATCGACCTGTATATGTAGCCCGTAACTCTTTCTATTGTACACATATTTCCCCTTAATTTCACTATTTTTTAATGCACTACTACCATACTCCAATGAACATTTATCGATAGACTTTAAAATCCACGTCCTCTCCATTATTTTATCGACCTGAAAATGTAAACCCGTGACTTTTCAATTGTACACATTCATGATGCAATAGTTATGTTCCAATAACCGTTGTCTTATGAACATTTAATCTTCTTATTGGATTAACTAATGTCTTTTTCTAATGTTCTCCAACTCGTGTCTACAACAATTTGCACTAACCATCGATTCTCTAATTATGTTCCTATAACTGTCCTTCTATGGACATTTATCAATAGAATTTCAAATTCACGTCCTCACAATTATTTGATCGACGTGAATATGTCAACCCGTGACTTTTTCGATTGTACACATTCACGATCCAATGGTCCGGTTCCAATAACCGTTGTCTAATGAGCATTTATTTAAAGGCATTTAAGTTTAAAACCTCTTCATTTTTAGATCGACGTGTATATGTCAATCCGTGACTCTTTTGATTGTGCTCATATTTTTCCTTAGTTTCTTTATTTTTAAATGCAGTATAAAGTTATCTCAAGCTTTTTCACTTGTCTAGTTTTTTTAATTGACTTATATCTATTTTTTAATCTAAAATTTCCGAGTCTATTTTCGTAATATTACTACTTTCAAATTTCTGAATCCATTTTCATATGCACCTATCGTTGATTCTCCTGTCTATGACTATCTTAACCTGATTCATTAGTGATTTAATATACCCACGGGCTTAATTATTGTCTTTTTATAATGTCCTCAAACCCGTGTCCATAAAAAATATGCACCAACTATTGATTCAGTTCTTATCCGTTTTTCATGTGGACGTTTATGAATAGACATTGAAGTTCAATTCCTCTCCATTATTAGATCGACGTGACTGTCAACTCGTGACTTTTTGATTGTACACATTTATGATCCACCGATTATGTTCCTATAACCGTCATCTTATTGACATTTATCAGAAGGAATTTAAGTCCAAGTCCTCTCTATTATTGGTTTGACGTGTACAATAATGAATCTTTTGATTGTACACATTTCTCGTTAATTTCACTAATTAACGCCCTCCTTTGGATATTTGTCGGTAGACTTTCAAATCCACGTTCTCTCCATTATTTGATCGACGTGTTTATGTTACTCTTTCGATTGTACACATATTTCCCCTTGAGTTCATTATTTTTAAATGCGCTATTACTTCCCTCTTATGGACATTTATCGGTAGACTTGCAAATCCACGTCCTCTCCATTATTTGATCGATGTGAATATGTAAACCCGTGACCTTTTCGATTGTACCCATTCATGATCTAGTTCTATTCCATTAACCGTTGTCTTATGAACATTTATCTGAACACATTCAAGTTTAAGGCCTTTTCATTTTTAGATTGACGTGCATATGTTAACCTGTGACCCTTTTGATTGTACTCTTATTTTTCCATAGTTTCACTATTTTTAAGTGCACTATAAAGTTATTTTAAGCCTTTTCTCTTGTCTCGTTCTTTAAAATTACTTAAATCTATTTTTTTATCTAAATTTTAGATTTTTGAATCTATTTCCGTATTACTTCCAAATTTCTGAATCCATTTTCATATGCACTTATCATTGTTTGTTATGTCTATGACTGTCTTAATCTTGATTCCATACTGATTTAATCTACCTACAGATTTAATTATTGTCTTTTCATAATGTCCTCAAACTCCTGTCTACAAAAAATATGCACCTACTATTGATTCGCTTTCTATAATCGTTCCTCTTATGGATATTTATGTATAGATATTCAAGCTCAAGTTCTCTCCATTATTTGATCGACATGACTATGTCAACCCGTGACTTTTCGATTATACACATTTGTGATCCACTGACTATGTTCCTGTAACCATCTTTTTGACATTTATCAAAAAGCATTTAAGTTCAAGTCATCCCCATTATTAGTTCGATACCTGTATGTCAACCCGCGACTCTTTCGATTAAATAAATATTTCCTCTTAATTTCACTATTTTTAAATGCATTATTACCGCCCTCCTATGGACATTTGTCAATAGACTTTTAAATCCACATCCTCTTCATTATTTGATCGATGTGTATATGTCAGCCCATGATTCTTTCGATTGTACACATTTCCTCTTAATTTCACTATTTTTAAATGCACTATTTCCGCCCTCCTATGAACGTTTATCAATAAACTTTCAAATCCACGTCCTTTCCATTATTTGATCAACGTGAGTATGTCAACCCGCGACTTTCGATTGTAATCCAATGGTTATGTTCTTGTAATCGTTGTTTTATGAACATTTATCTATCAAGTCCTCTCCATTTTTAGATCGACGTGTTTATGACAATCCGTGATTTTTTTTAATTGGACACGTATTTTCCCTTAGTTTCACTAGTTTTAAATGCACTATAAAGTTTAAAGCCTTTTCACTTATCTTGTTCTTTAAATTTTCTTAAATCTATTTGTTAATCTAAATTTTTAATTGCCGAGTCTATTTCCTTAATATTACTACATTCAAATTTCTGGATCCATTTTCATATGCACCTATCATTAATTCTTCTGTCTATAACTGTCTTAACCCTGATTCCTTGGTGATTTAGTTTACGTACATGCATAATTATTGTCTTTTTATAATGTCCTCAAATTCGTGTCCATAAAAAATATGCACTTACTATTGATTCGGTTCTTATCCCTTTCTCCTATGAACATTTATGAATAAATATTCAAGCTCAAGTCCTCTCCAATATTTGATCAACATGACGTTAACCCATGACTTTTCGATTGTACACATTCATGATCCACTGATTATGTTCCTATAACTTTCTTCTTATTGACATTTACCAAACGGCATTTAAGTTCAAGTCCTCTACATTATTACTTCGACGTGTATATATCAACACGACTCTTTCGATTGTACACATATTTCCTCTTAATTTCACTATTTTTAAATGCACTATTACCGCCCTCCTTTAGATATTTATTAATTGATTTCTAAATCCACGTCCTCTCCATTATTTGATCGACGTGTTTATGTTAACCCGTGACCTTTTCGATTGTATACATATTTCCCCTTATTTTCACTATTTTTAATGTCCTATTACCGCCCTCATATTTACATTTATCAGTAGACTTTCAAATCCTCACCCATTCCATCATTTGATCGACGTGAATATGTCAACCCGTGACTTTTTCGATTGTATGCATTCATGATCCAATGGTTCTGTTTCAATAACCATCGTCTAATGAACATTTATTTATAGGCATTCAAGTTTAAGTCCTCTCCATTTTTAAATCGACGTGTATATGTCAACCCATGACTCTTTTGACTGTACACGTATTTTTCCTCAGTTTCACTATTTTTAAATGCACTATAAAGCTATTTTAAGCCTTTTCTCTTGTCTCGTTCTCTAAAATGATTTAAATCTTTTTTTTAATCTAAATTAATCCATTTCCGTATTATTACCACCAATTTTCTGTATCCATTTCCATATGCACCTATCATAGGTTCTCCTGTCTATGACTGTCTTAATCTTAATTCCTTACTGATTTAACTACCTGCAAGTTTAATTATTGTATTTGCATAATGTCCTCGAACATGTGTCTGCAAAAAATATGCACGGGTTATGTTCCTATAATCGTTCCTCCTATAGATATTCAAGCTCAAGTCCTCTCCATTATTTGATCGACGTGATTATGTCAACCCATGACTTTTCGATTGTATACATTCATGGTCTACTGATTATGTTCCTATAACCGTTGTCCTATTTACATTTATCAAAAGACATTCAAGTACAAGTCCTCTCCATTATTAGTTCGACGCGTGTATGTCAACCCGCAACTCCTTCAATTGTACACATATTTCCCCTTAATTTCTGTATTTTTAAATGCACCGGTACCACCTTCCTATAGTCATTTATCAATAGACTTTCAAATCCACGTCGTCTCCATTATTTAATCGACTTGTATATCTCATCCCATGACTTTTTCGATTGTACACATATTTCCCCTTATTTCACTATTTTTAAATGCACTATTATCGCCTTTCTATGTATATTTATCAATAGACTTTCAAATCCACGTCCTTCATTATTTGATCGGCGTGAATATGTCAACTCGTGACTTTTCAATTGTACACATTCATGATCCAATGGTTCTGTTCCAATAAACGTTGTCTTGTGGTCATTTAATCTTTCTACGGGATTAACTAATGTCTTTTTCTAATGTTCTCCAACTCGTGTCTGCCACAATTTGCACCAACCATCAATTGTGTAATTATGTTCCTATAACCGCCCTCTTATTGACATTTATCAATAGACTTTCAAATCCACGTCCTTTCTATTATTTGATTGACGTGAATATGTCAACCCGTGACTTTTTATTGTACACGTTCATGATCCATTGGTTCTGTTTCTATAATCATTGTTTTATGAACATTTTCTAAAGGCTTTAAAGTTCAAATACTCTCCATTTTTAGATCGACGTGTATATGGTATCCTTTGACTCTTTTGATTATCCACGTATTTTTCCTTAGTTTGACTATTTTTAAATGCACTATAATATCTAAAGCTTTTTCTCGTGCTTTTGTTCTTTAAATTGATTTAAATCCATTTTTTAATCTAAATTTTAAATTTCCGAGTCTATTTCTTATTAGTATTACTTCCAAATTTCTGAATTCATTTCCATATGTACCAATCATTGATTCTCCTGTCTATGGCCGTCTTAACCGTGAATCTTTATTGATTTAATGTATCTACGAGCTTAATTATTGTCTTTTTATTAAGTCCTCAAACTCGTGTCAATAAAAAATATTGTTTCGGTTTTATCCGTTTCTCCTATGGACATTTATGAATAGACATTCAAGCTCAAAATGCTCCCCGTTATTTGATTGACGTGACTGTCAACCGGTGACTTTTCGATTGTATGTCAACCGGTAATTTCACTATTTTTAAATGCATTATTACCTCCCTCCTTTGGACGTTTATCAATAAACTTTCAAATCCATATCCTCTCCATTAATTTATCGACGTGTATATGTCAACCCGTGACCTTTTCAATTATACACATAGTTCCCCTTAATTGCACCATTTTTAAATGCATTATTACGGCCCTCTTATGGATATTTATCAATAGACTTTTAAATCATTGTCCTTTCCATTATTTGATCGACGTGAATATGTCAACTCATGACTTTTTCGATTGTACATATTCATGTTCCAATGGTTCTGTTCCAACAACCGTTATTTTATGAACATTTATCTAAAGAGATTCAAGTTTAAGTCCTCTCCATTTTTAGATCGACGTGTGACTTTTTTTATTGTATATGTATTTTTCCTTAGCTTCACTATAACCGTTCCGTCTATGGACATTTATAAATAGACATTCAAGCTCATGTTATCTCCATTATTTGATCAGCGTGACTATCAACCCGTGACTATTTGATTGTACATATTCATGATCCATTGATTATGTTCCTATAACTGTCGTCCTATTGACATTTATCAAAAGGCATTCAAGTTCAAGTCCTCTCGATTACCACCCTCCTACGAACATTTATCAATAGTCTTTCAAATCTACATCCTCTCCATTATTTGATCAACGTGAATATGTCAACCCGTCACTTTTCAATTGTACACATTCATGATCCAATGGTTCTGTTCCAATTACCGTTGTCTTATTAACATTTAATATTCCTACGGGATTAACTAATGCCTTTTTCTAATGTCCTTTAACTTGTGTCTACAACAATTTGCACCAATCATAGATTATGTAATTCCGTTCTTATAACCGTCCTCCTATCCTCTACATTATTTGATCTACGTGAATATGTGAACCTATGACTTTTCGATAGTACACATTCATGATCCAATGGTTCTGTTGCTATAATCATATTTTATGAACATTTATCTAAATGCATTCGAGTTCAATTATCTCTATTTTTAGATCGACTTGTATATGTCAACCCGTGGCTTTTTTTATTGTATACGTATTTTCCCCTAATTTTACTATTTTTAAATGCCTTATAAAGTTATTTAAAGCTTTTTCACTTGTCTTAAATTGACTTAACTCTATTTTTTAATCTAAATTTTAAATTTCTGAGTATAGTTCCTTATTACTACTACTCTCAAATTTCTGCATCCATTTCCAAATGCACCTATCATTGATTCTCCTGTATATGTCTGTCTTAAACCTTATTTCATGGTGATTTAATGTACCCACTGTTCTCCGCCGAAAGGACGCGACCGGAGACGTTGGGACGTCCGGCCTGTATTTTGGGGGCAGATGCTATTTGGTGTTATCCGTCCATCTCTCCGAAGATACCAAGTTGATTTATGGCACCGTGCGTCGGAGGTTTAGACGGATGCGGCTGATGTAGCAGACTTCGTCAGATTCCCCCTCATTTGAGGGGTTTTTAATTGTGGGGACGCTTTTCCCTGCAGGCGCAAGCCCCTGCAGTTAATTACACTACCGCATCGCAGTAACAATTTTCTCCTTCTCCAGATGGTCACTTCGTGTCGTATGTGTTTGTTTTGTTTTTAGTTGCCCGTGAATTGTATACGGAGACTAATTTATGTTGTCGCCCGTAGGGCGTGGATTGGTCCAAATCCGTATTTTCTTCGATTTGGGTTGTGGGTTGGGTTTAAGGATCGTTAATCTCATTTGAGACTAAAATCAAATTAAACGTTTGTTAAGGATACGTTAGTCTAATCTTAGACTAAGATCAACTTAACGTTTGTTAAGGACACGTTAGTCTAGACTAAGATCAACTTAACAGGATCAGTTAGATCCAACAAAAGAGCATTTGGGCTCTATTGTTTTAGTTTAGGGACATTACGGTCCAGTTTAAAGACGTCATAGTCTGTAAAGTTTAAAGACATCATAGTCTATGAGTTTAAGGACCTCACCATCCGTAAAGGTTAAGGACATCATAGTCCATGAGTTTAAGGACCCTACAGTCCGTAAAGGTTAAGGACATCGTAGTCCATGAGTTTAAAGACCTCACAGTCCGGTTTAAAGACGTCATAGTCTGTAAAGTTTATAGACATCATAGTCTATGAGTTTAAGGACCTCACAGTCCGTAAAGGTTAAGGACGTCATAGTCCATGAGTTTAAGGACCTCACAGTCCGGTTTAAAGACGTCATAGTCTGTAAAGTTTATTGGTTGTCGGGACCCGTCACCTCTCTGAAGACGTTGAAGAATTACAACGACGCATATCAGAGGAATGAAGAGATGTACCCTTGATCCGATTTTGGTTAGGAGATCTGTAGTCATGATTTGAGACTAAGACCAATTAATTGGATTATGAGCATATAGGCTCAGTTAATCTGAATTGAGGACTTATGGCCATCTTGGGCTAAGTCCACTCAGGTTAAAAATGTTGAACATTTGTTTTGGGCTGTTGAACATTTATTTTGGGCTCAGTCCCTTTTTAACAATGTTGAGCATTGGTTTGGGCTATGCCAGTCTTTCTGTCTTTTATTGTTATGGCTCTGGGGCTTTTATTTAAAGAACACTTTATGTTCTCTTTAGCGCCCACGTGAGGAGCACGTGGTGCGCTTGGCGATGTGCGCCAGTTGATAAGCGCAGAGCACTTCTTGTGAGGTAGCACACACGTGAGGAGTACATCGTGCGCTTGGCGTTGTGCGCCAGTTGATGAGCGCAGAGCGCTTCTTGTAAGATAGCGTACACGTGGTGCGCATGGCGCTGTGCGCCAGTTAATGAGCGCAGAGCGCTTCTTTTAAACTTAGAGCGCTAAGGCTCCGTAGCGCTATGCGTTTGATTTTGGGGCGCTGGTGCGCTTCTTTGAATTTGGAGCGCTAAGGCTCTTTTAGGCAGTTTTGCGCTCTGAGAATTAAATTATCATTCATAGGAGACTTCGTTTCATAGATCTAAGAAACTAAGTTCTTATTTTTAATAAGAGATTTTTCAATCTTTTCTGTTTTTGTAAAAGACTGTCTTTATTTTATAGATCTATGATCTGAAGAAAATTAAGTTCTTCCCCCCTCATTTTCATGATGAGATGTTATCATCTCTTTTATGAAAGACCTTGGTCTTATAGATCTATGATCCAGAAGAAGAAAAAGGGGTTCTTCTTTTATGAGATGATTTCATCTCTCTGTTTTTATTTACCTTGAAAAAATTGTTCTTCTTCCAAGAGCTTGCTCTTTTCTTTGAAATTTCTCAAAGTTTATGGGGGGTCCTCTCTCCTTTTAGACTTGAAGTCCTCGGTCATTTATATAGGGGAGGCTGATTTGTTTAATCAGTTGAAGAGATCTTTTCTCTAATTGATTTGGGGATGTTCCCCCGTCGGATCTTTTGATCCAAGGGCTTCTGATTTACAGAAGACAATTTTCTTGTTTTCAACAAGATTGAGATATCTTTTCTCCTACAGAATTTATTCTGTATTTAGGTGATTTTTAAACACCATTGGATCATTGATCCAACGGTGCTCTGATTTTAGAGCACAATCTTTTCTGTTTGGAAAGATTCATCAGAATTTTATTCTGGTCAATTGATGATTTTTAATCATGTTCATTGGATGTTTGATCCGAGGGCCGAGAACATTTTGTTCTAGCGTTAGCGTTCACATGCTTTGCACGCGGTGCGCTGCTCAGGGCGCAGCGCTCTTAGCGCTGGCGCTCATGTGCTTTGCACGTGTTGCGCTGCTCAGGGCGCAGCGCTCTTAGCGCTCGCGCCCACGTGCTTTGCATGTGGTGCGCTGCTCAGAGCTCAGAGCGCTGCGCTCTTAGCGCTAGCGCCCACGTGCTTTGCACGTGCGCTGCTCCAGAGTCTGACTCTCAACGCCGGCGCTCGTGGCGCCAACGCCAAAATGAAGCGCAGCTTTATTTTGAATTTCAAAATTTGAACAGAGTTTTGCTCTGATTGGGGGAAACAAATGCCCTCCCACCGTTGCACTCACGTGGGCTACACGTGAGTACAGCGGTGGCAGCATCTCTGCCATTGGATCAATTCAAAAGTTGAAACGGCTCTCAGTGCCTATAAATAGGACCCTTGGCCCTTGAGATGATCTCCGTTCATCTTCTTTCTTGTTTTCTGAGAATTAATTCTCCTTCAGAGCGGTAGCTCTTTTAAGAAAAAATTCTAAGAGTCAAAACTCTGCCTAACTTAGGTAAAAATCGAACTTTTTAACAGAGTTTTGCTCTCCTTAGATCATAGATCTAATATATCTTTAGGGTTTTACCCATTAACAGAGCTATGCTCATCTCCAAGATATAATCTTTTTAGGGTGATTTTAACCCATGAACTGGAATATTGTTCGTGAAGAACTTAAGAGTTTATTCACAGATCTTAGAGTTTTTACTCTGTAGAAGCTTTGCTTTTTAGGGTTTCTTGATTGTTCATCTTCCTTACAGAGAATTGCTCTTTGGAATTTTTTCACGCTACTATCACCACGCACATTAGACAAGGGATCTAACACACGAGAACGGCGTAACCTGTAGAATACCTCATAAAGGGTCGGAATCTCTGAACTCTCTAAAATAGCAGATTGAACGGACTCATACTCCGGGGGAAGACTTGATAAAAATCGCACAACATTCAGCATCTCACGTTGCTTATTCATCTCCGCAACATCACGTTGCTTGTTCATCTCCGCAACATTGGAAGAAATGGGCTGATACAACTTTGATTCCTTGTCATGGTATTCAATCCATGTTTCGCCAAACCCTAACCATCGTCAACACCAAACCCTAGCCGCCACCAACCTTTACCATCAAACTCTAAGTTCAAAACCAATTTGGCATGTCGTTGAAAATCCTACGTACAGATAATGAAAAAGAATGTTTCTGATTATTTCGATAAATATCTTGTTGATAATGGGATTGTACATCAGGCGTCTTGCTTATATACCCCTCAACAAAATAGGGTTTGCTGAACGGAAAATGTGTCATTTATTGGAAGTTGCTCGTTTTTTGTTGTTTCGTATGCGTATTCCAAAAAGTACTGGAGTGATACTGTTTTAACGACATGTTATCTTATTGATCGTCTACCCACTCCTACTTTGGGAGGAAAGTCTCATCATCATGTTTTGTTTCCAGAGATTTCACATTTTCCACTACCTGATAAAGTGTTCGGTAGTGTATGTTTTGTTCATAGACTTGCTCTTGGAGAAGATAAATTGGATTCTCGTGCCATTAAGTGTGTTTTCTTAGGGTACTCTCAACTTCAGAAAGTCTACAAATGCTTTGACCCTATATTGAATAAACATTATGTTTCAGCAGATGTCACTTTCTTTGACAATGTATCATATTTTTCTCCGTCAAGCGAATCTTCTATAGAACCATCCCTATTGTCTTTTAATTGTTTATCTCCTGTGGATTTTGATTTGAGTCCTGAAGAACCTCAGGTTATTCCTACTAAACCACCAGTCTATCGTTTTTATTCACGAAGACCTCGATTACAACAAGCTACCCAATCAGTTCCACGGTCAATAGTTTCCGTACAAGCTCTACAATCTGACCTTGATCTTTCTAATGCGTTATAAAAAGGTTCACGCTCTTGTACTCCTCATTCCATATCAAATTTTATTTGCTACTCACAATTATCATCCAGGTATCAGTCCTTTGTATCCTCCTTGTCATCCACTTCCTTACCTGGTTCTTTATATGAAGCTTTGGGTCACCTTGACTGGAAAAAGGCTATGGAGGAAGAGATGGATGCTATGTATCAGAATGGTACGTGGTATTTGGTTCCTTTACCGTCTAGTAAATCTTCAGTTGGACGTTGGGTTACACTATTAAATATCATTCTGACGGGATTATTGAGCAGCTGAAGGCTCGTCTTGTTGCTAAAGGCTATACACAGACATATGGAATTGATTATGCAGAGATGTTCTCTCCAGTATCGAAGCTTCCGTTTGTGCGCATTCTGATTTTTTTAGCAGCAAATTTGAGTTGTCTTTTATATCAGTTGGATATCAAGAATGCATTTCTCCACGGTGACCTTGAAAAAGAAGTATATATGGACCAATCACCTGGTTTCGTAGTTAAGAGGGAGACAGGAAAAATATGTAAACTGGGAAAAGCTATATATGGTCTCAAGCAGTCTCCTCGAACTTGATTTGGTAGATTCAGTGCCGTTATGCAGGAGTTTGGTTTATATCAGTGTAAGAGTGATTATACTGTTTTTACACGAGTCCTTAAAGGAAAGAGAATTATATTAGTGATGTATGTTGATGATATTGTTATCAGTGATGATGATGCTGACGGGATTGTTGTTCTTAAGAAATTTCTCCAACATCACTTTCATACAAAGAACTTGGTGTTATTGCGATATTTCTTGGGGATTAAGATTGCACGTTCCGCATAAGGTATTTGCTTATCTCAGAGTATGTCTTAGATATTCTAAAAGAGACTGGACTTTTAGGTACCAAGCCCATAGATACCAATGGATTCTAATATGAAACTCTATGATGATCGAGGAGAATTATTAGAAGATCCAAGAAGGTACCGTCAATTGATTGGGAAGTTTAATTATCTTACGATAACAAAACCAGATATCTCTTTTGTCGTTAGCGTGGTGAGCCAGTTTATGGATTCTCCAAGAGAGCCTCATTAGAGGGCAGTTATTCGTATTGTTCGCTATTTAAAGAATTCACCTAATCAATGATTAATTTACCGCACTCTTGGTGATATTCAACAGTTGATGGTATTTTATGATGCTGATTGGGCGGGGTCCCTTACTGATAGCTATTCTACCTTTCTCGGTAGTAATCTTGTATCGTGGAGAAGTAAGAAACTATCAGTTATGACTAGATCAAGTGCGGAGGTTGAATACTGTGCTATAGCTCATACTATGTGCAATTGATTTGGATAACTAACCTATTAAGTGAATTTGGATTTCAAATTCATTGTTCTATTCCTCTCTTTTGTGACAATCAAGCAGCAGCCCATATTTCGTCTAATCCTGTATTTCATGAGAGAACTAAGCACATTGAAGTTGATTGCTATTTTGTTCGGGGAAAGAAGGAGAATGGATTTCTTAATTCTCACTACATTGCTAGTAAGGATCAACCAGCAGATATTTTCACAGAGGTATTGGGAAAAGCAAGAATTGAATTTTTATGTAGCAAGCTGGGTCTACATGATATGTATGGACCGGCTTGAGAGGGAGTATTAGAGATAATGCGTGATAAAGTAGTTGGGCTTTTGATATTCGATCCAAACACGTATCCGTAAACTCTAGTATAAATATATATGTATTCCTCCATGAATTAGCTAAGGAAAGAATTTTATTTTTCCTCGAATTCCATGTCAAAAAACATGATAGAATATGTATCATTTTGTGCAATTAATTGGTATCCTTTCTATTTTAATCAAGTGGTTTCACAGAAATAGCATGTTTTTAGAGTTCTATATGATCATGGATTTTTCAAACCGCACAGTTCTGCGCACAAAAACATCCTTAAATATGTGCACGCGCACGCATGTAAATAATTATTCAGAGATGAATGTCGGTTGATCTAAAAAAATCCTGTATTATCTGACTTTGCGTTTCTTGGATAATAAATGGCTATAAATCTCGTACATGCAGAGTGTGCATCAGTTCTGTAATATTTTCAACTTTAGTCCTATCAAGTTGCATAACCGTTATCTTTGGTAGGAACTGTGATATATCTCTTTCGAGTATAGAGAAAATCAAGAGCCTGCTGTTGATATGATTAAGAAACCCATTTTAGAAGTCATTTCTTCTGAGGATGGCGGATGATACCAGCTAAGTTTAACTAAGCACGATATTGCTTCTTTGTGGTTTCTCTGCAAGCATGTATAATGAAGTCTCTTAAAGTCTTATAGATATAGTCCTGTTCTTTTTTTCCCAGATCAATTTACTGTTTTTCATATATCAGGAAGCATCTTCATTGGATATCACCGATCAAGCTTGTGGCCTTTTCAATCAAAAGAGGTATAGCTCTTTCTATTTTTCTTCCAACTGGAGTTATTTTTCTTGTTCAGCCTTTTATATTGGTGGATTATACGTGATGTTAGTATTCATTGAAAATTTTTATGTTCAGGTTTTTGCTTTGTGTATGTGTCATCTTGATGTTGATCGTCTAACTTTTCATTGCGCGTCCATCCAATCTCTGCGTCAGCCTATTGACTAGAGACTATGGAAAAGATAAAAAATTTGCTTTGAAATTTCAATTTGGTTTATGCTTGGGTGGTCTACTATGGGAAGTGATGTATATACTAAGATGATTAGTGGAATGATTAAGGATCTATTGAAATGATGCTCTTGATCCAGAAAAAAGATAACATACGATAGGTATCATGCACTTTTTGTGTACTAGGTTTTAGTAGAAAATAAGTGTCTAGTAGTCACATTAATGCAATTAAAAATATGTATAATGGATGAAACTTACTAGATATGTACAAGATTACATCTTATAGTGCATGATGTTTTTTTATCATATCTTTTGTTAATTTTTATCACACGTGATGTGTGGTGGTTGCAGCTTGGCCATAAATTAAGATACATTAAAATTGCTTCAGATTATTTGGATTTTAATTTCAGACATTCTTGCAAAACTCAAAACAAATCTCCAAACTCTTCTAGAAAATCTTCACCTATATAATGATAATTTCTTTGTCGATGTTTATTTTTGGAAACAAATGTTTGATTTCCATCCTATCCTATCTAATTAAAGAGAAGATAATGAACCATAGAAATATCATACAATCATATATCTTAGCTCCCCATCTAACTGCTCCCATTCCAAAATAGAGATAAAATTGAAATAAACACAATATGCAAACATCATCAAGGCACAAACACTGCTCCTGAATCTGAACTTAATTACATTTCCTATACTAAGAATATCATTTTTGAGCAATAATCAAAGATAATTCTTGAGTTTGCAGAACCCTTAACAGCTAAATCTTAGAGCACCGATCTCTACCGACCTAATTTCTCATTTATCCCTTTATGTTTGCATAAAATATAGTTCATGGATGTTGAAATATCAGAAATTTTTCCAATCTGATATTACACATTCATTAAGGGATATATAAGAAATACGACTAAAACCACAGGTGTAGAACTGCTTCAATTTAGTGAAAACCATGTTGATATAGTTGTACTTTAGAGAAATTTGATTGCAATTCCAGTAAACTATACCCCTGGCACATTTGAGAAGGTAAGGCTCCGTTTTGCTCATGTTGAGACTGTTGCGCCATTCACCAATCTTCTTGGTCTTTTTCTTGAAAGTTCAGGTGAATGAATCTATCACAATCACTTTGCTTTTTTCTTTTTTCCTTTTTGATGAGAAGAGCAGGGCTCCAATTGGATGTCCGTCCCATGACAATTTTATTTAAAGGAAAAAAACGACTGTACAAAATACAAAAAGCGGTCTGCCCCTGTCAAAGCAAAGAAAATCATAGCAGCAGCATTATCTTTTTTAATGGTGAGGACATTCCCCCCAAGTCCAGAACTCTCATAGAACAGGATACAAAAACTGGAAACAGGATGCACACATCAAGATAAAAGAAGTGATACCAATAGATTTCAACAATCAAAAAAGGAATAAAAAGTTTAGGCTATTAATCAAAATCAAGTGCCAATAATGTGTACAACATTTTAAAAGCTTCAGTTAACAAGAATTTACTGAAATATACCCTTTTACGGCATCCACTTTTATTCAGCATCTATACATACCTCATGCATAACTAGCAATCATGTATTTTTTTGCTCAGGTGGAGATGTATATTAAAGACAACTCCATACCATTGAAACCTGCTCAGGAGTATATAAAAATGTTGCAACATATCAAAGGTATGTACCAGTAGCCAGGAAGAACCAACAGAGCATGGTTTGTGCTTCTTACAAACATAAAATTTGAAGAGAGTAACTCAAGAACAGAGAGTTTTGTAAATTTTATGGAAAAAGTTTTCAGGGGATAACAAGGTTCCAGAGAGCAAACAGCTGGATCACCCTCAAAAACCTATGTTGTAATAACCTTCCCCGTTTTCTGATAGATTATCAGTTGATGGTATACCTTTGATATCTTACAAACAAGCCATATTTTAACTTAGGGATGAAGAGTATATAGCAGTCATGCTGAAAGGGGAGCAAATAATGCAACATTATGTATGCTGAGATTAATATATATTGTGGTATAGGAGGTCTAGGGATAAAGCAAACCAACAACACCATCAGAGAAAAAAAAAACCATGGCACTTGATAAAGAATGGCACAACCATCTTATAAAACTAAAAAGGGATTGTAACTCCTATGAATAAGAGCATCCACATCCCCTGAGTACATTGCCTTTAGATTGTTGAATTCAAAAGAACTGATGGTAAAATCTTTTATCTTAGATAGCATAACACCCCCCCCCCCCCAGTTAAGGAAATGATAAAGAATGTTGTTCAGAACTTGTACATGGGAGTAGTCTTTATCATTAAAAATTTTGTTATTTCTTACACCCCAAATATTCCAGCAAGTAGAATAAAGCAGCAGAAACCACATATGACTAAGATTGGAATGAATGTTTGTATTTTTCCAGTTGGTAATAGCATCAGTAAAGAAATGAGGAGGAGGATGTACCTTAATAGCTTTCAACAAGTCTCTCCAAATGAATTTAGCCGCTTTACACTCAAAAAAAAAAGATGATTAGAAGCTTCAATCATACAATCATCAAAATTACAAGCTGCAATATTAAACCAACCTTTCTTGATCAAAATTTCCTTAGTTAGAATTCTATCTTGGGCTAACAACCATGCAAAGATTTTAGCTTTAACAGGAGTAGAATTATCCAAATAGAATTATGCACAGGGAACTTGATGTTAGTACTGTTGATTGCCTTATAAGCTGGCTTAACACTAACAGTATCTACTGCTAGATTGAAGTGGAGAGGAGGCAAGGGATCCCCTGTTTTAAGCCTCTTCTATATTTGATGATTTTACCCAAATTGCCATTCATAAGGACTTGTGAATTAGAAGAATTAATGTAGTATCATGGAAATCCATTTTATCCATTTGTCACCAAAACCTCTAACCTTAAGCAGATCAAGAATATAATCCCAGTTCACGGAATCAAAAGCTTTGTGGAAGTCAATTTTAAGCATCACAAATTCAGATTTAACTTTGGCACAAGCATTAACTAATTCAGGTGCAACTGAGAAGCAATCACGAGTAGACTTATTTCTCATGAAGGCAAATTGAGTCTTACTTAATAGGTCATGCAGGAATTTTCCCAATCTATTAGCCATAATCTTACTAAAAATTTTGAAAATGCTATCCAAAAGACTAATAGGCCTGAAGTCTTTGGGGACACTATCAAAAAAATGCGCGAATCCACTGCCTGTTGATGACAATACATCTACAATTGATTTCAATATTGCTTCTACAAGTAGAAGAACAAAGAAAAAGAAACAAAAAAGGTGATATAAAAGACTTCTTTCCATTTCTATAGTTAATTGACTTAACTCCAAGTCTACTTTACTAATTATTTTCACATGACTGCATGCATGCCAAATTCTGTTAGGACGCAAGAAAGGATAGCTCAAGCTCAAGATGGACTACAGGGCATCAACCAATATGATTTCCAGGACGTCAACCACTATGACTTACATGGTATCAACCAGTATGATTTTGAAGATAAATACTGCCAAGGAGTGGAGGCATATGGAAGTGAGCAAGTGATGGGGCAACAATTTGTGCAGATAATGGAAAGAAATGCGACTCAAGAAGATACTGGAATATCTGAAGATGAAATGCAAGAAAAGGTATAAGAATCATATGATAATTTTGAGGCGGACTTTCTTTTCTCATCACCAAGGTATGGAAGGCCACCCCTGGCTACTACAAGAGGAAGGATTATTTCCATTAGAGTAAGAGGTCCTATTAGAGGGGGGAGAGAACATGTGAATAGAGCACCATGGAGGCTATGAGGTATGAGGTAATTTTAAAATAAGTTGCAAACTTAATGTTTATAGCCAAGCAAAGTTCTTATTATCTTTCAAATGTTGATTTCACAAGCTCATGGACTACTCATCCATCTTATATATTGTTGTTTCATGTACATAGGATTTGTTAGCATACAACATTTAGGAGCAATAAGCAGCAACATCAGCATTTTGTAGTGGTTAATAGCGGCGGCGGCGGCATATTATAGCAACTATTTGCAGCAACAATATTTTGTAGCAGTTATTAGCAGCAGCAGCAGCATTTTGGAGCGGCAATTAAAAACTTGAACCATGTTATTTAGATGTGTTAGTTTATTGTAACTTGGATATGTTGGTTAATTTGGTGTTATTTGGATAAGTGATATGTATGGATTTGGTTGTTATATGGATGTGTTACCCTTATCAATGGAATTGATATCTTATATATTGATATGCTATATCTCGCATCTTTTTGGATAGTCTCTTTTCATATATGCAATTTGGATGTGTGTGTATTTTTTTAATTTGTTGTTGTAATATTTGGATTTGCTGATTGATATTCATTATGTATGGAGCTAGCTTCTTATATAAGTGTGTTATTTTCTTTCTAAGCAAATTTTCTTCCTCCTTTTTACTTATTGTTCAAGTTTGCAAGAAGCATTTGCTAGGTTTTTCCACTTTCAAGTATTTATACCATGATTTTTTGTACAAGGTTTTCTCAGTTTGGCACTCGTATTATTCTCATCCTTTTACTTATTAGTTCAAGTTTGCAAGAAACATTTGCTAGGTTTTTCCACTTCCAAGTATGTATACCATGATCGTTTCCAGGTTTTAGATAAGTGTGATATGGGTAAGGGCGACTTACACTAAAATACCATTAACTATTGCAATTTTTCATTAAAATACCTTGAAGATTTTTTATTACATTGAAACACCTTAAACTATGTGTTGAAGGGATTTTTTCACTAAAATACCCTCGAAAATAGCAGCTAAGGTTTTTACTGCAATAGAATAAACTACAATGTATTTTACTGAAAAAGGTAGTTAAGGTATTTTTAGTGTAATTCATCCTATGGATAAATCTCATTATTTATGTTTTTTAAAACACAAATTTACAGTATTCTAGCTTCCAAGCAAATCCATATTCAAATCGAGATTCAATTTATAAGCTATCATCACAGTGCAAACCAAAATTATATTAATTTCAATAAGTTGCATAGAACATGATAATTAAAGTACATATGAGGTTTAAGGCTATAAGAATAACAATCACTTCAATTTGAAACTTCACATTTGCAAAGAGTTTTTCAATTGAGTAATACTTTTCCTACTGGTGCGGTGGAATCCATGTAGGCTACATGGATTCCATCGTTATATGGATTCCACCGCACCGGTATGAAAAGCATTACTCTTTTCAATTTTCTCCATTTTTCCATCAACTCTTTTTCCAAGATCATTAAGCCCTATGATACCCACGCCGCAAAGTACTTGAATTACACCACCACTTACATAGGCATAACTGCAACTCGTATTGTTGCTTCAAGTTGTAATTGTTGTGGCAAAGGAGCTTGATCTCGTCAATTTTAAAGAACGGATATTGGATGAAAATGAAATGTCCTAAATTTTGCTCTCAAAGAGAATTCCTGATTTTGAAATTGTGATAAATCTAAAACTCTAGCCCCTATTCAACATAAGAAAGAGGAATAAGAAAACCCCATTAACCGCTCTAAACCCAACTAGATGAATATGTTGGTTAAAAGTAACCAGGGGTGAATTTTGGATAACTTAATGGTTTCGGGGATGAAATTTGTAAATCTAAGTTTTGGGGGTGAAATTCGGAAATATTGAAGTTTTGGGGTGAGATATAGAAAAAAACCCTTTATTTATTTACTATTTTAGTTTCTAGAAAGAAAAGTGCTCAACCTTGTTTACATGTATAACTTTTCTATCAGCATTTTGTTGATCCCTAGGTCTCTGTAGAGCTTTGTACAAGTGTTAATGGGGGAAACTGGCATTTTTTTATAATAAGTGGATCTTGTGAAAATGCTTCTCTTTTTTCTTTACTCGCCTTAATTATGCCATATATTTTTTTTGAAACTTTCAATATTCTTAGCGATCTTTTATAATGTCGATTTATTTGTAAAATCGCATTCGCCATGGTTTCTATAATAGTTCTACATATTTTTGTTTCATGTTTATTTTATGTCTAATCTAATCAATTTCAGGGTAATTATAGTATAAATAAATGAAATCATGGTCAAATTTAGTCCATGTGTAGGCAAACTCAATAAAATGTATCAAATATAAGAGAAATTGCATCAAAAACTAAGTGAAATTATTGTTAAATTTAGTAGACTGTAGTCTATTTTAGTGTAATTATTGTAACACCCTAGTTCATTTATACCAGTTCTAGTTCATGTATTTCTTTATTTATGGTATTTTCCTGATTTACTGTGTTTTTGGTGCGAATAGTGTTTTGACATCTGTATTTTCATTCGACCCGACCAGCATGCTTGAAACCTGTCTTGATTCATGTCTATAATTTATCCTGGCTTATTATATGGATCCGTGCACTTACATTATTGTATACTTGTCACGCCCCGCTTCCCAACGTACGGCGAAGGGGACGCTACGAGGTCCGCTACGTATATACTCAGAAGTACATACGCTACACGTATCTAAGCAATATAAGATAAATACACAAGAGACAAGAAATAAAAAGAACAGCAACTTTTATTTATTAACATTCTTTGTACAATACATGAAAGGAAATACAACTGAAATAAAAATATGCCTAAACAGTGGCATAACATGAAATGAAAAGTACAGAAAGGAAAAGTGTACAATGAAACTAAAGTGCAGGGTCTTCGGCAAACTGCTCCAAGTCTTCTTGAGACGGCTCGATCTCCGCCGGGTCCAAATCACCTAACAACATTCAAAGAAGAAAGAAACAGAATGTCGTCAGCGAACAGGTCGCTCGATAAGTCCCAAAGGTAAGAGGAAAGTAGAAAAGATAGAATAAGAAGATATATTTTAAAGTTGTATTATCCTGTAGTAATGTCGTATTAACGCTGTTGTTTGTAGCTTGGTACAGAAGGATGCCTGTGTATACGAGGGGAGTCTCTATATGCCAGAGACTAGGGGCACGTATAGTACAAGGAACCGTTTATGCTACGGTACAACAGCAACTGGATTCATGTTAGGTGTATTAAATCTGACTACCTCGTGCCACCTTTAACACCTTCCATACCAATCTACCCCTTAAACCCCGCGATGTCTTGTTTGTATCGTTATCTTGTAAAATTGTATTGATTGTATGAGTGATTGACTGACTGACCGAAACCATGATATCAGGAAACGGTTATAACCGTAGAGTCATGTAAATGGAATACTGAGAATCATGTAAAAGGAATATATATCCATGGTTCGGTTCGGTCAAATTGTATAAATTGATATTTGGATTCATGGATTCATATGTTCATATTGAATTGGAAACTTGTAGATTATTGTCACGCCCCGCTTCCCAGAGTACGCTAAGATGGGCACGTGACATAGCCAACCATGCTACCTGTGGGTAGGAAGTATCCATCCACAGTCACATTACGGCTGTAGAGATATCAAGAATCAAAATATAACTATCTAATACATGTCCATAAGCCAAGATAATATGAGTCAAGAATAAATAAAGTGCGGAAGCAAAAGATCCAATACAAAATAACTGGAATATATGTCCCATAATGCGGGCTCACATCAGGAATAAAATGCAGAAAATAAAAGAACTAACTACTACAGAAACCTCACTGCTTAGCTTGCTGGCTGAAGTACTCCTGCTCGGACTGCAGCAAAGGTACGGAATCTGGGCCATGCAAAACCCAGACGTCAGTGCGTCACGTCATCAAGTAATAAAGTATAAACATGGTAACAGGCAATGCAAATATAATCATGAATGGTAAAACAGGTATAACAGCAATATAAATCAGGGCAGTGAAGGGTAGTGTGCAGTGAGTAAACTAAACTGGTCTAATGGGTTATCTACTCTAAAGTCTTTGAAATCAATTTGATGAATCATCGATATAACTCAATAGTATCCCGTGCATGCCCGGGACCACGGTCTAAGACTCTCGGGCTGAAACCGAGACGTGCCGCTAGGCACTAATAGGAAAAGGGTACAGACCAACGATGTCAGCAGTATCGTCACGAGGCGGGCCTAGCCTCTAAAACTGATCAGTAAAAGCAAGCAACTGTCGAGTTACAAGTCAGGATTTCATCATTGATTTTCCCATACCCCCAAGTTATGTATGTCAAATCAGGTATTCAGTAATCAAGAACTAATGCCAACACAGGATCAGGTAGGAGCAGGTTTGTCTGGATAGACAACAGGAACGGTCCGTGAGGACTACATGTCAGGTTTGTAGGCATTAGACACAAGATCAGGTAACCGGTCAAGCCATGGTACATCAGGTCAAGTCAAGTAGTGTACGGTACCATGTCAGGTCAAGTAATATGTGTGTAGCAAGTCATGTCAAGGTGTAAAAGATAGCATGTGGGTGCTCATAAACAACTAGCATAATCATGGTTATAAATAATCAAGCATGGTTATCAACAACTCAATACAAGCAATAGGTTAAGCAATGAATGCAGACTTAACTAATTAGCCGTACGGTTATCAGTGTGTGTTTAAGAGATGGTGTCAGTATTATATGAATACAGTATGATAGATGTGAATGCTAAAACTAGGTTAATAAGTATTGAGTAATCTAGGGATGCGACAGCATGTATAATCGGTTCAATGGATGCAATTGTAATTAAACCGGTTTAAGATGCATACGAATGTCCGATAGGTTAATACTAGAGAAAAAGGCATCATGGCTATAAAACGATTGTGATCATGTGGTCTAACATTTACATGTGATTACTAGGTATAAATAATTAGATGCAACAATTGCGTTTCAAGTTCGAGATCATAAAATATGTAACGGAACTTTATACGGTTAACTTGAAATCCAATACTTTCGATTCTATTTTGAGATTTACTAGGAAATAAATAAATTAACATAAGAATAGTTTAAATAGCATGTAGCAAGTTTCACTTGCCTCGACGGGTCGCGATACGGAAACGGAACGTCACGCGTCGGCGGGGAAAAGTCGCGACGCGCGCACGGTACACGGAATGAACCCAAACGACGAACAGTGGAGTCACACGGATCGGAGGTCCTCGCTGGGTCGTCGGGAAACGTCGTCGGCACCATCGAATTCCGGCGAACCAGAACAGTAAACATCAAGATTTCAAGAACTGTATGAATGAGAAAAGAGAAGAAGAGAAGGGGAATGAAGGGGAGGAGGCTTACAATGGTCTGGAGAGGGATCGTGAGGGTCGACGACGTCGACGAAGCTCCGACGAGGTACTTGCAGCGACCATCGGCGATCAAAACAGAACTGACAGAAAAGAAAGAAAAGAAAAGAAGGAGAAGGAAGGAGAAGAAGAAGAGGAAGGGAAACCATGCTCACAGAGGGGTGCACGAGGGCCAGGGGCACGGATCAAGATCACCGACAGCGATCCCACGGTGTGCAGCAGTGTGCAGGGGTGCGCGGTTGCTTGGTGCAGGGTGCTGGGGATGTAGGGACGACTCTGTGGAGAGGAAGTAGGTGGAAGCGGAGGAGGTAATGGTGTGGATATGGCGAGGTCGAGGGCTTCGTCGTCGGCTGCGCGATGAGGAGAGAGGCGGCGGCTAGGTTTTTCTGGCGATGGGTTTGTTGCGCTGAAGGAATACGAGAAGAAGAAAGAATATATCAGGGAGGAGAGAGAGAGATATATACGCGGTAGAGAGAGAGAGATCGAGAGGAGAAAGATAGAGAGGAAGAGAGAGATCGAGAGGAGAGAGAAAGATTTGAGGAGAGATGAAATTGTCGTTATGCAGAGAGAGAGAAAAAGAGAAGGAGAGAGGAAGAGAAAATGTGGGGCCCGGTGAAAGAGATGAGCGCTGCGATTGGCTGGGGAATACTTTGTGAAAGATTTGTGGGGGAGTTTAATATGTTGGGGAAAAAATAAGAAAAGATACTTTAACAAAATTTTAAAAGGATTCTTTAACTTGAAATATTTCTACCCACATAACAAATTTTATGCTGGTAAAATAAATTAAGAAAATTAATTATTTAAATAAACAGAATTGGCGGGATACAAAATAATTCAGAATTGCACCCGGGTCAGGTCCAAAAATTTGAATTTGAAATATGAAATTTATTGGCAGATTCCAAAATTTAAAATGAAGGATTTTATAATTAAAAAGCATACCCCCAAGAACGGACGCACGTACGTGCGCGTAGCCGTCCAAACACGTCCGTTACACTGAACGAAACGAGAACACGATGCAAGGACGCTACTACAGGGTTAGGGGTGTCAAGCAGGCCATGTCAATTATGTTTAATTTATTTTAAATGACTTAAATTGTTATATGCAAGAATATGAATTGTCGGGGTAAATTATAACTAGTAACAGCCGAAGCATGATAAATGAAATAAATAGCATACCAACCCATACGATAACAGAAATTTGTAAAACTGGACTCGGTTGTTACAATTATAGATTGACTTGAATCATATTCAAGTCAGATTAATCAGACTCAAACCCGAGTCAGACAATCAGAAATGTGAATCAAGTCTTATAATTGCTAGGGTCCTTAGGGTAATTTATAAAACTTGAGGGGGGGTTTATGTAAAAATACTTTTATATACTTTTCAAAATACGCCTCAAGTATTTATTGTTCGTCTTTAGAGTTATAATGAGGGTGGATTTTATGTTGTGACATTTCTAGTGAAAATATCCTAGTTTTATAAATAAGGTTATTTATCTGTAATATCGCTTATTTGAAGTTCATGGTATTTTAGTGTAAAATTTATTCTTGTGATTTTTAGGAAAAGGTGGAAAATTTATATTATAATAAAATAGGTATTTAAATGATAAATATACATATGTTTATACAAAAATAATTTTAATAAATATTTTATATTCCAAAAATCTCATTTTCTTAAGATGTCGTATTTTAAACCTTTCGAGTCCGAATGATCCTTGCGGAGGTCTGAATCTCGCATTACTAGGCCCGAGGGTGCACGATAAATCGTACTATCCCTAACGGGTTCTCCAAAGGTGGGTTGTAGCGGCGCTTTGCAAAGATTGTAAAATACTAATCCTTTAGAAAACGGTTTTATAAAGTAAAAGGTATTTATTTGCAAAGTGTGATTTTCTGTATTTTAGATTCTAGGGTTTCCTAAGCCAACTAGCCTATTTCTAAATGGTCTACACGACAAGTCGTTAGAAGTCTCAAATCGCCTCTTCACCACCAATTGTGGCCAGGTAAGTACAAGTGAGGAAGGAGGGATCCGCTCACGAATTGTGAGACGGGCCTTTTAAAGTTACCTTTGCTCACTTGCCTAGCCTAGACACCACAAAGTCAGGTTTAGATAAACGATCGATGTCCACAACTTATCGTATTTTCCTAATAAGAAGTATTTATTTAAAAGTGTATCAAATCTAAAACTTTTAAGAATGGTTTTATTAAAAATATGGTATTTTAATGAAAGTTTCGTTTTATCGTATTCTAAGTTTTGATGATGTCGTTTAGGGTTGTATTTGCGTGTGTGTGGAGGTAGGTCATTACCTCGTGCTCTACTTTAAATGTATAGTAAGGTTAAGGGGTTAAATGTGAAATTGAAACATGATGGTATTAAAGTGAAAAAATACGGTAAATTGGAAAGGTTATCATTTCATGTGAGAAAACTTGTTCAAATTGATTTTTAAAAGTTTAATAGTCAAGATAAAGATGTTTAGGCATGAATGTATTGGTTAGAAGTGAAATTTTATAGAAAACCGAGTCGGAAATTGGATTTGTTCCGATTCCGTCGGGTTTCGTAATTTCGTATTTTAAAGAAATAGAAAGGGGGATAGAATGAGACTTACGGGTTTCGATCTATACTAAGGAGTGTAGGGGAACTAAAGAAGTTGCCGAGGTGTTGCTTCGTCGCCGGTTGTTTCTAAAAACGTCGCCGAAATTCCCGCCGGAATTTCGTCAGAGCTTCGCCGCGAACTTGTTTTCAAAGCACACACTTCTTGAAAATTTTTGAGAGAGTGAGCCTAGGGTTTTGGGATGAGAGGGTAGAGGGTAGGGGGTGTATTTATAGGGTAGGCTAGGGTAGGGTAGGTGAAAGGTTTTTATTTGAAAACTTGTAAAAATTATAGAAAAAACATTAAAAATTGTAGTAAATGGGGTGTAATAAACTCTCGGGAACCGATCCATTAAATTGGAGTATACAGGGGGTAGGGTAGGTGAAGAGCCCCAGCTTTCATGTTGGGGACTCGGCCGTCCGGCGGCGCCGGACCGAGTCGGCCGGTCCGCCGGCCGACTCGGCCGAGTCGGGGCGTGGGTAGGTGGGGGGCTCCGGGTTAAGGCTCTGGTATTTTTAGTTTTTAGGGTTCAGTTCAACTTTTGGGAGTTATGGCATGTGGACTGTTGGGCTTCCAAAGGATTTAAAACAAAAACAATCTAAAAATAATGTGGGGCAGGGGGTTTGAACTCTGGTGGCTTGGTTCAGCAATGCAAGGTATTACCAATGAGCTACAAGCTCCTTCTTGTAATTATTGTGGGAAAATAAATACTTAAAGTGGTAACATCAACATTAAATACCCCAAGTATACATCAAATTTAAATCAATTTTATATATACAAAAACTGGAGTTGTTACAATCTACCCTCCTTACAAAAATTTCGTCCTTGAAATTTACAACTTTTATTTGAGGACTGGTTTACAAAGAGGTGAGGATATCTTGCACGCATTTCATCTTCCCTTTCCCAAGTGGATTCTCCTGGAGTATCTTTCCTCCACATTACCCGGACCAAATTAACTTCTTTGTTCCGAAGTGTCCTCACTTTCCTGTCCAAGATCTCCACAAGCTGTTGCTCACAAGACAAGTCGGGCTGTATAGTGAGCTCGGAATGATCAAGAACATAGCTGGGGTCACTCACATACTTTCTGATTTGGGATATGTGGAACACGTTATGCACTCCTTCCAATGAGGGTGGAAGCGCTAAGCGGTATGCCACTTCATCGACTCGTTCGAGTATGTCGAACGGTCCAATGTATCTCGGACTTAGCTTACCCCGTCTTCCAAATCGGATCACTCCGCGGTTCGGAGATATCTTTAAGAACACGTGATCTCATGGTTGGAACTCCATATGACGTCTCTTTGCATCAGCCCAGTGCTTCTGTCGATCTTGGGCTATGCGCATCCTTTCCCTGATAGTACGTACCACATCAACGGTCGCTACTATCATCTCTGGTTCAAGAAGTTCCCTATCTCCGATGTCTTCCTTACTTAATGGCGATCGACACTTCCTTCCATACAATGCTGCAAAAGGTGCCATTCCTATGCTTGCTTGGTAGCTGTTATTGTACGCGAACTCCACAAGATGCAGGTGATCTTCCCACGATCCTTTGAAGTCTAGCATACACGCTCTGAGCATATCCTCCAAGATCTGAATAGTTCGTTCCGACTGACCATCTGTTTTTGAATGATAAGCCGTGCTGAAGTTCAGACTTGTTCCCAAGCTAGCTTGCAGACTCTGCCAAAATTGCTATCGGAACCTGGTATCACGATCGGAGACAATGCAGACCGGTACTCCATGAAGTCTCACAATTTCCTGTATGGGTTCATGGGTATCAGAGATAGTACATTATGAAGAGTTTAAATCTTAAATAGATTATTACCTCCATGTATTTCTTTGCCAGTGTCTCAGTTGATTGGCCAACTCGAAATGGGATGAAGTGAGCCGACTTTGTGAGTCGATCCACAATGACCCATATGGCATCGTTACCCTTTGTGCTGCGAGGAAGAGCAGTCATAAAGTCCATCGTGATGTATTGCCACTTCCATTCTGGGATTGGTAACGGTTGAAGTAGTCCAGCTGTCCTGTGATGTTCAGCTTTTACTTGCTGACACACCAAACGTTTTGCGACGCTTCTGGCTACTTCACGCTTCATTCCATGCCACCAATAATTCTGACGTAGATCTTTGTACATTTTGGTACCTCCAGGATGTACTGAGTAGGGAGAGCTGTGAGCTTCTTTCATTAACTCTTCCCGAACAGGACCTTTTGGTACACACAATCTGCTGCTGTATCTCAAAGATCCATCTTCATGGATAATGAAGTCTGTTCTGAGTCCATTCTCCACTTGTTCTCTGATCCTTTGCAACTTAGTGTCACTTGCTTGAGCTGCTTTGATCTAATTGACAATGGTTGATTGAACTTGTAGATTCATCAAACTTGAAGCATTACCTGGCATGACTATTTCAATCTCCATCTTATGCAAGTCTTGCTGAAGCTTCCACTGAGCGGTGAGATTCATCGATAATGGTTGGCGACTAAGAGCATCAGGTACTACGTTCACCTTCCCTGGGTGATATTGCAAGTTGATGTCAAAGTCCGCCATAAGTTCTAACCATCTTCTCTGCCGCATATTCAACTCCTTCTGAGTAAACACATACTTCAGACTTTTATGATCTGTGTAGATGTTCACTCGTTCACCAAGTAAATAATGGCGCCAAATCTTGAGAGCAAAGATGACGGCTGCCAACTCCAGATCATGCGTTGGATAATTGCGCTTATGAGTCTTCAGTTGTCTTGAAGCATAAGCCACAACCTTACCGTGCTGATGTAGAACACATCCTAATCCCTTACCGGATGCATCACAATGCACTTCGAATCCTCCAGATTGATCCGGTATTACAAGAATAGGTGCAGATGTCAATCTTGACTTGAGTTCTACGAAAGCTTGTTCGCATGCTTCTGGCCGCACAAATTCTTCATCTTTTCGTGTGATCTTGGTCAGGGGTGTTGCTATCTTTGAGAATCCTTCAATGAACCTTTTGTAATATCCAGCTAAACCCGAGAAACTCCGAATGTCCTTCACTGACTTTGGTGTAGGCCATTCGTTAACTGCTGAAACTTTGGCTGGATCCACAGAAATTCCTTCTCCTGATACGATATGTCCAAGAAAACCAACTTGATTTAGCCAAAACTCGCACTTGTTGTACTTGGCATAAAGCTTATGTTGTCGAAGAGTTTCCAGGACAATTCGTAGGTGCTCTGCATGCTCTTTCCGACTCTTAGAATACACCAGGATGTCGTCGATGAAGATGACAACAAACCTGTCTAAGTACTCCCGGAAAACTTGATTCATTAGGTTCATGAATATTGTTGGTGCATTGGTCACTCCAAATGGTATCACTAGAAATTCGTAATGTCCATAACGAGTTCTGAAAACTGTTTTGTGAATATCAGCTTCCTTGACCTTCACTTGATGATAACCTGAACGAAGATCCAATTTAGAGAAAACACAAGATCCACTTAGCTGATCGAACAAGTCATCGATGCGCCGTATAGTGACTTCGTTCAAGGCTTTATAATCGATGCATATTCTGTATGAACCTTCCTTCTTCTTCCAAGTAGTACAGGTGCTCCCTAACTTGAGGTGCTGGGACGAATCCATCCTTTCGCCAATAATTCGTCCAACTGTGTTCGGACTTCCTTCAAACCTTCCGGACTTAATCTATAAGGTGCTTTGATTACCGGTTGGGCTCCTGGTACTAGATCAATACTGAATTCAAGAGCTCGATCGGGAGGCAAACCTGATATATCGTCAGGAAATACATCATCGAACTCTCGAACTACCTCTGGTCTTAATTCTTCTTCCGCTTGAGCTGCTGCAACTACTGCTTCTCTTGGCTTCGCTTTGTAGGTACTTGGCTCCAGGGTACGGTCTCCACTTTTGAAATAGAAGACCGGATGGTCTGGAATCTCGAATACTACCCTCCTTTGACGACAGTCAATGGTAGCATAAAAAGTTCCAAGTCAATCCATTCCTAGAACCACATCGAAGTTCGGTATGTCCAGTACTTTGAAGTCAGCATAAAACTCTCGGCTGCAGACGATGACTGGACACAAGCTGTATCCCATGGTTGCCTTTAGAACGCCATTTCCGGAACTGACATTCCAGCTGGATACAAGCGGTGAGACTGGAATCGCATGGGTTCGGATAAACCGTTGCGACAAAAAGCAGTGCGATGTTCCAGTATCAAACAGTGCAAGTGCAGGTAGTGAGGCTACTAGGATTGTACCTAAGGTATGTAGGATATGTTTTAGGTATAGGGAAAGTGTGTAGATAACCAAGACTAAAAGATAAGTTTGAGAAGGAAAGTTTACCAGTAATGACTTGGCCAGTGGCCTCAGCTTCTTCCACATACATCGTGAAAGCCTGGCGCTTGGGTACATTCTTCCTGGCCTGAGGAGCATTCCTCGGAACGTTCCTTTGAGCTTGATGGAACTGACGAGGAGGTGGTGCAACTTATGGTCCTCTGGGTGGTGCAGGTAGTGCAAGTCTTGGGGCAGGGGCTTGGATGGCTGGACGCTGTGGATAATTGTTTGCTGGCCTGGGTGCAGCAACTGGATTTTGTTTATGAGGACAAGCCCCAATACCATGAGCAGCTGAGCCGCAGATCAAGCAATGGTTGTTCGCACGCCGGCAATCTCTCTCCAGATGCCCATTTCTCTTGCAGTAGTTACAAAAGGCTGGGCTGGGTGTAATACCTGGTTCTTTTATATACACTTAAATCCATATTTCTCTTTAAACTATAAATTTTGTTATTTTTAAGTATTTAATTATTTTAAAGAAACTCCATCAAACCCAATACCACTTTCCCTTTTATTAATATTTTAACCCAGCCCATTCACTATCTAATAAACTTAATTTTCTTTATTAACACCAAACCCAAACAAACCTTGTGTATATTTTTTCGCCTAAAGTCAGCCCCTGAACCCAAACCCTAGATCCAAATATTTATCCTAAACCAAAACCCAAGACATTCTTTTAAATTAGTTTTCTCTTTTTTTCTGTTTCTTCCAGCCCAACTTTAACTCAGCCCCGGCCCATTCTTTTTCTCATTTACTCTTTGATTTTCAAATTCTTAAGCCGGCCCAGCTTCTCAGCCCAAGTTAATTTATAATGGAAATTCTTTTTAAAATCCTGCAGCCCAAATGCCGGCCCAACTCCCGCTCTCGGCCCACTCCCACTTCCTTCGACCCGCCTCCACCGACCCGACCCGACCCCACTCCTGTTCATCTTCTCCGCCTCCCTCTAACGGTAACTTCCCCATTTCGCGCGCGATCCCTTTTCCCCGCCGCGCCTCGTGCCCACGCTCACGCCCCTCTCCTGCCGTTACGCCCTCGACGCGCGTCTCTCTCTCTCCTCTCATAATTTTCCTCCCCTCTCTTTTCCTCTGTCTAGACCTCTCCCCCTCGAGCCAAGTCAGTCCCCTCCGCTTCACCTTCGACTCCGAAAACCACACCCCCGATCTCGACGCCATCATCAACGTCGTCACCTCACCTCCCTCACCTCCACCCTCGATCACGAGCACCCACTTCCTCTCTCCCACTTCCCTGCACACCCGAGCACGAGTCCCTGCCGACGACGGGGACGACCACCTCTCCAACCCCATTGCCCTTGCCTCCAGCCGATCAACCGCGTCATCCACCACTCTAACCTCGTCACCTCCCCTTCCCTCTCTCTCTTCGCTCCTCCCTCGACCCTCCTGAAACCCGAGCTCCACCCCTACCACCTCTCGACGGCGGGCCACTGCCTCTCGTCGACCCCATCGTCATCACCATCGTCACCGTCGCCACCATCCTCGACTCCCTCTCTCTCTTGATCTTTTCCTCACTCCCCTCGCTCACCCGAGCCTTCACCCTCACTCCCTCAATCTCTCTCTCCTTCTCACTATACTCTGTTCTCTCATCTCTCTCTCTCAGTTCTCTCACCCTCTCTCTCTCAGTTCTCTCACCCTCTCTCTCTCTCAGTTTTCTCTCTCTCTCTCTCCCTCTCTCTCTCACAGTTCTCCCTCCCTCTCTCAGTTATCTCTCTCTCTCCCTCTCTCTTTCTAACACACACACACTCTCTCTCTATTTGATTCTCTCTCTTCTCTCTAAACCGTCTCACTCCCATCTTGCTCTCCATAGGCCTCAACAGCATCAACGATCCCCAGCCCTGACACAGCCTGAGCGCGCAACAACACATCCCCAAGCTCGAACCAAGTCCAAGCATAGTCGAGACTCGTCGCGTGCTTGCTACTCCGTGCCCGGGACGTGTCATTACTGCCTTCGCTGCCGTGCCATCAGTTCACTGTCCCCAGGCAAGTTTTATACTTGCTACATGCTAATTAGTATTTGTTACGAACTATAATCTTATAAATTTTATACTAAACATCCTCGATAAATTACACTATGCAACCGTTTGATATGTGATCCCAATGAGATTACTTGTCTAAATTGACGGAACTGGAGTGCTCTCATTGGCCCTTGCTGTGCTGAGTACCGTGTGCAAGTTTCGTTGGATAATTTGATCGTTAATGACCAAAACGACTACCCCCAAGTTTAATCGTAAAACTGTACTTGTATTGTACCTGAAAACCGTTAAATTCACCATAAATTATATACATACTAGAATGGTGCGTTCGAGGGCTCAAATCGAAGCCGACTCGACGAACTTTAACCCTATACTGGTTTCCTGGTATTCCTGTACTTAAATTGTGATGATATTTGGATCGGAGTGCGACTCTGGACTGCAGTCCAGAGCGACTCCAGTTGTTGCTTGCTGTTCCGTAATGGGTACCACAAGATCTCCTTAACTCGTAGATTGCGGAACTCTGCTGCTTATTATAGGTAAATCTGTTAGCTAGACAACACAATTGATTTCTTTCTGTTTCGTTACCGTTTGGTATTTAATCTGTAATTTAATAGATCGGGACGCATAACAGTCCCAGCAGAATCAGAACTGACATATTAGTATTAAATAGTGTATAACTCCTGACGTGCAGACGCGATCGAAGATCCGTCTGTTGCGTTGAAAACCATACTGAAAACCCTAGAATTCATCCAACTGTAGCGTCGCTAAATTCTGATCCCAACTGGGATTAAAATGCATTGCGAAACGGACATCTGATTCTGAAACCGGATTTCCAGCCGCGAACGCTTAAAATGAAATGGTTATAATTAATGATCCTGGAACCCGATTGGCTTGAAACTAAATTCGATGGATAGATAACTGAACATACTAATTATTACCTGTTTATCGTTTCGCTAAATTATATACGTACATTTCATGATAAATCGTGCAATTGTTAGAATACTGTTTTTATGACACCTTAATCGTGCTTCATATACTGTTTACGCATCATATCATACCCATATCATTGTAGTGATAACCTAGTGATATCTTGCATTTATCCAGTGTTAGATTTTAGTGATGATTGTGGCAAGTACGTCAGTGTTCGTGTATCCGTGATTAAGTGAAAGTGATACGTACTTGTACACAATCAGTGACTCTATTATTCTATTGCATTGTCGACGTCTGTGGGGTGCGTGTACGTGTGACTATAAGTGGTATGGGACACTTATGGAAGCGCTTGCACGGGTGTCACAGATAAGGCACCAGACACTGCCATTTATCTTAGGTATTAGTCGGGACGTGCTTGATGGAGGTCCTGCCTCCAGTTCTCGCGCAGACTTGTCACGGATCGATTAGTATTTAGGGTTATGGTTAGCGTTTGATGTAGACCACGGGGTGTGGGGTAGTTTAAGTGTGAGTTCAACAGAATCTCGGGAGTCCCATGCCGGCTTATATATTTTGGGAGATATATGGAGATTTACAGGGTATGTGATATACACCGTGATATACATGTTACATGTTGGGCCCGTGGTCCCTTGCCCTTGGGTTCTACCCTTGGGTGGAGGACACTCACGAGTGGTTGGCTCTCACACTTGGACTGACGATAGGCTTAGTGACCTGTACAGTGAGACTTAGAGACTGATAGGGATACTGGCATTTATATTCCTTATATACTGTGTTGGCATACGTGACATATCGTTCTACTGCTTTACTGCTCCGCTGCATTGATTACTGCACATTCATATTCATACCGTCATTGATTTACTGTTATTCATATCTATTACCACTGTTAGAACTGTCACTTGATTTTATATATTATATTACTATTGTGTCGCTCTGACGACCCGAGTATGCATGCTCAGTGTGAGGAGAAGATTTAGCCTGGACCAGAACTAGACGTGCATCACATACTTTCTTGACTTGCCATTCCGAGTTACATTCGTTTGTTTCCCATCAGGTCAGTTTATATTATTGTTTCTTTCAGTTACTGCATTTCTCATTACCTGCGCATCATTTACTGTTTACCATGAAAAACTAGAAGCCGAAGTGTGACTACGGCAGGACATTTCCTTGACCGTAGGAGCATGGCTGGCCTTGTCTACCCCTCGTATTCCGTATTTTGGGAAGCGGGGCGTGACACTGAGTCTTTTGATTGGTGCTCCAGGACGTCTTGGCACAAAAGGTGGTCTGGACGAGGCTCCACCTGCCATCTGGTTGGCAGGGCGCTTGACTCCTGCAGACTGAGGTCTGCCCCTTGCTTTTAACACTGCCTCATAACTGCGGGCAGCTTCCAGAGCACCCTCATGAGTCAAAAATTTTCCTGTGGCTAGAGCAGCCTGAATCTCCGTGTCCGGTCCTTGTTGAAAGCAACGGCTCTGATCTCGTCCGTCGGTATCAAATGTGCCGCGAATCTGTTCAAGGATAGTGTTAGCTGTGTAGTATGTGATATTTAAAAAATTGAACTATTGCGACATATCTTACCGGCTTAACATGATGAATTCAGCGTCGTATTCATCTACCGATTTGTCCCACATCGATCCTTGTTGTAGATGAATGAACTGCTGCTCCATGGCAAACCTGGCAGTCACAGGGAAGTATTTCGCGTCGAACTTCTCGCGAAAAGTCTTCCATTCAATAGGCTGTGCAAGACGGCTTTCTTCCGCCTTCCACCAGTTGCGAGCATTGTCCGTGAGCTGTAGTTTAGCCACACGGACCCAAGCTATGTCTGGCACTTGTGCTGCGGCCAGATCATCCTCGATACTTTTAGCCCATTTCTCAGCTTCCAGTGGGCTCCCCTTTCCTGAGAATTGCTTCGGATGTAAAGCCCTGAATTACTTTACCCCCGGTGCGTTAGTCTCGGGACGGTTCAGGAGTTGTTGCTGTCCCTCGAGAAGGCTGCGGATCGCCTCAAGTAGCACTATTTGCTCGGTAGGTGGTGCAGGAACAGCTGGTGTGAGAGGTAGTGCTGGAGGTGTGTTGTTGACGTTGGTGCTGGTGTTGTTCGGAGAATCCATAACCCTGAAGAAAAATTTGGGTTAGGACAGATTCAAGTACATGAAATGATAAGATTCAAGGAATATGAAATTGCAAGATTCAAGGAACATGAATTGTAAAGAATATTTTAGTTGCTGGTTCTTATGTTATATTGCTTAGGTTGTTCACGCAAAACAGAACTGCATGATAGGGTTTCATACAGCTCTGACCTGCATGGGCCACCAACAAAACCTGTCACGCCCCGCTTCCCAGCGTACGGCGAAGGGGACGCGACGAGGTCCGCTACGTATATACTCAGAAGTACATACGCTACGCGTATCTAAGCAATATAGGATAAATACACAAGAGACAAGAAATAAAAAGAACAACAACTTTTATTTATTAACATTCTTTGTACAATACATGAAAGGAAATACAACTGAAATAAAAAGATGCCTAAACAGTGGCATAACATGAAATGAAAAGTACAGAAAGGAAAAGTGTACAATGAAACTAAAGTGCAGGGTCTTCGGCAAACTGCTCCAAGTCTTCTTGAGACGGCTCGATCTCCACCGGGTCCAAATCACCTGACGACATTCAAAGAAAAAAGAAACAGAATGTCGTCAGCGAACAGGTCGCTCGGTAAGTCCCAAAGGTAAGAGGAAAGTAGAAAAGATAGAATAAGAAGATATATTTTAAAGGTGTATTATCCTGTAGTAATGTCGTATTAACGATGTTATTTGTAGCTTGGTACAGAAGGATGCCAGTGTATACGAGGGGAGTCTCTATATGCCAGAGACTAGAGGCACGTATAGTATAAGGAACTGTTTATACTACGGTACAACAGCAACTGGATTCATGTTAGGTGTATTAAATCTGACCACCCCGTGCCACCTTTAACACCTTCCGTACCAATCTGCCCCTTAAACCCCGCGATGTCTTGTTTGTATCGTTATCTTGTAAAATTGTATTGATTGTATGAGTGATTGACTGATTGACCGAAACAATGATATCAGGAAACGGTTATAACCGTAGAGTCATATAAATGGAATACTGAGAATCATGTAAAAGGAATATATATCCATGGTTCGGTTCGGTCAAATTGTATAAACTGATATTTGGATTCATGGATTCATGGATTCATGTGTTCATATTGAATTGGAAACTTGTAGATTATAGATTGACTTGAATCATATTCAAGTTAGATTAATCAGACTCAAACCCGAGTCAGACAATCAGAAATGTGAATCAAGTCTTATAATTACTAGGGTCCTTAGGGTAATTTATAAAACTTGAGGAGGGTTTTATGTAAAAATACTTTTATATACTTTTCAAAATACGCCTCAAGTATTTATTGTTCGTCTTTAGAGTTGTAATAAGGGTGGATTTTATGTTGTGACATTTCTAGTGAAAATATCCTAGTTTTATAAATAAGGGTATTTATCTGTAATATCGCTTATTTGAAGTTCATGGTATTTTAGTGTAAAATTTATTCTTGTGATTTTTAGGAAAAGGTGGAAAATTTATATTATAATAAAATAGGTATTTAAATGATAAATATACATATGTTTATACAAAAATAATTTTAATAAATATTTTATATTCCAAAAATCTCATTTTCTTAAGATGTCGTATTTTAAACCTTTCGAGTCCGAATGCTCCTTGCAGAGGTCTGAATCTCGTACTACTAGGCCCGAGGGTGCACGATAAATCGTACTATCCCTAACGGGTTCCCCAAAGGTGGGTTGTAGCGGCGCTTTGCAAAGATTGTAAAATACTAATCCTTTAGAAAACGGTTTTATAAAGTAAAAGGTATTTATTTGCAAAGTGTGATTTTCCGTATTTTAGATTCTAGGGTTTGCTAAGCCAACTAGCCTATTTCTAAATGGTCTACACAACAAGTCGTTAGAAGTCTCAAATCGCCTCTTCACCGCCAATTGTGGCCAGGTAAGTACAAGTGAGGAAGGAGGGATCCGCTCACGAATCGTGAGACGGGCCTTTTAAAGTTACCTTTGCTCACTTGCCTAGCCTAGACGCCACAAAGTCAGGTTTAGATAAACGATCGATGTCCACAACTTATCGTATTTTCCTAATAAGAAGTATTTATTTAAAAGTGTATCAAATCTAAAACTTTTAAGAATGGTTTTATTAAAAATATGGTATTTTAATGAAAGTTTCGTTTTATCGTATTCTAAGTTTTGATGATGTCGTTTAGGGTTGTATTTGCGTGTGTGTGGAGGTAGGTCATTACCTCGTGCTCTACTTTAAATGTATAGTAAGGTTAAGGGGTTAAATGTGAAATTGAAACATGATGGTATTAAATTGAAAAAATACGGTAAATTGGAAAGGTTATCATTTCATGTGAGAAAACTTGTTCAAATTGATTTTTAAAAGTTTAATAGTCAAGATTAAGATGTTTAGGCATGAATGTATTGGTTAGAAGTGAAATTTTATAGAAAACCGAGTCGGAAATCGGATTTGTTCCGATTCCATCGGGTTTCGTAATTTCGTATTTTAAAGAAATAGAAAGGGGGATAGAATGAGACTTACGGGTTTCGATCTATACTAAGGAGTGTAGGGGAACTAAAGAAGTTGCCGAGGTGTTGCTTCGTCGCCGGTTGTTTCTAAAAACGTCGCCGGAATTCCCGCCGGAATTTCGTCAGAGCTTCACCGCGAACTTGTTTTCAAAGCACACACTTCTTGGAAAATTTTGAGAGAGTGAGCCTATGATTTTGGGATGAGAGGGTAGAGAGTAGGGGATGTATTTATAGGGTAAGCTAGGATAGGGTAGGTGAAAGGTTTTTATTTAAAATTTTTAAAAATTATAGAAAAAACATTAAAAATTGTAGTAAATGGGGTGTAATAAACTCTCGGGAACCGATCCATTAAATTGGAGTATACAGGGGGTAGGGTAGGTGAAGAGCCCCAACTTTCATGTTGGGGACTCGCCCGTCCGGCGGCGCCGGACCGAGTCGGCCGGTCCGCCGGCCGACTCGGCCGAGTCGGGGCGTTGGTAGGTGGTGGGTCTCCGAGTTAAGGCTCTGGTATTTTTAGTTTTTTGGGTTCAGTTCAACTTTTGGGAGTTTATGGCATGTGGACTGTTGGGCTTTCAAAGGATTTAAAACAAAAACAATCTAAAAATAATGTGGGGCAGGGGATTTGAACTTTGGTGGCTTGGTTCAGCAATGCAAGATATTACCAATGAGCTACAAGCTCCTTCTTGTAATTATTGTGGGAAAATAAATACTTAAAGTGGTAACATCAACATTAAATACCCCAAGTATACATTAAATTTAAATCAATTTTATGTATACAAAAACTGGAGTTGTTACAATACTACATACTGGCATTTATCAGGCATTTGCATTTTTAAGTATAACATTTAAAGTCACATAAAATATTTTAAAAATACATTGCATGGCCTGCATGATACCCTAACCCTGTGGTAGCATCTGTGCATCTTGTTCTCGTCTCGTTCAGTGAAACAGACTTGTTTGGATGGCTACGCGCACGTACGTGCATCCGTTCTTTGGGGTATGAATTTTCGTTACCCGGATATCTAATTTTAGTTTTGGTCGACACATATATTTTTCGTATTTTGAAACTGAATTTTTAGACCCGACCCGGGCGTGTTTTGGACTATGTTTGTATTTGCCAGAATATCAAATTTTATTAATATAATATTTTAAATATTTAATTAACAGTTTAAAATTTTAATAATGAAAATATTTTTCTTAAATTTAAATCTTAACAAATTTCTTAACAACCTCTCTCTTTCTTTTCTCTCTCCTCCTCTCGCTGGCTCTTTCTCTATTTCCTTGTCCCCACTCACTCACTCTCTTCTTTCTCTTTCTCTTTCTCTTTCTCTCTCCATCTCTCTCTCACACAGAACTCTCCCTCTTCTTTCTCTCTCCCCTCTCGATCCCTCTCTCTCCTCTCACGAACACTGTTCGCTTCTTGACTCTGGTCACCGCCCCCCGCGTTCTCGCCACCTCCCTTCTCTTCTTTCTGTCTTCTTCTCTTTAAAAAAACCCCGAGCGCCCACGAGAACCCATACAAAGCAACCCTAACTCTACTCCTCTGCCCTCGACCTCAACTCGAGTCTCCATCCTCATCATCTCCTCCTCCTCGTCATCATCATCTTCTTCTTCTTCCTCACCCAAGAGCCTGCACACCCTAACCCACAGAACCCATCACCCAAGAACCTGCACACCTCACCGCCGACGACCTCGTCGTCGCCTCCTCATCCCCTTGCTTCTACCATCACCACGACTCCACTCTCCAACACCCAGAACCTTCCCTGCACACCCAACAACCAAACCCCTTCGACCAAGAACCCCCACTGCACCCTGCACCCTCGCCGGAGCTCTGTTGATCCCGTTGTCACCATCACCTCTCTTCTGTTTCCTGAGCACCAACCCCAGTGAGCACCAACCCCTTCTTCTCTTTCTTCTTCTTCTTCTTCTTTTTCTTTTTCTTTTCTTGATTCTTAATCTTTTCCAGCCATCGTCGGAGTTGCGTCGACGCTGCTGATCCGACGATCCAGTGAACGTACCTTGCCTGCGTGATCACCCTCTTGCCTTGCCTGGACACGTCCTGCGTGTCGTGTGTGCGTTGCGACGAATTACCGACGTCGAACGTGTCGTGCGTATCCTTCGTTGCAACGCTTCGAAAATCGTTTAGGCAGTTTTTCGATAATCGGTAAAATAATTAGTCTTTTCCGTAAAAAGTCAAAATAATTATTTTTTTCAATATAGGCTTAATTATACAAAATTTAGATAAGATATTGCTAGAAATTGGTCACTAAATTGTCACTTAAAAATTTCTAGTCTTTTAAAAAAAATTCCTTAATTAATTATTTTTAGTATTATTTTAAGCTTTTAAATATACATTAAATTAGTATTAAATACAAATTTAAATGGGTAAATTACATACTTAGGAACCATTATAAACTAAAATCAAGTGTTAGCAAAAATTTTATCAAGACTTTCCAAGTTTGTAGTTCTATGGTTTGAAAATGGATCAAAATTGAATTAAAATGGTTTTTTTTTTTGTAAAAATGATGTCATAAGCATTAAATGCACTTGAGAGATGGTTTCTTCTTAGAAATTTCTACGCAAATCCCTCACTTTCCCCTCCGCACACACCTTGGCCGAGCCTCTCCTGCTGCTGTCCCCATTTTTCCCCTCTTTCTTTTTCTTCAAAATTCATGCAAAAATCCATAATTTTCTTCACTAATTCAAACCTAAACCCTATTCTACCTCTTCCCAAACCCTAATTGGTTTAAAGCATGGAGAAAGGAGGTGTCTTGGAGACTAGTGCAACCTAGGGTTCAAAACTTGTAAGGTATAATTTTAATCTAGTTGTTAAATTGGTAGTTTAAATATGCTAATTTAGATTTTTAAAGTGTTAATTTGGTTATAATTTCTTGTTTAGGAAATTCTAGAAAGGGTTTCTAAAATCAAGTTAGATTTTTTACAATGTGTTCATGATTATATGGTGTAATTAAATAATTTAAGACATAGAAAACTTAAATTAGTTGCTAATTTGTAAATTGTTGTATTTAAATTATTGTAATTAGTTTTTTTTTGGCTAACTAGGTTTTTATAAAATATATATATTGGTGAGACAAAATTCTAATTAGGGTTTTTATCATTAGATTAAGGTTTTAACGTGTAGATTAACATGTTAATTGAATGTGAAACAAAATCTAGTTACAAATTGCTAGCTTTTACTTTAAAATTGTCATAAATATGCTATTTTGTAAACTAGGTTTTTGAAATTTATTTAAATGTGGGATTAAAAATCTAGTTAGGGCTTTAGCACGTCATTAAGGTTTCCTTGAGTGGTTTAACAATTTAAAATATGCAAAATCAAGTTTAGTTGTGGAATTGTGAATTTTTGCTTAAAAGGTGTTGAAATTGGATAAAATTGCAAACTAGAATTTTCAATTTAATACAAATTAGTTTGATAAAAATATAGTAATGATTTGTATGACTTAGTTATGATATTTAGTGAATATTATGGCCATTAGTTTCGTTTAAACATCAAGTTTTAAAATGAAACGGTCAATTGACGCTTTCTAGGTTTTCGGAAATAAACCGATTTAAATTATTTTGAGTTTCCGATAAGTTGCAATCTATTGTATATTATAACTAGTAAGTTTTGGAACTATGATTTGTATGTTTGGGTTTTTCTTGAACAATCGGCGTTTGTACGCCGATATCAAGGGCTATTTGTTATTTTGCATGAGCGGGTCATAGGTTTTAACCTATGCGTGCTTCGTGCGTCGTTTTGGTTTTATCCGCGATTCGGTTTACGATGTACATATATGTTTGCTTATGGTACCCCTCACGTGGACTTCGGACGATGAAGAAGAGGATGGCGGCATCGACTTCGGCAGACAAGGGCCAGGTGAGTAGATGTATATCTACGGGGGAAGTCGGGTGGATGGCGTTTAGCACCCCCGCAAACGTAGAATAGGGATATTACTTACTGCCATTAAGAAGTCGGACGTGACCTTAGATTCTTGGCGAGTAGGGTCCTATTAAAGACTTTAGGTTGGACTAGACTGATTTAGAAAGACTTAACCAGAGGATGAATGCCTTGGAGGGAATTCGTAGGTTTCAGGTAAACACACACACACGCATACACATACATTTGACTTGGTGTGTGTGTGTGTGTGTGTGTATGAATGTGTGTAGGTTTCTATATGTATATATATATATATATATATATATATATATATATATATATATATATGACATATACACGTGATATGGGGAGGTTATATGATATCTGGGGAGGAGTCAGTATGATTGGGCGTGATGCCGTGAGTTAAAGAGATACGATCGAGTATGATATGAGATGTACTATGATATTAGCGGATCGTTGGGAAGTGAGAAAATGGATATTTATACATAAACGATAATAGGTGATGATGACATTGAGATATACGAGACTCTAAAATAGAACCCGGATTGTAATATGTGACTTAATCACGATATGATATATTTGACATGATATTTATGAGGACCATTTGACGATATATATTTACACAGACAATGATATATGTTTGATGATATTGGGATATGTGACTTAACCACGATATGATATATGTGACATGATATTTCTGAGGACCATTTGACGATATATATTTACACAGACAATGATATATGTTTGATGATATTGGGATGTATGCGATTACAGCATAGTACCCTTGATCATGATAATATTTGATGATGATATTATACGAATGATGATGTACATAGGTGATAGTTGACCCGTATCCCGATTTTGGGATACCGTACGATGAATTTTACCGTACGAGGCATAGATGTGATGATTGATCCGCACTCTTGACTCGAGAAAGTCGTACTATGTACGTGACGCTATTGAGGCTGGATCGTCGACTATTAGAGATATCAACTCAGACTTTAGGTGGATTCTTATTTCCTATCGACTAGTTTCTTTAGTTTAGTTCCTTAGTGGGTTAGATAGATACTAGTTTAGGCTCGAGTCATATAGTTTGTAGTTAGATATGTATATTCCAAATGAGTGGTTAATACACATTCATCTTTATATTCAGATTGTAATCATCATGTTGCATGTTCATACAAATATTTCTTTAGTTAATATGAAACTCTGTCTGTTAGGACACCAGCACCATTACCGATGATGCGCATATTCAACGTACACTTATTTGCCGGCTCACACACATCATCATCGGTAATTGCTATGTCACGTACACTTTAGAACATTTATCTTTTATTGATAGAACCAACTAAAGGCTAGATCAATATAATAGGGTATGATTACTCTCATGTGCTAGTTAGACATTGCATTTATTACATAGACACTTCATGCATTCACATTTTCATACTATCATGCAGTATTGTGGGGCTTATGCCGATACTCATTATTACTTACTCATGATTTTGGGATTTTGGATTTCTATGAGATTTTCTGGATTTTGGGGAAAACCGCAAGAATATATAATAAAACTTCTCTCTCTCTCTCCCTTTCTTTTTAAAATACAAGTTGTGGTTTTCTCGTGATATATGTGTCGTCCACCATGAGATTTCATGTTTTCTGTTGGATTTCGAAACCCGATTCGAGGAGTGGATGAACCGTCTCGGGTATATGGTGGGCCCGGTATGGTACCCCGGGCAAGAAGATCGAGTTGTAGACGATGAGCCTGGCAGGGGAAGACTACCTACCGGTGATGTCTGGCGCGGCGGATATCCGGAGGATACCGCCGATTCGGACTGACGGAGCCCGAGAGATTCAGACTATGAGATATTGAGACTATGAGCTATTGAGATTTTGAGTTTTACATGTTTTGTGTCGATGCTTGACACGGATTTCCATGGATTTCATTGCTGTTTCAGACTACCATACAAATTTTACTACGATAAAGTTAAAGATTTCTTATACATATATACCCAGATTTCATGGTTGATTGTTTTACATTCATGGTGCATGCATACTCATACACATGAAATGTTACTACTAGAGGTACTGACACGAGCACTGAGCATTGCACTTGCGCATAGTTTATTACCCTGCCACTACTAAATGACTAGTGATATATTAACTATATTTTTATGACCTAGGAGAGAGCGTCGTGCAAGCGATTTCTACTCGCAGATGTCTTCTACTCACGAGTTGGCAACTCACCCCCGTTGTGCCAAATTTTTCTTACAGATTTCGATGTACAGGTTTCCTTGGCAGCTTGCTGGAACATCATTTCATTCAGGGTGATTTGCTTGGTAGGTTGGTTCACTTGTATCAGGACCGCCGTTGTACTTTTATCATTTCATTTGTATCTAGTAAGCTCCATCAACCAGACTTGTATTACTTGATAGTTTAGAAGACCAGTTGTTTTTATTTCGACTTTAGAGTCGCGCTTGTATTATTATGGTTTTCTGGTGGATTTGGTTTTCTTTTGAGTTTTGATCCTCGCCCTTCGGCGTTGTATATTTTAGTGCATTGTGTGGTTGTTTCCGCCTTTTTGGCATAGAGCTAGCTCCTGCTTGGGGATGCCTTTTTATTGTTGCTTATATATATTCGTATTTGTACCCGTTTGGGGCCAGTTTTTACAAAGGAGACTCTGCCGAAATTTTTGAGAAATTTGATGTTGTTTTTAAAACTTGTTTTCTTACACTTCTTCTTTTAAAGGGTTTAGATTTCTGGGCTTCGGCTTGCTTAGATTACGTTACGCCTCTAGACGTTTCGTAATTTAAGTGTCGGCCACGTTCTGTACCTTCGGATCGTGACAGTCGTGTGATCCGATCGAGGCAAGTTAATCTTGCTACATGCTATACTACAATAGATTGCACCCATTTAAATGATAACATCACATAATGTTTAATATGCATCCCACATTACCATTTTTACTATTTTACTGTTATACGACGTCCGTGTGCATCCATATCGTTATTTACATATCCAGTCGCATGCTAATTCATCTTGCTACATGTTAGGTATATTATTATGCATCCATATGAATAAAAATATCACATGTTGAATGCATTGTACATCCATATTAAAGTTTACCGTTTCCGGACACCCGTTTGCATCCATATCATTTAATATATATGTAGCTGCATCTACATATCATATTAATTCATATTATTATTGTAGTAACACCCCATGCCGGATAATGTGCATCCTACATAATCATGGAATGTAGTTGTAACCCCTGATAGTTATTTGAGCATACATGTTCATTTGTGTCTACATACTATTAATTCTGCATACCTAATTGCACCCCATATTACATTAACTTATATTATTAATACATTAGTACCCCATGCTTGATATTGTGCATCCTGCTTAGTCATGGTATAACCCCTAGTGGATATTTGTACACCCATGTTGTTATCATACATCCGTATTCTACCCTGATTCAATACTAGCTACATTTTACTGTTGGACACCCATATGTTACACTGTGCACTACTTGATATGACCTGATACACCATTACTTGACATGTTACCCAATCCTGTTTCTAATGCCGACAATCCTGACATGTTGTCCCGATGGACATATCCTGTTGTCTGTATAGACAAACCTGTTCCTGCTTGATCCTGTGTGGGCATTAGCTTCGGATTTATCAATACCTGACTTGAATACATAATTTGTGGGTATGGGAAAATCAATGATGAAACCTGACTCGTAACTCGACAGTTCGATGCTTATACTGATCGATTTTACGGGCTAGGACGGCCCGGGGATGCTGCTGCTGACATCATTCATCTGTACATGTTTCTTGTTTAGTGCCTAGCGGCATGTCTCGGATTCAGCCCGAGAAACTGGACCGTGGTCCTGGGCACGCATGCGATGCTATTGAGTTACATCGACGATTCATTAAATTGATTTCACAGAATTGAGAGTAGTTACCCAGTAGTTTAGTTCAGATTACCCACTGCACGTTACATATGCTTTTACCCTTCACTGTTCCACATTCGTGTTACTGTTATACCTTTATTACTGTTCATACTCATGCCTGCATGTTTGCTACCCCTGATTATATTATTTTTGATATTATGACGCACTGACGTCTGGATTTTGCATGGCCCAGATCCTCTACCTTTGCAGCTGGCCGATCAGGAGTATTTCAGTGAACAGGCCGAGCAGCGAGGACCTGTTAGTATTTTAGCTTAGTTTTCTTTCAGCATTTCCATTCCTGATGTGAGCCCGTATTTAGGACGTACATTCCAGATTATTATTGTTTATTGGATGTATTGCTTCCGCATACTTTTTCTTGACTCGTGCATTCTGGCTTATGGACATGTACTAGATAGTTTATTTTATTTCTACTGTTCTTGATATCTTAGACAGCCGTAATGTGACTGTGGAGGGATGTTTCCTATCCACAGGTAGCATGGTTGGCTCTGTCACGTGCCTATTTTAGCGCACTCTGGGAAGCGGGGCGTGACAGGGTTTGTTTGGTATCAGAGCCATAGGATTTAGGTTAATCGGGTTTGATTCTTTTGTAGTTGGGTATTGTACCCAATACACGAATCAGAAAAACCTGTAATTAGGAACATGTCCTGCAATATTGTTATCGTAATTCTTGAATCATATCTTTCTTTTGACCCTTTGTCTTGACGATATGCAAACAACTTTGCATCTCGAATTGAAACCTTCTGGTTCCCTATTGTTTCTCTATTCTAATACTAGGATTTGGGCGACTTGAACGGAGTTATGTGATTGTAACTATGAACTGCAGCATGGTTACAATGCGGTACTCTATTTAAGTAACTTGGAGTCCTGGTCTTGATTCATTTCCTTGTTCCATGGTCGTTTTATTACCTTGGTTCTCTCAGTTTCACTGCTTACCAGTTCATGTTTTGAAGATTTCTTGGTGATTGATACCGGCAGTTACGAAGTTGTCTTGGGAATGGATTTTCTCGGCACTTTCCACGCTCACATTGATTGTAGGACAAAGAAAGTGATTTTCCATATTCCCGGACATCCGGAGTTTGTTTTTGCTGGAGGAAGCAGTTCTGTCGGGCCAGTCGAGTTTAGGGCTAGGCCGACAAACAGTGTTCATTCGTCAATGGAAATTGATAAGGAGGAAGCGCCAACTATAGTTCGAGAGTTTATGGACGTGTTCGAGAACATCTCAGGTTTATCGCCAAAACGAGATGTGGAGTTCACAATCGATCTTGTTCCTGGTGTAGCGCCAATCTCAAAGGCATACTATCCGATGGCACCAGTGGAGTTGGAAGAAGTCAAGAAGCAGGTTACCGAATTACTTGATAAGGGTTGTATTCGCAGCAGTAATTCACCTTGGGGAGCTCCAGTTCTTCTTGTCAAGAAGAAAGCTGGCACAAGGAGGATGTGCATCGACTATCAAGAATTAAACCGGGTGACTATCAAGAACAAGTACCCGATCCCTCGCATTGGCGAATTATTCGAGCAACTTAGTGGCGCGAGGGTATTCTCGAAGCTGGATTTGCGATCCGAATACCATCAGGTCCGAGTTAAACCAGAGGATATTGGCAAGACTGCGTTCCGTACTCGGTATGGACATTACGAGTATTTAGTGATGCCATTCGGAGTCACGAATGCACCAGCGATATTTATGGACTTGATGAACCGAATCTTTTCACCGTTCTTGGACCAGTTTATAGTTGTGTTCATCGATGATATTCTGGTGTATTCGAGGAGCATTGAAGAGCATGCGGAACACTAGAAGATCGTACTGCAGACATTGAGGTAAGAAAGATTGTATGCAAAGATGAGCAAGTGCGAGTTTGGCTTGAAGAAGTGAAGTTTTGGGGGGCATGTTGTATCCGGAGATGGAATCGCCGTTGACCCTGAAAAGATTGCAGCAGTTCAAGATTGGCTGATTCCGAAGAACGTAGCAGAGATCAGAAGTTTTCTTGGACTTGCCGGATATTACAGAAGGTTCGTGGAGAATTTTGCTCGTTTGGCTGAGCCTTTGACCAAGCTTACGCGTAAGGAAGTACCGTTCCTATGGACAGATAGATGTGCATCAGCTTTTGAGGCGTTGAAGCAAAAGTTGATAACTGCTCCTATTTTGACCGTACCAGATTGTTCCGGAGGATTGGTGATTCACAGAGACACATCTGGGAAAGGTTTGGGATGTGTTCTGATGCAGCATGGGAAAGTTATAGCTTACGCATCGAGACAGTTGAAGATCCATGAGAAGAATTACCCAACTCATGATTTGGAGCTTGCAGCAGTGATTTTCGTTTTGAAGATTTGGAGACACTACTTATTGGGCGAAAGGGTCGAAGTATTCACCGATCACAAAAGCCTAAAGTATGTGTTTACACAGAAAGAGCTTAACATGAGGCAGCGTAGATGGTTGGAGCTGATGGCTGACTATGATCTTGATCTCAAATACTATCCGGGGAAAATTAATGTAGTGCCGGATGCGCTTAGTTGGTTGCCAGCGATTCGGATGTTGACTGCACAGAAGGAACTTATCGAAGATTTTCGGAGATTTGAGTTGGAGATCGTGCTACCGCATTCTTCGGGACAGTTGATGCAGCTGCATGTACAGTCGTCAATGATCGAGAGTATTAAAGCAGCGCGGTCGCAGGACCCAAGATTGCAGAAGTTTCGAGAATAGGTTGAAGCGGGACTTCGAACGGACTTGTTGATTCATGAAGATGGTTCATTGCGATATGGTAGCCGTTTGTGTGTGCCGAAAGGAGACATTCGTGAAGAAGTTATGAAGGAGGCGCACAGTTCCGCATATTCCGTATATCCAGGAGGCACGAAGATGTACCGTGATCTACGACAGCATTTCTGGTGGGAAGGCATGAAAAGGGAGATTGCTCATTTTGTAGCGAAGTGCTTGGTGTGTCAGCAAGTTAAGACTGAACATCAAAGGGTTGCTGGTTTATTGCAACCACTTTCGATTCCTCAATGGAAGTGGGAACATATAGCCATGGATTTCATGACAGCTTTACCACAGAGTCCAAAGGGTAACAATGCAGTTTGGGTGATTGTTGATCGATTGACCAAGGCAGCTCATTTCATACCATTTCGAGTTGGTCAGTCAACGTAAGCGTTGGCGGAACGGTACATGCAGGAGATTGTGAGATTGCATGAGTACCCGTGAGCATCGTTTCCGACCGTGACACCCGATTCGTATTGCACTTCTGGAGGAGCTTACAGGAAAGTTTGGGGACGCGATTGAAGTTTAGTACTGCTTATCATCCCCAGACAGATGGCCAGTCGGAGAGAACGATCCAAACTCTTGAAGATATGTTGAGAGCTTGCATGTTGGACTTCAAGGGTTCGTGGAAGGATCATCTACACTTGGTGGAGTTTTCGTACAATAACAGCTTTCAGACGACTATTCAGATGGACCATTCGAAGCGTTGTATGGTCGCAAGTGTCGTTCACCCGTCTGTTGGGACGATGTTGGAGAACGAAGATTGTTGGGACCGGATTTGATCGTGCAAACAGTTAAGAAGGTTAATACTATCTGGAATCACATGAAGGCAGCACAAGATCGGCAGAAGAGTTAGGCCAACGCATCGAGAAGACCTCTAGAGTTCGCTGTTGGTGATCTGGTATTCTTGAAGATATCACCTACCAGAGGAGTGATCCATTTTGGGAGTCGAGGCAAGCTTAGTCCTCGATTCGTGGGGCCTTTCGAGATTATGGAGCGTGTCAGAGAAGTGGCTTATCGATTGGCGTTACCATAATCTTTGTCGAATGTTCATGATGTGTTTCATGTATCTCAACTCCGTAAATATGTTCGAGATGAAACACACGTGCTGGATCATTCGGAGCAGACTATAAGAGAGGATTTGACCTTTGAGGAACGACCAATGTCGATTGTTGATCGAAGAGAAAAGGTCCTTAAGAACAAGGTTATCTCTCTCGTACTTGTTTCATGGGGGAATCGCTCGCACGGAGAATCGACTTGGGAACGAGAAGACGAGATTCGACAGAAGTTTCCACACCTATTCCTATAGTTTCATGGTTGTTTATCTTTTCTTGTTTTGGGAATTTCGAGGACGAAATTCTTTTTGTAGTTGGGTATAATGTAACACCCTAGTTCATTTATACCAGTTCTAGTTCATGTATTTCTTTATTTATAGTATTTTCCTGATTTACAGTGTTTTGGGTGCGAATAGTGTTTTGACATATGTATTTTCATCCGACCCGACCTGCATGCTTGAAACCTGTCTTGATTCATGTTTATAATTTATCCTGGCTTATTATATGGATCCGTGCACTTACATTATTGTATACTGCATACTGGCATTTATCCGGTATCTGCATTTTTAAGTATAACATTTAAAGTCACATAAAATATTTTAAAATACATTGCATGGCCTGCATGATACCCTAACCCTGTGGTAGCATCCGCGCATCTTGTTCTCGTCCCGTTCAGTGAAACGGACTTGTTTGGATGACTACGCGCACGTACGTGCATCTGTTCTTGGGGGTATGCATTTTCGTTGCCCGGATATCCAATTTTAGTTTTGGTCGACACATATATTTTTCGTATTTTGAAACTGAATTTTTAGACCAGACCCGGGCGTGTTTTGGACTATGTTTGTATTTGCCAGAATATCAAATTTTATTAATATAATATTTTAAATATTTAATTAATAGTTTAAAATTTTAATAACGAAAATATTTTTCTTAAATTTAAATCTTAACAAATTTCTTAACAACCTCTCTCTTTCTTTTCTCTCTCCTCCTCTCGCTGGCTCTCTCTCTATTTCCCTGTCCCCACCCACTCTCTCTCTTCTTTCTATTTCTCTTTCTCTCTCCATCTCTCTCTCACACAGAACTCTCCCTCTCTTCTTTTTCTCTCTCCTCTCGATCCCTCTCTCTCCTCTCGCGAACACTGTTCGCTTCTCGACTCTGGTCACCGCCCTCCGCGTTCTCGTCACCTCCCTTCCTTCTTTCTCTCTTCTTCTCTTTAAAAAACCCCGAGCGCCCCCGAGAACCCATACAAAGCAACCCTAACCCTACTCCTCTGCCCTCGACCTCAACCCGAGTCTCCATCCTCATCATCTCCTCCTCCTCGTCATCATCTTCTTCCTCTTCTTCCTCACCCGAGAGCCTGCACACCCTAACTTACAGAACCCATCACCCAAGAACCTGCACACCTCACCGCCGACGACCTCGTCGTTGCCTCCTCATCCCCTTGCTTCCACCATCACCACGACTCCACTCTCCAACACCCAGAACCTTCCCTGCACACCCAACAACCAAACCCCTTCGACCAAGAACCCCCACTGCACCCTGCACCCTCGCCGGAGCTCTGTTGATCCCGTCGTCACCATCACCTCTCTTCTGTTTCTTGAGCACCAACCCCAGTGAGCACCAACCCCTTCTTCTCTTTCTTCTTCTTCTTCTTTTTCTTTTCTTGATTCTTGATCTTTTCCAGCCATCGCCGAAGTTGCGTCGACGCTGCCGATCCGACGATCCAGTGAACGTACCTTGCTGCGTGATCACCCTCTTGCCTTGCCTGGACCCATCCCGCGTGCCGTGTGTGCGTTGCGACGATTTACCGACGTCGGACGTGCTGTGCATATCCGTCGTTTGATCCGATCGAGGAAAGTTAATCTTGCTACATGCTATACTACAATATATTGCACCCATTTGAATGATAACATCACATAATGTTTAGTATGCATCCAACATTACCATTTTTACCATTTTACTGTTATACGACGTCCGTGTGCATCCATATCGATATTTACATATCCAGTCGCATGCTAATTCATCTTGCTACATGTTAGGTATATAATTATGCATCCATATGAATAAAAATATCACATGTTGAATGCATTGTACATCCATATTAAAGTTTACCGTTTTCGGACACCCGTTTGCATCCATATCATTTAATATATATGTAGCTGCATCTACAGATCATATTAATTCATATTATTATTGTAGTAACACCCCATGCCGGATAATGTGCATCCTACATAATCATGGAACTGTAGTTGTAACCCCTGATAGTTATTTGAGCATACATGTTCATTTGTGTCTACATACCATTAATTCTGCATACCTAATTGCACCCCATATTATATTAACTCATATTATTAATACATTAGTACCCCATGCTTGATATTGTGCATCCTGCTTAGTCATGGTATAACCCCTAGTGGATATTTGTACACCCATACTGTTATTGTACATCTGTATTCTACCCTGATTCAATACTTGCTACATTTTACTGTTGGACACCCATATGTTACACTGTGCACTACTTGACATGACCTGATACACCATTACTTGACATGTTACATGATCCTGTTTCTAATGCCGACAATCCTGACATGTTGTCCCGATGGACATATCCTGTTGTCTGTATAGACAAACATGTTCCTGCTTGATCCTGTGTTGGCATTAGCTTCAGATTTATCAATACCTGACTTAAACACATAACTTGGGGGTATGGAGAAATCAATGATAAAACCTGACTTGTAACTCGACAGTTCGATGCTTATACTGATCGGTTTTACGGGCTAGGCCAGCCCGGGGATGCTGCTGCTGACATCATTTATCTGTACATGTTTCTTATTTAGTGCCTAGCGACATGTCTCGGATTCAGCCTGAGAATCTAGACCGTGGTCCCGGGCACGCATGGGATACTATTGAGTTACATTGACGATTCATTAAATTGATTTCACAGAATTGAGAGTAGTTACCCAGTAGTTTAGTTCAGATTACCCACTGCACGTCACATATGCTTTTACCCTTCACTGTTCCATATTCGTGTTACTGTTATACCTTTATTACTTTTCATACTCGTGCCTGCATGTTTGCTACCCCTGATTATATTATTGTTGATATTATGACGCACTGACGTCTGGGTTTTGCATGGCCCAGATCCTCTACCTTTGCAGCAGGCCGATCAGGAGTATTTCAGTGGATAGGCCGAGCAGTGAGGACCTGTTAGTATTTTAGCTTAGTTTTCTTTCAGCATTTTCATTCCTGATGTGAGCCCGTATTTGGGACGTACATTCCAGATTATTATTGTTTATTGGATCCATTGCTTCCGCATATTATTTCTTGACTCGTGCATTCTGCCTTATGGACATATACTAGATAGTTTATTTTATTTCTACTGTTCTTGATATCTTAGACAGTCGTAATGTGACTGTGTAGGGATGTTTCCTATCTACAGGTAGCATGGTTGGCTCTGTCACGTGCCTATTTTAGTGCACTCTGGGAAGCGGGGTGTGACAATTATAGTAAAAACCTATAAAGTTTTCTATCTGTTCGACAGAAAATTAAACCCTGCACCCGACGCATACTCCGGGGCAGGAGAGAGAAGAGATGGGAGCATGGGCCCCACGCGCTGCCTGAAGTCTCTATGACTCTTTGTCTCACACACATACTGCCCCGGGTGTATTACACCCGGTGTAAGGGATAATCTGTTATGTTTGATAAGGGGCATTGATAACTAAAATATCCACAATTGTGAGCTACTTTTCTCACTTTGTGTTTCCTATATCTGACTTGGGTCATATATTTGATGGTGATGGCTGGTTGTCATTGTTGTGCGTCATATTTGTGACTTTTTGGAGTCCCATTCCAACAGATTTGGCATGTTTAATGTATTGATGATCTACATCGGCTGGGGTGCTTGGTTTATTAAGCAAAGCTCAAAAATCAGCAATCCTTTCTTTGTTTAATCGTGCTATTTCTCATGAATTATTTATTAGTTAGTATTATTGATAGTAACTTTTTTTAAAGAAAAATTCCACTTGTAAATGAGTACATGAGTATGTTCCAAGGTGTAGACCATTAAAAATGCCAATTGACCGTGATTGGGACGTAACCCAAGCATTATTCACACACCAAGAATAGTCTAAAATACACATTTAATAAGAATTGGATAAGGAATATAATGTCTAGTAGGAAGATGGGGTAATAAAATTATTAATACGGCACTCATATACATCTAAGCATCTAAGCTGACCCTTATAAGTCAACAAGGGTATATTCGTTACATCACTCGTTATTTTGTATTATTTAGCATATCTCAACCTATATGTTACGTAACTCAACAAAATAACTTATACTACTTTATGCTATTACTATAAATAACTTATGCTCTGCTTCAGATTGATAGCAATAGCAAGCCTACGTTATTTGTAAATTAGATTTTACATAAAGTCTTTTGTTATTAAATTGGATTTAAAATTCAAAAGATTAAGAGAACCTAATATATATTTAACACATCATCCAACTTTTAATTCTTGTAACCTAAAAATTAAAAAGGATAAAAACCTAATTCCACTCGATTACTTTGAATATCTAAAGTATGAATACAAACTTGTACAATTGAAAATTAATTGCCGCTAGGTTTTGCATTATTTTCTTAAAATTTTTAAACAATTTAATCTATGTTTTATTAATGGTTTTTTTTATTTTGGACCCTCCAAACTTGGTATTTTCAAAAAAGACAAGCCAAACTTGGTATTTTCAAAATGGACAACCCAAACTATTTAAGTTAACTAAAAAAGACCCTCCCATTAATTCCCATCCAAATTCTGTTAAATAAAACAGTTTTGGAGGCTGTAATTGACCGATATACCCCTCCATGGTTTAAAAATGTCCACTTATCGTCTATTGCTCATTTTTAACCTCTCACTCTCTCGCTCGTCCCCTCTTCTCGGCAAGTCCCTGCGATATCGATGAGAACGAGAATGGAATGAAGAGGGAGAGAAATGAGAGAGAGGATGAGAGTTTTCATGGGGAGTTGGGAGATGTCGATGAAAATGGGTTCGGAATCAAGCGAAGATTGTTGTTTGTGCAAGCCGCCATTGATTGCGTGGAAGAAGAAGAAGAAGAAGCAAAAGGGTTGGTGCAGGTGAGAAGAAGAAGTCGAAGAGGAGGAGGAGAAGAAGAAGAGTGGTAGTTTTGTCTTTATACTTAGAATTTAACCATTCAAGTTGACGGAGGGTCTTTTTTAGTTAAGGTTTAAGTTTGGGGTGTCCTGTTTGAAAACATGAAGTTTCGCGCATCTTTTTTGAAAATATGAAAGTTTGGAGGTTCCAAAATAAAAACCCCCCTTTATTTTTGACTAATTTAGATATATTGTAATTTAGTACGAGTAAATATAATTATCAAAAATAATTAATAATAATCCATATAGTTTATGCTTTGCGCACTACACATTTTGCGTTTTTCACTTTTAAGAGATATGGCACTAAATTTTCGCTATTGCTATTTTTCAAAATTGGTTAGAACTTATAAGCTACAAATGCCACATCTTATAAGTGTATACACGTGTTGATGTGTGTCACAAGTGCGTCCTATGCTCGTTGTCACTAGTAGTTTGTCTAAATGATAACATGGAGAGAGCCGATTGCGGAAGGAGGACAGCGGCAACTGACGTTTTTCGGCCAGCGGTAGTAGGCAGCGGTCGTTGTGGACAGTTTTTTACAGCGACTGGTAAGGGGGTATATATGAACACGTTAAATTTGAAGGGGGCATATAAAAAAAACCATATTTTATGTTCACCCATTTGGAAACCAAAACGGTTTATTAATTATATATGGAAAAAAAACCCATAATTTATCTTAATTTGGAAACCCCATTCCGACTAAGTCTAAGGCTGTTTGAATATATTAATATTAATATAACATTCCTAAATTAGATGTTACCCGTTACTGTCTAGAGTTATAATATCGTTCTTTAAACTTCCCTTTTTTAATATCGTTCTTTAAACTTCGCTCAAAATAAACCACACGCTGTCCGAGGAGCCACCGCCGATCTAAAGTCGGCGTTCTTTCCCTTCAAAACCCTAACCCTAAGCCTCTCTCTCTCTCTCTAAAAATGACGGTGGCCAACGCTTGGGCCCCACCCTCTCCCCTCCTCCGCCTCGATCCCTCTTCCTCCTCCTCCCCTTCCTCCATCCATCTCCGGCGGTGCGGTCTTCCGCAGGAGCATCGTAAGGATCTCCAAGGGGCCCACAACCCTAGCAAGAGCAAGAAGAAGAAGAAGTGCGAGACGACGATTCTATTCTCATCGGAAGTCACCCAGATTGCCACATCGTGCTCCATCATCCGAGCATCGGCCGTTTCCATCTCGAAATCCAGAGCCTCTCCGTGACCGATCTCGATTCTGGTATTTCTTGTTTCTTGGATGGGTCCATAATTTTTTTTTGGGTTTTTCTTTTCTCATCATTTTGAAATTTTGTTTTGCAGTTCATGGCACTGAGTTTCAGGGGAAAAGATTGGGCTTAGATTGCTGCTGTTGATTTAGTGGGAGGATGATACAGTGAAGCTCAGGGCGTCTACGAGGGTTTATGAGCTGCATTGGGTGCCTTTGAGTAGTGCTTTTGAGAAGGAGAACCCGAGGAAACCCAACAGGTAAGATTTTGGAAAAAAGGTTCAATTTTTTTTAATCCGTATTAATTTATCTAGTCAAAATTTCACTCAGTTTGATTCATTATGTCTTAATTTAGATTATTGTCCTATATTTGATATTGATTTGTGATGGATTGATAGATTATGATACCAAATAATATAGATCATCCCCTTTTTCTATCTGATTGAGATGAGACTAAATAGATTTTAGACCTAAGCTGAAGATTGATTAAAATTGGCACTACATTAATCATGCACTTGAATTTATGAAGAATCCATAGGTTTCATTAGTGAAACTCTCGAAACGCATAGAAACATATCCATCGAGTAGTCTTTAACTACATTTCTGCTCCCTAACACCTGAAGGCTACCGTTTACATTTGCAAGAAAGAAGAAGAAAAAGCTAAAACCGACGGCCGCTTGATCAACCAATCATTTAGGAATAAGCGCCGGGTTACACTACCCTTAAATAAATTAATGTGATCTCTGCGAACAATATTAAAGACTGATATCACAATTCTTAAATTAGATCTTACCGTTCTTTAAACTTTACTTTTTTAATTCCGTCAAAAGAAACAACACACCGTCGCTGTGATTTCATCTCTTGATGTCGATCCTTCGAAACCCTAACCTTCAAAACTCTAAATTTTTAATTTCCTATTCTATTTCCTTATTTTTCACAACTTCCAAATTTTGGAATCCATTTCCATATGCACCTATCCTTGATTCTCCGTTATTAACCGTCATAACCCTTGTTCATTACGGAGTTAATCTATCTATGGGCTTAATTATTGTCTTTTCATAATTTCCTTTAATTTATGCCAACAATATACACCTACCATTGATTCTCTTCCTATAACCGTCCCATATAGTAATTTGTCAATAGACATTCAAGTTTAAGTCTTCGCCATTTTTAGATCGACCTGATTATGTCAACCCGAGGATCTTTCCGTACACATCCGTGATTGTGAATTTTGCCAAATTTACATTGCACATGAAACCAATCATCCATGATACCTTGACTTTTATTTTATCATCGTCTCGCCTTTCTGGATTCAACATCGCATTTCACTTGTCTCGTTTATAAAATATTTGAAAATGTCCATAACTTTTAAAGCAAATTTTTCAGGATTTCAGAGACTTTACACCATTTTGCATTACAGCCTTTTTGAAAAATGCTTCAATTGTATATAATTTCTAAATCTATTTCTTAACATTACTGCTTTTAAAAGGACAATCTTCCTATAGGATTAACTAACGTCTTTTTATAATGCCCTCCAACTCTTGTCCATAATAATATGCATCTACTATCGATTCTGTAATTATGTTCCTATGAACATTTATCAAAAGGCATTCAAGTTTATGTCTTCTCCATTTTTAGATCGACGTGTATAGGTCAACCTGTGACTCTTTTGATTGTACACGTATTTTCCCTTAGTTTCGTTATTTTTAAATGCATCATAAAGTTATTTTAAGCCTTTTCACTTGTCTCATTCTTTGAAACGACTTAACTATATTTTTTTAATCTAAATTATAAATTTCCGAATCTATTTTTTTATTATTACTACTTCTAAATTTCTGAATCCATTTCCATATAGTGCTATCATCGATTTTCTGTCTATAACTGTCTTAATCCTGATTCCTTACCGATTTAATCTACCCATGATTTTAATTATTGTATTTTTATAATGTCCAATTTTTGCCTATGTTAATATGCGCCTACCATTGATCCTCTTCTTATAACCATCCCATTATGGACATTTGTTAATAGGAATTCAAGTTCAAGTTCTCCCCATCATTAGATCGATTTGAATATGTCAACTCGGGGCTCTTTCGATTGTACACATTCGTGATCGTGGCTTTGGCCAAATTTATTTTACATACGTAACCAATCATTCATGATACCCTAATTTTTATCTAGCTTTTTTGGATATATCACATTTCACTCATCTCGTTTATAAAATATTCCAAATCGTCTTTAACTTTTAAAATAAATTTCTTTGGATTTCAAAGAATTCACACCATTTTGCATTTCAGCATTTTTTATTCATTAGAAAGGCTGCATTTTGAATAAGCTTTAATTGTATTAAATTTCTAAATCTATTTCTTAACATGACTGCTTTTAAAGGGGGCATACATTTTCACCTGTTTCGTTGACGCCGATTTTCTTAAATTTTAAATTTCTAAATCAATTTCCTTAAGCACACTATTTATAAATGCGCCATAAAGTATTTTCAAGTTTTTTCACCTCGTCTCGTTCTTTAAAAGTACTTGAATCTTATTTTTTAATCTAAATTTTAGACCTCTTAATCTATTTCCTAAACTTTACTACTTTCAATTTTCTAAATCTCCATTGATTCTCATGTCTATAACTATCTAAACTATGATTTCTTAGTGATTTAATCTTCTTATGGGTTAATTATTCTCTTTTTCTTATGTCCTCTGTTCCTTTGTATAAAAAATTATTATTGGTTAAATATAGTAAGGCAGTGTCTCACGTGAAACACACGTGAGCGCCGGCGCTAGTCTTTAATAGGATTAAATTCTATGGCAACGCCTCACGTGAAACACATGTGAGCGCTGACATGCAAAACACATGGGTGCCTATTGCAGTAAAAATTAAATTCTTTGGCTATGGCCCAAATTAAAGCGGGTCTGCTTGGGTAGAATTAATTTCTATTTTGAAAATATTTCCATAAATATTTCCTGTTAAACGGATCCGTTGGATCAAAGATCCAATGATGTCTAAAAATCATCAAAAGATAGAATTAAATTCTATATGGGAAAATATTTTCCTAATCTTTCTAAACAAGAAAAATTTACTATGTTAAACAGAGAACTATTGGATTAAAAATCTAATGGTGACTAAAAAATCACCGTTTGAATTAAAAAATAGAATTAAATTCTATGCATAGGAAAATATTTCCCTAATCTTGATAAAAACAGAAAAATATATTCCGTTAAACAGAAAATCACTGGGTCAGATCCAACTGTAGATAAAATTTCCCGAATAATTTTTGAGACTAATTAAATCAATTGGTATCTCTCAATAAGAGATTTTCTTAAAACCGATCAACAATTTGCCTTACCTATATAAAGAACCCGAGACTTTAACTCTCAATGAGAGAGACCTCCCATAAGCTTTGGCAGCTACAACCGAGAATTTAATTTTCTTGCTAAAGAAAAGTCCCTTCTCTTTTCAAAACCCTAGGTAAAAAAACCAGGATAAAAAACATCTCCTTTGCCTAGCATATGTAAATACAAGGGTTTAACCCTCCAAAAAGAACTTAGTTCTTTCTCTGCATCTGAGATCAGCAGGGGAAATCTCTCATAAGTTGAGAATTTAATTCTTATCGAGAAGATTTTGTTTTTCAGACTCGAGATCTAGGTGGAAAAAACTAGATTTGGGAAAAGAAATAAAAAAAAGATGGAAGTTACATTTCAGGAATTTAATTCCTCAGAAAACACGGTTTATCCCTTCAAAGAATTTAGTTCTTACAAAAAATAATAGAAGAACTTAGTTCTCAAAGAAAATCTGATCCCAGATCCTCAAAATAATGACCTTGATGATCGTTAATGGCTAAAACGCCATTAATAGAAGTTTAATTTCTTTTCAAAAGATAAACAGAGAGTAATCTCTAAAGGGCTCAGCGCCTCACGTGTTTCACGCGTGAACGCCCAAAAAAAAACTCAGCGCCTCACGTGAAACACACGCGAACGCTTAAATACTCAGCTCATGTGTTTCACATGTGAACGTTTAAAAACTCGGCGCTTCACGTAAAACACATGTGAGAGTCCAAAAACTCAGCGCCTCATGTGAAACCAACGTAAGCGCCCAAAAGATACTAAAGAACTCGGCGGCTTACGTGAAACATACGTGAGCGCCCAAGAACTCAGCGCCTCATGTGAAACACACGTGCGCGTCCAAGAACTCAGTGCTTCACATGAAACCAACGTGAGCGCTCAAAAACTAAACGCCTCATGTGAAACACACGTGAGCACTGAACAAAAATGCTTAGCGCTATATATATAGTCAAGAGACTAAGTGCTTAGCACTGCTGAATGAGGGAAAAAGCCCAGGACTAAGACTAAATTGGCTAAGTATCTGAAATTTCTTTGCAGCCGAGCCCATATGCTCTGTTGATGGATCTTAATAAAATTTAACGATTCTTAAATATATTTCTAAATTGATCTTATTCTCATACAAGACTAACGTATCCTAAGTTAAAATAAATTGAGCTCATACGTTCACATATATATTTAAGTTGATCCTAATCTAAAACCAGATTAACGGTTCTTAAATAAATAAAATATTTTTTGAACTGACGGAATATACTTCTTAAAGTTCAAACCCAAATCTAATATATACGGATTTGGACTAATTTGCGCTCTATGGGCATAAACAAGTCCGTATACAATTCACGGGCAACCAAAACAAAAAAAACATAACAGGACATGAAGTGACCTGCCGGAGTAAGAGAAAATTGTTAATGTAACTAACTGCAGGGGCTTGCGCCTGCATGGAAGAGTGTCCCCACAATAAAAAAATCCCTAAAAAATGAGAGGGAATCTGAAGAAACCTGCTACATCGATCACATCTATCCAAACCTTCGATATACGGTGCCATAAATCAAATTGGTATTTTCGGAAAGGTGGATGGATATATGTCCAAATAGCATCTGCTCCCAAATTTAGGTTAGACGTCCCAACGTTTCAGTCCAGTCTTCGGCGGTAAACAGATTCTGGCACGCCCGGTGGGACATTTTTCTCTTTCCACTCCACACTTCGTGTGTCGTGTTTCACGAACAAAATCGTGGTAAGCTATGCGAGATACTAAAACTTGGTGCTTCGCCTCCGTGCAGAATCAATAGCTTATCACTGTACTTCCTGCAAAAGCAACTCACTCTGCCCCAACCTGAGTGACGTACGGGCCCAATGCGGCTTTCATCTTCTTAATGCCGGTAGGACAGGTCATGCAGGCCACTACCGGGCTATTCTTCAGGACCATGCTCCCATCCATGAGCTTTGGCGCCACAACGCCCCGAGAAGAAGCTCCCCGAAAGTCGGTCTTTGATCGGCTGGCTATTGAGACGGTTCCTATCAGCGAGCTGTCTAACTCTGAAGTCTCAGTTTTCAATAGGCTGAAGAGAAACTCAAACGGGCTTGTTAACAAGCCTGTGATTCCAGAAAGGGTTGCCTTAAAATGGCTATCCCTCCCTGCTCTTATCATACGCGAGGCCAACAAATGCGCTTCGCCACCAAGATGGTCGGTCTTCGACAGATTAGCCAACTTTGCTCCAGCTCCGCCAAAAGCGTCCGTCTTCAAGAGGCCGACACCAAGCGTCCCCAGCAACGCCGGAGGCATGATGAAGACGCCTCCAAAACTGAAGCAATTCCCGCTACACGACAAGCTCGACGTCGCCAATGGCGCCGAGTGAGACAAGCTGGGGCAACTTTCCCCCCGAGCTTACCCCACCAGCATCTATGGTGGATGTTGACGTTGCTGTTCCAACTAGGAACAACTTTGAACCGTTGAGGAGGCTGCACAAACACTTCCCAACGACGGTGCTAAAGAAATCACCCCCACCCGCAGAAGCTACAGTGCAGGCAAAACCGGAGCAACCTTATCAGCGGCTCCTCGCAAATTTATAGAGTCTGGCGGAAAGTCCAAGACCCGGTTCTTGATGAAAACGACGCTCGTCGACCGAAGAAATCTAACGTCCCACAAGAAAAGAGTGCTCCTCCCCATACAACGGGGGACTTATTATAAATAGATGCCTGCCACAACAGCTCCTCATGATCCTACCTCATAAGAACATTGAGGCCGAGAAAATTCCATCGCCAGCGGTAAAATCCAAAGGCGAAGGCTCCAAACGGCTCAAGTTGGGGGCATGACTATACATACGGTTTATACGGCCAACGGAAAAGAAAAGAGCCGTGCTTCTGTCAGTCATAGACCGTATACTCGGTCGCTGACAAAGGCTCAGGAGCAACAACAAAAGCTCCAAGAGATGCTGACCAAAATGCCAGCACTCACCGGGCCTAAAAAAAGTCCGGACAAAGAAACTGAACAGCGCCAGGAGCAAGAAACCGATACAGAGTTCTCACGATGAGTGATAGAGAAGAAAGATAAGGAAATTGCGGAGCATGCTGCTAAAATAAAGCAGATGGCTCTTCTTTTTCAAGATATGGTTGGAATGATAATCCAACCAGAATCACCGACTGAAGATCCTCCGGTGATCATCGAAGATGATAGAGGGGAAACGTCAAATCCTTCCAAGGCCTTTTGACGGCCAAGGAGGAGACGATCTCCAAGGCAGCATTGGATGATTGCATTGCTTAGCAAATTAGAGCTCACCAGGCCAATGAAGCTGCTATCCAAATCGTTAAAACTAGACGACCATATCCGACCTGGTATGACCAAATAAAGTACCCGCCGGGACTTGCTATTCCAAAGTTTCACGTATATAAAGGAACGGGGAATCCTTATCAGCATGTCGCACAGTTTAGAGCTCTGTGCGACAATACAGGAGGCGACAACAAACTGTTGCTTCGCCAATTCGTCGGAAGCTTATCAGAAACAGTTTTCGAATGGTACTCGGAGTTCCCAAATGACTCCATGAAAACCTTTTCTAAAATGGAACCGCTCTTTACGCAAAGGTTCGCTAGTGCGAGCGAGCGCACTCCGATCGCAGCGCTGATCAATGCCAGGGTTAAGCCAGGTGAAACGTGGGTCCAATATGAGATCTGGTGGCCAAATCTATGGTCTAAATGCGAACAGTGCATTGAGAAGTCTCCGGCTGTGGGAATGTTTATTGGGACTATTGATCCTGAGTCAAACGTGTTCAGGTACATGACCTTCAAGCCCACCACGTTTCAAGAGCTGATTGATAAGTTAGCGCAGATGGATCAGTTGGTCAAGATCCTTCCTCCTCAAGCAAGGATCCTCAAACAATAACAAAGCCAAAGGGAAAGCAGCCTTTGTTGCCAACACACGGCAACAACCGGGCGGTCCGATGATGATTCGCTCCTGGCAATATTCCAGTTGCAGGGACGGTGATACCGAAATTAGGATCAGATCCCAAGTTCCTGACTCGTAATAGAACTCAACATGTCAAAAAAAACCGAAATGATTGGGCAATCGCGACTTCCGTGAGAAAAAAGCTGAAAAGATAGAGCATCGTGGAAATATAAAAAAAAAATTTATGCCCTGCAAGTAGGTCTATACTGACTTTTGTATACAATTCATGAGCACAAATGAAAGAAAGGGAACCATAATTTCCCACCATACATCGTCAAAAGAAGAACCGAGTCTTAATGGCACATCTACAGCCTAGAGACTATTTGGACGTCCCTCTTACTCCAGCAAAGTACAATCGCGATGTTAACAAGGACCCAAGTTCGAATAAAAGTGGAGTGACAACATATTCCTAGCTCCACATCTCGATGGCAATATCTACAACCTAGAGATCATCTCGACGTTCCTCTAAATTCCAGTAGGGTGCGGACGCAACTATCAAAAGAAGTTGGAGCAATGTCATATTTCTAGCTCCAGATCTCGATTGCTATACATATAACATAGAGGTTATATGGATGTTTACCCTATTTTAGCAAAGAATCGGTACGACACCAAAACAAAAAGCGAAGTGACGGCATATTCCTAACTTGGTCTTGACGGCAAGCCTAGAGACCATTGGATGTCGTCCCATCCCAGAAGGGTGCGGTTATGACTCATCGGGGCTTCAAATTAAGCCTACCCTCAAGTAAAGCGCCACAGCACTACCCAACGCATGATCTTCCGATGGTAATACAGATATTCTAACCAAAGAATATTACTTGAAAACGTCTTGTCAAGCCTCCAAAAGGAACAAAGACATGACAGACGCGACGACTACTCGAACAACAACCCAAGGGATGGCATATCGAGAATATATCAGCCAACACGACGGTACAATGGACTTGAACCTAGTACCACAAATCTAACGGACCCTTATTAAAAAGGGGGTTATTTATATTTAACGTTATGACAAGTTCACCTATAAACCTAAGGGAAATGTGAACTTCTCCTTCTCCGCTCTCCCCCTTCGCCTTTTGCCCTATTGATAATCCTTCTTTCTTTACTCTATCACTGACACAAGGGATACAATGTAGATCTGTGGAAAAAAATGAAGAACTAAGCTTCAAGAAATAGAGCTAAGCTCTCAGGGAAAATAAAATTCTCAAGGAAGAAGAAAAGATGGATGGAGGCGCAGCTGTCGTCTAGAGCTTGAAGACCTATTTAAAGTAGTAGAGGTCGGTTCAGATTCCCCGAATCCCAAGGCGGATCAGATGGCTCAAAGTTGGACACCGTTGTACTCACGTGCAAGCCATGTGAGAACAACGGTGGGGGGCATTTGTTCTCTTGTATAAAAAATTATCATTGGTTAAATATTCTAATAAGGCAGCACCTCACGTGAACACACATGAGGCACGTGAGCGCCGGCGTGCAAAACACGTGGGTGCCTATTGCAGTAAAAATTAAATTCTTTGGCTACGCCCATGTGCATAGCATGTGAGCGTCGGCGCCTAAATTAAAGTGGGTCTGCTTTGGTAGAATTAAATTCTACGTGGAAATTTTTTCCATAAATATTCCATGTTAAACAGATCCGTTGGATCAAAAATCCAATGATGACTAAAAATTATCTAAAGATAGAATTAAATTCTATATGGGAAAATATTTTTCTAATCTTTCTAAAAAAGAAATATATACTATGTTAAACAGAGAACCATTGGATTTTTGATTAAAAATCCAATGGTGATTAAAAAATCACCGTTTGAATTAAAAGATAGAATTAAATTCTATGCATGGGAAAATATTTCCCTAATCTTGTTAAAAACAAGAAAATATATTCTGTTAAACAGAAAATCACTGGGTCAAAGATCCAACGGTAGATAAAATTCTTCGAATAATATTTGAGACCAATTAAATCAATTGGTATATCTTAATGAGAGATTTTCTCAAAACTGATCTCCTTTACCTATATAAAGGACCCGAGACTTCAAGTCTCATGGAGACAGACCCCCATAAGCTTTGGCAGTTGTACAACTGAGAATTTAATACTCTTGCTGAAGAAAAGTCCCTTCTCCTCTCAAAACCCTAGGTAAATAAAAACAAAGATAAAAAAATATCTCATTTGCCTAACATATATAAATACAAGGGTTTAACCCTCCAAAAAGAACTTAGTTCTTTCTCTGAATCTGAGATTCACAAGGCAAATCTCTCATAAGCTGAGAATTTAATTCTCATCGGGAAGATTTTGTTCTTCAGACTCAAAATATAGGTGGAAAAACTAGAGATGAGAAAAGAAATAAAAAAGATGGAAGTTACATTTCAGAAATTTAATTCTTCTGAAAACAGGATTTAGTCCTTCAAATAACTTAGTTCTTATAGAAAAGAATAGAAGAACATAGTTCTCAAAGAAAATCTGATCTCAGATCATCAAAACAACGACCTTGGTGATCGTTAATGGCCAAAACGCCATTAATAGAAATTTAACTTATTTTCAAAGGATAAAACAAAGAGTAAATATCTAAAGGGCTCAGCGCCTCACGTGTTTCACACGTGAACGCCCAAAAAGAAAACTCTGCACCTCACGTGTTCTACACGTGAACGTTTAAAAACTCAGCGCCTCACGTGAAATACACGTGAGCGTCCAAAAACTCAGCGTCTTACGTAAAACTAACGTGAGCGTCAAAAAAAAACTTTTGCGAGCACCGAACGCCCGTAAAACCCAGAATACGGTCCAATAACCTAAACTAGCTAATTAAGAGTGCAACGGTTGAGAAATTACAACTTTTGTCGCGTATCCACCCAGTTGTGGAAGACCCCTCCAAGCTTGTAGCCGTCGGGACCGCGTTTGAAAATTGACCACCCTCGCCGAAGACAATTCACCCGAGGGAAACCGGAAGATGCTCTAACCGATGATCCAGACTTGCTATGTGTGGATGGTCGGTGATGTAGGAACATTTTACCAAAGTTTTCTCTCTAGAATCCATGCTAAAAAATAAGAGCAAGAAGGAGAAGGTGTGTATGAAGCTCATGAAGCATGAAGAGAATGAAGCATCAGAAAACAAAGAATTAAAAAGAGAATGACTAAGTAAATCACAATCATGATGCAATAGTGCACCAATGAATGCACATCACTATCCAAGCCATTCCTCTTTATTTTTGTAGCCATGCTTCATGCCACCTCATTACCATCTCATTTTCCATTTATTTTTCTAAAAAGAAAAAACAAATATGAGGTGTCCTTCTAGAAGCATTTCCGTATAAATACAGAATACTTCACCTGGTATATGTATCGCTACATATACGCGTATCCGTATAAAAATATGGATAGCACCAAAGAGAATGAATAGTGAACAATAATACTAAAATATATGTATCAAAATACATATATAAATTATTAAATTAAAACTTGATTTAATAATCCGGCTTAATCCTAAGCCGGCTAGTATTATCAATCGTCCGATTAAAGTCTGTGTATCCCGTACACGTATTAAATCGGACCCTTGTACCAACGTACGGCTCCTACATCTGTCACTTGAACCTGGAAAACCCTCTATGTGTGACTCTAAAGACTCGACAATACGCCGGCAGTGGGTTTAACCATAAGCACGTCAGTGGCACTAGCTGTACGTAATGGCTACCCAGGTACTTGTCGAAAGGGGGGTCGACAATCAAGTGCGTCCTTACCCTACTGAGCTTGAATGTGGCAATCTCCGTACAGTCCGGTCTCTTCGTCAAAGAGTATCGAATGTCGGGTCTAGGGGTGGATAACATCAGACCCCTACTAACCCGATAAGTCGTGTCTGAGTCAAGCTCATCACCAGCAGAGATACTATCGATCAACTATCAACAAATCTCACCTACTGTGGCGTTGGATTTCTGGTGATAGCCAACTGAACACAACGCGACGTCGATTCCTAATACCAGGAGAGACGAATCCCCGACAGTCGACCACTGCCTCTATGTGGTTCGGAACTGTACCCAACTAAAACCTATTTGCACGACTCCTTTGAGCCGTTGTAGGATAGTAATCAAAGTACAATGAGAACTCACACGAGACAAATGGCGACTTCAGATCAAAGGACCAAGCTATACTCATGCCACCTGAGAACTTCCATCTGACGATAGACATAATACCATATCTAGAAGTTCTCGGCGAGTCCGTCCAGTGCACTCATCTCCAGTGAGCACCTGTATACTATCATAGGTGACACAACATAAATGACTTGTGAGACCGGCCACCGCCCTCTCATCGGGGTCTAAAAGCGTATACACCAGCCCACTCCGGAATATCGATGCCAAGTCTCGATACTCCCACGACTAGGGACATTTAAGGATGTGCTTATGGACAACCCGGTTCCCACATATATGATCGCCATCATAATGCTGGTTGTCAAGCAATAACCCTATGGGTTTTATCAATGATGAAGACAAACCAGATAGCGTACTGTCATCTTGAGTAAGACTGTTATACCTGTATAGGTCCTCCCTCAATTATCATAATCGTCTACTTGCGATCACAATAATTGCCTTGAGGGCACTATATCCAACAAGACATCTCAGTCCAGTTTTCGGCGCTAAACATCGTCCAACTCGTGTCCACAACAATATGCACTTATCTTTGATTCTGTAAATATGATCCTATCACCGTCCTATGGACATTCATCAATAGACTTTCAAATGCACGTCCTCTCCATTATTTGATCGACGTGAATATGTCAATCCTGTGACTTTTCGATTGTACACGTTCATAATCCAATACTTCTGTTCCTATAACCGTTGGTCCTTTGAACATTTATCTAAAAGCATTCAAGTTCAAGCTATCTCCATTTTTTGATCGACGTGTATGTGTCAACTCGTGACTCTTTTGATTATACACGAATTTTTCCTTAGTTTCATTATTTTTAAATGCACAATAAAATTATTATAAGCTTTTCTCTTATCTCGTTCATTAAAATAATTTAAATCAATTTTTTATTTTAATTTTAAATCTTTGAAACTATTTCCTTATTATTACTACAAAATTTCTTGACTCATTTCCGTATGGACCTATCATCGATTCTCCCATGTATAACCGTTTTAACCCTAATTCCTTAGTCATTTAATCTTTCTACATGCTTAATAATTGTCTTTTTTTATAAATGTTATCAAACTCGTGTCCACAACAATATGCACTTACCATTGATCATGTTTTTATAACCGTTCCTCTTATGGACATTTATCAATAGACATTCAATCCGATTTTGTTCCCGTAACCGTCGTCCACTAGACATTTAAACTCATGTCTTCTCCCTTATTTGATGGACGTGACTATGTCAACCCGTGACTTTTCAATTGTCCACATTCATGATTCTTTGATTCTGTTCTTATAAAATGTTGTTTAATAGACATTTAAAGTCAAGTCCTCTCCATATTAGATCGATGTGACTACATCAATCCGTGACCTTTCGATTGTACACATTCATGATGCATTGATTCTGTTCCAATAACCGTTGTCTTATGAACATTTATTTAAAGGCATTCAAGTTTAACCTTTCTCCATTTCGAGACCGACGTGTATATGTCAACCCGTGATTCTTTTTATTGTACACGCATTTTTCCGTAGTTTCAATTTTTTAACTGCAGTATAAAGTTATTTAAAGCCTTTTCTCTTGTTTCGTCCTATAAAATGACTTAAATCGATCTTGTATCTAAATTTTAGATTTCCAAATCTATTTCCGTATTATTCCTACTTCCCAATTTCTGAATCCATTTCTATATGCACCTATCATTACTAATTTACTCTACATGCATGTTTAATTATTGTATTTTCATAATGTCTTCAAACTCGTGTCTACAAAAAATATGCACTTACTATTTATTTACTTCCTATAAGTGTTCCTCCCATGTACAATTATGAATAGACTTTCAAGCTCAAGTCCTCTCCATTATTTGATCGACGTGACTATATCAACCCGTGACTTTTCGATTGTACACATTCATGATCCACCGATTATGTTCCTATAACCGTTGTCCTATTTAAATTTATCAAAAGGTTTTCAGGTTCAAGTCCTCTCCATTGCTAGTTCGACAAATGCAGTATAATTGATTTACTCTGAAAGGTCATGGGATTGATCCTATGAATGAAGCAGGAAAGAGTCAATATTCGGCCGCGAAACCTTTATTTATTGGATTGCAATATTTTCTTGATTCAAAGTAAAAAAAAGGTTTCGTTATAATATAAAAAAGAAGCATTATCTAGAAATATACACATATGGCCATATATACAGCTTCCTATGTAATAAATGAATATCAATAAATCCCATTACTTAGTTTAGTGTATTAGTTGTTAAATACATGTGTATCTGTAATATTATCGAATCCTTTCATTCGCGAGGAGTTGGATGAGAAGAAACTCTCATGTTCAGTTCTCTAGTAGAGGTGGGATTAAGAAAAAACCAAGCTATTTCACTTGTCTTGTTCTTTAAATTGACTTAAATCTATTTTTTAATCTAAAATTTCTGAGTCTATTTTCGCAGTATTACTATTTTCAAATATCCGAATCTATTTTCATATGCACATCGTTGACACTCATGTCTATGACTGTCTTAATCCTGATTCATTACTGATTTAATGTACCTGCGGGCTTAATTATTGTCTTTTTATAATGTCATCAAACTCGTGTGCATAAAAAATATGCACCTACTATTAATTCGGTTCTTATCCGTTTCTCATGTGGACATTTATGAATAGACATTGAAGCTCAAGTCCTTTCCATTATTTGATCGACGTGGCTGTCAACTCGTGACTTTTCGATTGTACACATTCATGGTCCACTGCTTATGTTCCTATAACCGTCATCCTATTGACATTTATCAAAAGGCATTTAAGTCCAAGCCGTCTCCATTATTGGTTTGACATGTATAACCATGACTAATTTGATTGTACACATATTTCTCGTTAATTTCACTATTTTTAAACGCACCATTACTGCCCTCCTTTGGACATTTGTCGATAGACTTTCCAATCCACGTTCTCTCCATTATTTAATCGACGTGTTTATGTTAACTCGTGACCCTTTCGATTGTACACATATTTCCCCTTGAGTTCATTATTTTTAAATGCACTATTATTTCCCTCCTATGGACATTTATCAGTAGGCTTGCAAATCCACGTCCTCTCCATTATTTGATTGGTGTGAATATGTCAACCCGTGTCCTTTTCGATTGTACCCATTTATGATCCAGTTTTGTTCAAGTAACCGTTGTCCTTATGAACATTTATCTAAACACATTCAAGTTTAAGAGCTTTCCATTTTTAGATCGACGTGTATAACCTGTGACCCTTTTGATTGTACTCATATTTTTCCATAGTTTCACTATTTTAAGTGCACTATAAAGTTATTTTAAGCCTTTGATCTTGTCTCGTTCTTTAAAATGACTTAAATCTATTTTTATCTAAATTTTAGATTTCCGAATCTATTTCCGTATTACTTTCAAATTTCTGAATCCATTTCCATATGCACCTATCATTGTTTGTTATGTTTACGACTGTCTTGATCTTGATTCCATACCGAATTAATCTACCTACTGGTTTAATTATCTTTTTCATAATGTCCTCAAACTCGTGTCTACAAAAAATATGCACCTACTATTGATTCGCTTTCTATAACCCTGTCTTTTATGAATATTTATGTATAGATATTCAAGCTCAAGTTCTCTCCATTATTTGATCGACGTGATTATGTCAACCCGTGACTTTTCGATTGTACACATTTGTGATCCATTGATTATGTTCCTATAACCTTCTTCCTATTTATCAAAAGGCATTCAAGTTCAAGTTCTCTTCATTATTAGTTCGAAGTCTGTATGTCAACCCGTGACTTTTTCGATTGTATAAATATTTCCTTTTAATTTCACTATTTTAAATGCATTATTACCGTCCTCCTATGGACATTTGTCAATAAACTTTTTAAATCCACGCCCTCTTCATTATTTGATCAACGTGTATATTTCAGCCCGTGATTCTTTCGATTGTACACATATTTCCTCTTAATTTCACTATTTTTAAATGCACTATTTCCGCCATCCTATGAACATTTATCAATATACTTTCAAATCCACGCCTTTTCCATTATTTGATCGATGTGAATATGTCAATCCGTGACTTTTCGATTGTAATCCAATGGTTCTGTTCCTATAATCGTTGTTTTATGAACGTTTATCTAAAGGGATTCAAGTTCAAGTCCTCTCTGTTTTTTGATCGACGTGTTTAAATCCATGACTCTTTTAATTGGACACATATTTCCCTTAGTTTCACTATTTTTCAATGCACTATAAAGTTACCTAAAGCTTTCACTTGTCTTGTTCTTTAAATTGTCTTAAATCTATTTGTTAATCTAAAGTTTTAATTGCCGAGTCTATTTCCTTATTATTACTACCTTCAAATTTCTGAATCCATTTTCATATGCACCTATCATCGATTCTCTTGTCTATGACTGTCTTAACCCTGATTCCTTGGTGATTTAATTTACATACGGGCATAATTATTGTCTTATAATGTCCTGTATCCATAAAAAATATGCACTTACTATTGATTCGGTTCTTATCCATTTCTCCTATGAACATTTATGAACAAATATTCAAGCTTAAGTCCTCTCCAATATTTGATCAACATGACTATGTCAACCCAGGACTTTTCGATTGTACACATTCATGATCCACTGATTATGTTCCTATAACTGTTGTTCGCACCTGTTTAAGTGCATATCCAAATCAAGTGCGCACTTGAGGGACTTAGAATAAGTCTAAAGGTATGTGTGTTCATCATTGACATTCGAATTTTGCAGAAATTCCAAAGTGCGAAGTGCACGCGCAAAGCACGTGCGCATATGCTTGTTATATTTGGTATATCCACGTGTAAAGCATGTGCGCATATGCAAGGTGCGCGTATGTTTAAACGAGCAGTCAGTGGAAGGACATTCATTGGATGTGAAATATTCATTAGACAACAATAAAAAACATGTATTTAAATGAACATTTTATTCCACGGAAAAAAGATCATCAAACACGGGATCGGCACTACAGGGATTAGTGGAACAATATACAAAATTCTTTAATTCTCTCTCGCCCCGCTCTATCATGTCAAAGCGACGATTCTCGTGAAAAGTGGCTTCCCACCTATCAACGCCGTGCTCGTCGGGAAAAGAAGACATGACAGCCCACTAAGCGCGTATCTGACTCAACAGGTGGACGGATCGGTCCCTTAAAGGCTTCGTGACCCGACCTGCCTTCTGGAAGCAGTCGATCTTGTCCTCCGCCGCGTCGAGCATCGATGAAGTCATCTCCGCCGGGTGAGAAGGAACGTCGTCGAGAACGGCGAGAAAAATCATGCGAAGGCATATAGAGTCGGCGGGAAGAGGAGATCCCTTGCGGGCCATAAGTTCGTACATCACTGTGTCACACTGAGCATCCGTGTGACCAGGGTTTACTAAGCGTGCAGCAAAACGGGGAATGGTTTCTTCAATGGGTACCTCCTATGGCTGTCGAAGAATGTACGGGCGATTGCAAGCTATGTTCCTTTCTCCGTGGATGTGAAGCGGTAGGGGATACTTTAATTTATAAGAAGCGGTCAAGTCTTGGCACAGAAAATATTGCATGTCATTAAAATGAGAACAATTCTTAAGCCTTTGACCAATGAAAAGTGCTGAAAAAGAGGTTGACAACCCTGAAAATCACGAGTCATTGGTTCACGCATCATAGCAAGTGTGCACTTGAATAATTCTGAAGGCATGCGCGTTTGTATATGTACGCGTATGAAGGTTAATGAATAACACGTGAGCAGCACATGTGCGCATCATTGCCACTCATACTTGACGGAAGTCATTAAGTACGATGTGCACGTTCAAAGCACGTGCACATATGCTACCCACAGGCACGTACAAAACACGTGCGCATATGACAAGTGCGCGTATGTTTGCCATATGCATGTGCAACGCACGTGCACATTGCGCACTTAACCAATAAATTTGGGATCTTCTTGACAGGAATAAAAGGCAACCGATTCTTAATTAACAGGAAAATATTCTGTTGGTCAAAGACCTTAACAAACTGATCTGTGGATCAAAGATCCAACGGTGCACATGTCACCCTTAATTGATATAAATCAATTAAATCTTTTAAATCAATCTAAAATCAAATTGGAATCGAAATAAAATCAAAACAAATCAAACAAATCATAATTTCTTCTCTTCTATAAATGGGAGCCTCATATGAAGAAATCAGAGTCTCGAAAACCCCCATAAGTTTTGGACAAATTTCAAGTCTTCATCCGTGCGCAAGGTAGAAATAAAGAGAAAAACTTTTCTGTTCCTCCATTAAAAAAGGCTTACTTTTATACAGAAGCTTTTGCTTCTTTTCGAATCCATTGATTCGCTATAAAAGATCAGACGATCTTAAGGTCCGTCTCTCGTTCATAAAGTTTATACCTTTGCGAGAGATTAGTCTTAAGATCCAAGAAAATAAGACGCGCGCCATAAAATGCATGCATATGACTTGAAAATAAATAAAAGCCGAACTTTTGCTTCTTGGAAAAATAAAAGAAATGAAAATAAAACAGAAGCCATTGCTTCTTGGTAAAAGCTTCTGGTTTCTGATGGAAACAATCTCAAAGGCAGTGTTGGAAGACTATATTGCCCAACAAATCAAGGCTTGTCAGGCCAACGAGGCTTCAAATCTGCTTGTCAAAACTGGTCGACCATATCCGGCGTGGTATGACCAGATGAAATACTCACTAGAATATACGATCCCGAAATTCCATATATATAAAGGAACCGGTAACCCCCATCTTGTCGCGTAGTTCAAAGCTTTGTGTGGCAATACCGAAGGCGATGATAGATTGCTGCTTCGTTAATTTGTTGGAAGTCTATTAGAAACGGCTTCCGAATGGTACTCGGAGCTCCCAAGTGACTCTGTAAAAACCTTCTCTGAGATGGAGCTATTATTCACTCAAAGGTTTGCCAACGCGAGTGAGCGCACTCCAATCACTGCGCCGATCAATTACAGGGTCAAGCCAGGGGAAACATGGGTTCAATACGCGATCCAATGGTGAAATTTGTAGTCCAAATGCGAACAATGCATTGAAGAGTTCCCAGCTGTAGGGATGTTCATTAGGACTATCGATTCCTAATCGACCAGATCCCAATTTATGACCTTTAAGCCCACTACATTTCGGGCGCTGATTGATAAACTGGCCCAGATGGATCATATGTGCTTACGATCTTTCTTCTTCAAGCAAGGATCCCCGAAATAATAGGGTAAAGGGAAATCAGCCTTTGATGCCAATACACAACAAGGGAAAGCAGCCTTTGATGCTAAGCGGTCCGAAAGCAGCCGTACATGTCCGACCCTAGAAGAAAGGATGGGACGTGCATATTCATTCCCTTATGATAAGACCAGGAGATTGTTCAAGCTGACTATGCAAAATAATCTGATTATATTGGTTGAACCATGGCGACCCGCACAAGCTGGTGATGTTAATAACCCCAGCTACTGCCCCTATCACCGAGTAGTGAGCCACCCAATTGAGAACTGCCACGTCTTCAAAAACTGGGTAGAAGACCAATACCAGCAGGGCAAATTTGCATTGTCAGACAATTGGAGGGTAGATTCGTCCCAAAAGCATGCTCTCAATAAAGTGGATACGCAGGGGGCATCCTGCTCGTTCGTGGAAGAAGCTCCATGGGAAGTGTTCTTTCGGCAAAAACCAAAAGAATGCTGAAAGATCTACAAACATGCCCGGCGATCAAATGGAAAATCCCGTTTGAGCCCGAGATTATAGAAGGGTTGCCGAATCCGTGTCCCGCACCGAAAATCGCTGACAAGGGGAAAAGCCCCCAAGTCAAGTCTTCGAAATCTTCTAAGAAAAAGAAGAAGACTAAGAAGCCCGTGCAGCCTGCTGAAAATGTCGACAGACGCATTGATCTTCAGAAGTATATATAGACGCGCTGGAAGAATACAACCAGAAAGCATGTACACTAGTGACGCTCGAAGAATTTCTCAACCATATTCTTGAGGACAAGGACAATGCGATGATGAGGAAAATGACTGATCAAAGGAAACGGAAGAACGTGTAGCAAGCTACCATATGGACTCCCATTCATTCTTATATGATGATTCCCATTCATTCCTATACGATGAAGAAGTCCCGCCGGCGTTGGAAAGCGACATGGATGAGCTGGGGCAGAATCGGCATCAAAAACTCCGGAATTGCCAGAGGAAGACCGATTGAAAGGCTGCTGAAACAAGCTTTTCAAAAGAGCAAAAATCAGGAACGTGAGATGACCATATATGAAAAGGCCAAATAACAGCGTTTGAACAAAGAAGTGGCGGCAAGGACGAATCATAAAGCTCTCCGACCAAACCGAAGCATGCCTGCAAAGAATAAGATCAGGAACAAAGCTGAGAAAATGTTTGCCAAGGTCCTATCCATAGGGATGAAACTGTCACCCCTCATTATGTTTACTCCCAGGGTTCCGTACTTCGATTGAGGAGAGGGACACCTAAAATACTGCTTGTATCACCGGAGAATCGCTCATCCCATTAAGGAATGCAACGCCTTCAAGAAGTGGTGGTAAGGATATGTTACCCATAGAAAACACTTTAAGAATGAGAAACGCGAGGCTCGTGCTCATCGATATGAGAGCAGCGAGACGACAGTGCATAAAGAAGCAACTGGCAGTTATCATATGGTTAGTACCAGTTCAAAAGGGGAAAAATCTCAGGTTCTCACGTTCGGGAGTGATTCTGAGGATGAAATGCCCCTCAACCCTATTTAAAATCTTCGCATCGAAAAAAGAAAAGGAAAATGAGTACTGGAACATCCAGTTGCGTAACCGCACTCTACCTGAAAAGAACCTCGGACCCGCAAACAAGTGTTCGAAAAAAGATTAAGGGTAGGGGAAAATGCCCAAAGAGATCGCCCTTGATGAAGGGAATAGCAAGAGAGCTTGCCGCCAAGAACTTACCTAAGAAAACCAAGGTGGGCTATAACGTTCTTGCGCATTTGAGGAAAAATACCATCACAGTTGAGCATATTGGACGCCCTTCTCTTATCTAAAGAGGCACGGGACTTCTTGATCAAGGCCTTGTAAGAACTTGATCAGTTTCAAGCTTAGCTCGTGGAAGAGAAAATTAAGGACGGATTTGCAGAGGTCTACACGGCTGATATTACGTTCAACGAGGAAGATCTACTTTTTGGTACATGCGAGCACAATCGACCGTTGTATGTTACCGGGTACTGCCATGATATGGAAAATCCTCGTCGATAACGGATCCTCCGTCAATCTCCTCAATGTGATAGTGCTGAAGGAGATATGTATGAATGTTCAACACCTTGCCCGAGACAAGATTACTATCTCGGGGTTCGAATCGCAGTCATCACGGACGCTTGGGTTCGTAATATTGACGCTCCGCTTTGGGCAGCTCATCACTGACATCAAATTCCATGTCATTGACGCTAAGACTTGTTATAATGCTCTACTCGGCAGGATGTGGCTACACGAGTACGTCATTCTTTCTACGCAACATCAACGTATGAAGTATTTCAAGGATGGCATACAGTACACCGTCAAAGGAGAACTCAATCCTCGATAAATGAGGTGCGAAAGTATGTATATGCAAAATATTTTCAACTTGATTTCGAAGATACTGAAAGGTGCCACAAGCCGAAAAATAAGCCATAGAGTCGATCCAAATCTTGACAAGTTCCAGCCCATCCGCCTGCCAAGATATTATGCGGAGGGATTAAAGGAGCTATTAAAGCACCAAGGTGTGCCTCTCGAACAAACTGCTCACCAAGCCTAATTCTATAAATGGATTTAGGATATTTACAGGACTCAACAAAAGAAGCCCAATGGAAAGTTGGAAACAACTGGGCTGGGATATGTTCAGTCTAAGAAACGGGAGCAAATCTACAGCTGCCACACCATAAACAGCTCGAATGGAGAAGAATATGCTTCTCCAAGTAGCTATATCGTCGAACAAGAGCAAAATCTCGCTCGAAGAACCTCAAGTCTGTCGCTCGAAGAGCAGATTGACGGGATAATAAAGAAAGCTTGTCAAGCGAGCCAAGACAACCACAGTCGTGAAATGGCATTATATGAAAATGCCAGAAAGCGGCGTTTCAGTGAGCAATCAGTGGAAGAAGTAGATTATGATACTCTCCATCCACAGCCCGCTGTGTATCCCCGTGAAGAAGGAAAATCCCGAAGCAGAGACAAGGATAAGGTAACGATCGCAAGCAACGCTCAAGGACAACAAAGCGGTCTAAAATGCCTTTTAAACGAGGAAAGTTCGGTCGGAGCCTACTCTGAAATGTCGGGTTTAGATCCAAAGGTACACAAACTGGTAATTTCGCCAGAGATAAACCCAGTCAAGCAAGCACCAAGAAGAATGTGAACTCGAGATAAGTATCAATACCGAAGTCAAGAAATTAATCGACTCCGGTTTCATCCAAGAAATTCAATATCCCGACTGAATCGCTAATATCGTTCCGGTGATAAAGAAAAATGGGACGGTTTGGATCTGCGTGGACTTTCGGGACCTCAACAAGACATGTCCGAAAGATGACTTCCCAGTGCCCGTTACCGAGCTAATGATCGATAACACATCCATCCATGAAGTCTTCTCTTTTATGGATGGATCTTCAGGATACAACCAAATAAAGATGGATTCTTGAAACCAGAAGCATACCACCTTCTAGACACTGTTGGGCGGCACTGTTGGGCGTATTTTGCTACAAGGTGATGCCCTTTAGTTTGAAGAACGCCGAAGCCACGTACCAAAGGGTTATGACGAAGATATTTGATGATCTCATACATAAGATCGTCGAATGCTACATCGATGACCTCATGGTCAAAAACAAATCTCATGAGCACTGGGAGCATCTATGGATTGTGTTCATGCGTCTTCGGCAATATAATCTGAAGGTGAATCCTTTAAAGTGAGCATTTGAATCTCGTCTGGCAAATTCCTAGGCTTCATCATCCGCCACCGAGGTATCGAAATTGATCCCTCAAAAATCAAGGCAATTATGGAAATGCCCTCGCCAAGAACCCTCAAACAACTGCGATCTCTCCAAGAAAAGCTTGCATATATCCGGCGGTTCATAGCCGACCTCTCCGGAAAATGTCGCCCCTATAACCATCTGATGAAGAAGGGGACCCCATTCGTCTGGGATCAGAAATGTCAAAACGCATTGGAGGAAATCAAACAATACCTGCAAAATCCACCGGTATTTGCCGCTCCGGTTAAGGGAAAACCTTTTATCCTATATACAACAGCTCTTGAGGGTTCATTAGGCACGCTATAGGCACACGAGAACGATCAAGGGAAAGAGAGAGCTCTTTACTATCTAAGTCGAGTTCTCCTGGGGGCAGAAAGCAACTACCTCCTATCGAAAAGCACTGCATGGCGCTGATCTTCACAATAACGAACTCAGACACTATGTCTTGACGCATGAGGTCCATCTCATATCAAAGGTGGATTCTCTCAAGTATCCGATGTCAAAGGCTATATTGACGGAAACACTTGCTAAATGGGCCCTCTTACTGATGGAGTTTTCGATAACATATCAACCTCTCAAAGCGGTGAAAGGACAAGTCATCGCCGATTTTCTTACGGAACATCCGATACTAGCCGATTCTTTCCTAAACTGCGAGTTGCCGGATGAACGCGCATTCGACGCAGTCAAAAAAGAGAAAGAAGATGGGAGCTTTACTTCGATAGAGCATCTTCCATAAAACAACGAAAGAACACCTCTATAATCAAAGCTGGGGTGGGCCTTATTTTCATGAACCCTCAAGGAGAAATGTTACGTATGCTTTCTTCTTGACGGAGCCCAGGACTAATAATGAAGCTAAATACGAAGTTTTGATAGCCGGTTATAAGATAGCTATCGATATGAGAATCAAGAACCTCCTACTATATGGAGATTCTCAGCTGATTGTCAGTCAAGTAAATAGTGTCTATCAGACATGCAAACAAGAACTGATAAGGTATGGCGAAAGAGTGCGGCAGCTGCTGACCCAATTCCTTTCGTATATCCTGAAAAGCGTTCTGCCAACGGAAAAGAGCAAGGCGGATGCGTTAGCCAAGTTGGCTAAAGAATTGGCCGATGAAGACCTTGATGACATAAAGATCATTGTCCAAAACCGCAAGATCCTGGTGCCAGCAGATATACCTCCGGAAGTTCTGATGGAGCTACTCGAAGAAAAAGATGTTCTCCAAATAGAAAACGAAGAAGTTGGGGACTGGAGGGGAGCTTTTATTGACTACTTCAAATCCCAATGCACACCTGAAGATGCGTCGTCTAGACACCAGCTCATGAAACGAGCTCAGTCGTTCGCCTTCGTCAATGATACTTTGTACAAGAGATCCTTCGACCTTATATGGTTAAGATACTTGGGACCAAAGGAAGTAAAGAAAGTCGTCCAAGAAGTACATGACGGACTTTGCTGCTCCTATCAACCAGATCCAAAGATGAAGCTGATTATAAAAAGGATGGGCTAGTACAGGCCCATGATGATCCAAGACTACCTTGAATATGCGAAGCGGTCACTCGTGCAAATACATGGGGACTTCATACATCAGCATCCAAATTCACTGCATCCGATAGTAACTAGTTGGCCGCTCGAGATGTGGGGAATGGATATAATCAGCCTTATCGAACCAGCGTCATCCAGAGGACATCGGTTTATACTAACAACCGACCATTTTTCTAAGTGGGCAGAAGCGGTACCGCTAAGGGAGGTGAAGACGAAGAATATTCTCCACTTCCTCAAAACTCATGTCATTTACCGGTTCAGAACTCCACGACGAATAATCTCGGATGATGGACTTTCCAACAAAAGTCACAAAATAAGCCGCTTCGCACAGCAACACAAGATAGACTAGAGATACTCCTCGATCTATAATCCTCGGGCCAAATGATCTAGCTGAAGCATTCAACAAAAGATTATAAAGAAGACGGTGTCCAAGAACAAGAAAGACTGGTACGAGAGGCTGCATGAAACTCTTTAGACGTACCGAAAAACATTCAAGACGACCATAAATACAACACCATATGCGTTGGTGTTTGGCACTAAAGCAACACTTACGAGTGGCGGTTTAATACGAGTTGATGGATGAAGAAAATGCTCATTTTAGGCTCGAGGAGCTTGATGCTTTCGATGAAACACGTCTTATACCACAGCAAAATCTGGAAGCTTAAGGTAAGGATGACGCGATCATATGAAAGACTAATCAGGCCGACAACATTTCGCCAAAGCGAACTCGTGATGGTTGATAAAAGACCGATGATTCCCAATCGTGCAAAACAGGGGAAGTTCAAGTCAAACTATGAAGGCTCGTACATCATAGATAAAGTCTACCAAGATGGAGCTTATCAAAAAGTACTTTGCTTGAAGAGTTGCGACTTAGGTCAATGATAGATGACGACGGCGACTGTGTCCGCTTGCTATCTTCTTAAGTCAAAATTCTGAAAGTCGTATGCTCCGCATTATACGATATTGGACCACTACATCCTTAAACTGGTATTGGACCGAAATGTCCTTAAACTAATATTTGTCCCAAACACGGGAATGTTGGACCATTACGTCCTTAAACTGATATTGGATCGAAACGTCCTTAAACCGGTATTGGACCGAAATGTCCTTAAACTAATATCTATCCCAAACACGGGAACGTTGGACCGAAACAGCCTTAAACTAATATGTTACCTTACATATTCTTCATGTTATACATGATGATGGACCGAAATGTCCCTAAACGGGCATAAACAATCCATCTCTCTCTCAGGTCCCATCGGCAAGGCTAATGCCTGAAGTCCCCACCGGCTTGGAAGCTCTACTAATGATGTACTCTTTAAAAAAATGAGATGAGATAAATAATATCATTTCTCATGAAAAGTGCTTGAATAAGGGTAGAGGAAATATACTGGTCACCGCGAGCGCCCGTATCTTTTCCGCTTTTCTTTCAGCCAACTGTTCGGAGGCAGATAGCGCCGCCTGAAGAATAGCATAGTCATCCTCGGCTGCTAACTCTACCATGGCCGTCACAAAATCAACATCTTCCGCAGCTTGTGTTTCTGGGAAGATGGTATCCATGTTCGTCCCGTGCTCTTAAATGCAGTCCGTCATAGAGACTTGGCCGTCTTGGTCTGACACGGTCTTTCGTTTCTTTGCGAGAGCCCGTGACAGCTTGAAGGACCCTCTTCTTTCTTAATGGTGCCCCCGGCCGGCGTTTCCCGATTTCTGAATTGGAGAGTGAGTCGGCTGCGGTGACATCTCCGATGGATGACCTTGCTTCCGGTTCAGGGAAGGACTATCAGCAGGCAAAATGCCGCCAATATGACATGACCTGCCGGAAGATCGAGAGGCAATATGCGATGAAGCTCGCTTCCTACCGGCGACTATCCTCTTCCTGGTGCCAGGAACAGTTTCTGGTTACACGCCTCCGAAAGCTCAAGCTGTCCCGAGTTCCCGAACAGCGGGAGAAACTATCGACGTCCTTTCTCGAGGCAAGAAAGGACGAATGACAGACCTTGGTCCCGAACAGCGGGAGAAACTCCGAAAGCTCGCTTCTCGTGGTCGATGACCCCAGCCATAGATGATGAATACCATGATCGGAAAGCCAATAATAGTCGAGGAACACGGTCCGGATCGGGAATTGCGAAGCGAGATCCAGCGTTCAGTCTCATAAAGTGGTGAATGACGTTCTTCGCAGACTCCATAAAAGCGGGTTAGCAACGGAAAGCTTGGAGCGGAACGCCTTGGTCATACCCAAATTGCCAGGAGAAGCGATGAGGGCTATATAGCCTGTAGGCGACATCATTGCTCCGTCGGTACACCGGGAAACCGGGTCGGATCGAATAAAGATAAGCGATAACCCTATTTGACAAGCTCAAATTATCCTCTTGATATATATAGCAGGGGTTGACTGGTGGGGTGATGCCTCACAAGCACCAATCATCAAAATAGATTTGCCTATGCTCTCGGAGATTGAAGGGGTAGAGGCACAGCCGGTGGATGTCTTTGTTTGGTTTGACCCTTGCAGCCTCGACGAGTTTCATCACCATGGGAAATAGACCCATGTCAAAGAACATCGGTTGTACACGCTCACTGTACGTCCCGTTTACATGCAGGTGGATCCATGCGCCGAAATAGTGCAGCGACATGTACACATGCTCCTCCTCTGGGTCTGAGGTGGCCAATTCGGTGAGTCCCTGATGTAAGAATGTAACCTGGCGATACCGATGGCCAGCCTTGCACCGGAAGCTATGCGATCGGCGGGATAGAAAACAGAGGCCCGCATCAGTCTAGGATGAACAGGGATCGTGAACCAGCTCAATCATAGGCTTATGAAAGCTATAAAAGAGTTCTGATCGATCCCTGGAGCGGCAGTGTCCTTAAAATCATAAGGGGATGTGCTAGGATGGAAGTAGTCCTCCACCACCATGTAATTTCCCCTGCATGCGTAGACTAAAAGGGATTTCTCATGTTTGCGTGCCTGTCGTATCGGCCCTAAGGACATTTGGGTGCGCAAATCTAGCGATAAAAACTTAAAAGCAACCCCTTCTTCTCTAGAGGCATAGTGCATCTCCTCAAAAATGACTCGCACCTTCCTAAGACCCGGTCGTAGGAAAGCTATTGCATTGTTGTCCGTCAAATCCGCTGCAGCCGGGCCTGCAACAAAGACAAATTTATCACGGGGTACTACCTCCTCGTCTTGTTCTCCCGTGATTGGCAGCCCAAATATATGCTGGAATTCTAACAAAGAGATAGATGCCTCCCTGTCACACATCATAAAGGTGCTTGTCTGAAGGATTTCACCCACCAGGGCCCAGTCTTGGGGTACTCGAACAGTGAAGCATAGACCGCTCCATAAAGCCCGGTGCGCTCCAATAAATTTCTCTCCGTCGAAAAGATGAACCTGGCCTAGCCGACATAGCCGGCCAAATATTTCGGGATCCCACATGATAAGGTATTCTCCACAATATGGCCTCATCCTGTCTCATCTGACGTCCCAGAAGATCTACCGATGTCGTTGTCGTCACTCCTTACGTGGATGTCTGTAACCTATTGCAAGCTGTCTAGTTTTCCACCTCCGCCGTGAAAGCAGTTGTTGAAAGCTCTATGTACTGGATAGACCCTAAAGGATCAGAGGGCGCCTCACATTGAAAGCTAACCCGGCCCTGGACTATTATACCATCCAGCCCATAGATGTAGATATTGTTGCGGAGCATCGTGAGCTCGTATCATTTGAAAGATCTCTTGCTTTGTCTGTTCATTCGGACTCAAATTCTCCTGGCGTTCATAACCACGCCATTGTACCTGAAAGGCTAAAAGAAAAAAAGGACGTTAAAATCGCAATCATGAAGTATCTCGTGAATGACGAACTGTGGGAGTCTTAACTACGTAGTTAAGAAACTCCACAAGAATTCTTGGGCAAAATTGTTTAAAGTTTCTTTAAAATACTTAGACTAAAATGTTTAAGTTAAGGTCAAAGTCAAATTGTCCATAAGTGCGCAAATGACAAGCTAAGGGCAAGTGCGTGACCCATAAATGCACACTAAGCAAATGGATCAAGGGTAGAGATGCGCAACACACTTACCGCTCGAAATTTAACGAAGCAAAGGCTTCTAAAATATTCATTAGGCACGTGCAAAACATGTGCGCACATGCAAGGTGCGCATAAGTTTAAACGAGCAGTCAGTGGAAGGACATTTGTTGGAGGTGAAATATTCATTAGGCAACAATAAAAAACATGCATTTACATAAACATTTTATTCCACGGGGAAAAGATCAACAAACACGGGATCAGGACTACAGGAATTGGTGAAACGATATACAAAATTATCTAACTCTCTCTCAGCCCTATCTGCCTTGTCAAAACGACGATTCTTGCGAAAATTCGCTCTCCACCTATGAGCGCCCTGCTCCTCGGCAAAAAAAGACATGACAACCTGCCGAGCCCGTATCTGACTCAACAGGTGGACGGAGCGGTCCCTTAAAGGCTTTGTGATCAGACCAGCATCCTGGAAGCAGTTGACCTTGTCTTCTGCCGCGTCTAGCATCGCTAAAGTCATCTTCGCCGGATGAGGAGGAACGTCGTCGAGAACGGCGAAAAAGATCATGCAAAACCATATAGAGCCGGCGGGAAGAGGAGACCCCTTGCGGTCCATAAACTCGTACATCACTATGTCACACTGAGCATCCGTGAGATCAGGGTTCATTAAGTGTGCAGCAAAACGGGGAATGATTTCTTCAACTGGTACCATCCGCAGTGGGTAACTTCCTGCCCAACAACGCTGTGAAACTAAAGCCCTCGTCGCGAGGCGACCGAGTAGCTTTCCGCTCGGTCCATCCGCAGTGGGTAGCTTCCTGTCTAACTACGCTGTGGATCAAAAGCCCTCTTTACGAGGCCACCGAGTAGTTTCCTGCTCGGTCCATCCGCAGTAGGTAGCTTCCTGCCCAACTACGTTGTGGATCAAAAGCTCTCCTCACGAGGCCACCAAGCAGTTTCCTGCCCGGTCCATCCGCAGTGGGCAGCTTCCTACCCGACAACGCTGTGGATCCAAAAGCCATCCTCACGAGGCCACTGAGTAGCTTCATGCTCGGTCCATCCGCAGTGGGTAGCTTCCTGCCCATAAATGCTGTGGATCTAAAGCCCTCTTCACGAGGCCACCGAGTAGCTTCCTGCTCGGTCCATCCGCACTGGGTAGCTTTCCACACAACTACGTTGTGGATCAAAAGCCCTCCTCACGAGGCCACCGAGTAGTTTTCTGCTCGGTCCATCCGCAGTGGGTAGCTTCATGCCCATGTAGCTTCATGCCCATCAATGCTGTGGATGTAAAGCCCTCCTCACGAGGCCACCGAGTAGCTTCCTGCTCGGTCCATCCGCAGTGGGTAGCTTTCTGCCCATCAATACTGTGGATCCAAAGCCTTCGACATCGAGGCGACCGAGTAGCTTCCTGCTCGGTCCATCTGCAGTGGGTAGATTCCTGCCCTGCAAAGAAACGGATTTAAAAGTCCTCACGAGGCCTCCGAGCAGGAAACACTTATCTTGTTCTTTAAAATGACTTAAATCTTTATATCTAAATTTTAAATTTCCGTATTATTACTACTTCCAAATTTTTGAATTCATTTCTATATTCACATATCATTGATTCTACGTCTATAATTGTCTTAATCCTGATTCCTTATTTAATCAATTTACGGGCTTAATTATTGACTTTCCATAATGTCCAATTTTTGTCCACGTTGATATTCACCTGATTCGCTTCCTATAATCGTCCCATTATGGACATTTATCAATAGGCAGTGGAGTTCATCTAGCCTTTATGGATACATCGCATTTCACTTGTTTTGTTTATAAAATATTCGAAACAGTTTCCAACTTTTAAAGCAAAATTCTTAAGATTGTAAGGACTTTATACCATTTTGCATTTTAGCCTTTTTTATTTATTAGAAAGGCTGTATTTTGAAAATGCTTCTAAATCTATTTCTTAACATTACTACTTTTAATGGGACCATAAATTTTCACTTGTTTCGTTACTTAAAGTAATTAAGGCTATTATTCTTAAATTTTAAATGGCTAAATTTCAACTTGCTACCATGAACTACATAGGCAATTTCCACAAATGATACCATGAACTTTCAAAATGATGGATTAATACCATAAACTTTCAAAAGTATTAAAAAAAAACCGACGGCGTTAACGGAAAATTACAGAATTACCAAAATACCCTTCATATAATAAAAAATACTATATTTGCAAAAAAAAGAAGGGTGGTATCTGTTAATTTTGTAAATGCAAAATTACCCATTGCATACCATTCGGCAAGGAGGCCAATCTGTCGAAGAATAATTAAGGAGTTCAATCTATTGATGATGAGATGTGGAGTCACTAAGGCCGAGCTGCAAACAATTGCTCGAGAATCGAGCTCCAACAATATGTTTCATACAACGACTTATACAAATTGGTGGTTAAAGTAGAGAAACAATTGGCGGCCAAAAAGTGGCCGAGATAAATAATTACACCAACCGAGGAGGTTCCTCATTGGCTGGCAACTACCGAACAAAAACGTCTGAGATAAAAAAATGGCTGAATTTTAAAGAAAGACCGATACTAAACTTCGGCCAAAGAGACACCAGCGAGCTTGAACAAACTAAGCGGTTTTGGAGGAAGTAAGATGGGTAAATGCCAAAGATATGGGCATTACAAAGCCGAGTGTCCTAATTGACGAGCCGTAACAATAATCGAGGATGATGTTGTCGAAGAAGAAGATGAAGAAAAAGTGAAACCACCCATTTACGATAAGTATGATGATGAGGACACCGAATAGATTACTTATTATGATCATGGAGAATCCCTTGTGGTCAAGCGAACGAGGACGAAGATGGTTAGCTGCGGTATAACTTTCATACTCGATGTACGCTCTATGGGAAGGTATATAACGCAATCATTGATGACTGTAGTTATGAAAACCTCGTTGCTCGAGTGATGGTTGACAAGTTGCAATTAAAGACATAGAAGCGAGATAAAACTTATCAGCTCACTTGGCTTCGAAAGGGAAACGTTGTATCGGTCACCGAAAAGTGTTTGGTATCCTTTTCTATTGGCAAGAATTATTAGAATTCGTTGTGGTGTGATGTATAGTGCCGATGGAGGTGTGTCACTTGCTATTTGGTCGACCATGGCAATTTGACCGACGAGTGGTTCATGATGGGTACAAGAATACTTTTTTATTAAGGACGGAGTAAAGATCACTTTGCGGCTTTCAAAAATCGAAGGAGTGTAACAAAAACCCGGTTAGTAATTTCCTAAGTCATACCGATTTTATGGAGGTTGCTGAGGAAAGTGGTGAAATGTATGCTTTAATGGTGTTAGAGGATAATAAGGAACGCCCAAGCCATCCGCCGATCTTAGAGGGTCTTTTGGAAGAGTTTTCAGATGTCATGCCCGAAGACTTATCTGTTGGGTTGCCACTTGACCGAGATATTCAACATCACATCGATCCTGGAAGATTTACCAGCTGGGTTGCCACCTGACTGAGATATTCAACATCATATCGATCCCATTCCAGAAGCAGTCTTATGGAATAAACCGGCTTATCACATGACACCGAAGGAGCATGAAGAATTGCAATGGCAAGTTGAGGATTCGATACAAAAGGGCTACTTGAAGGAGAGTACGAGTCCTTGTTCAGTGTCGGCGTTACTTGATCCAAAGAAAGATGGATCGTGGCGAATGTGTATCGATTGCCGAGCTATCAACAAAATCATGGTAAAGTTTCGATTTCCTATACCTCGACTTGATGATATGCTGGATAATCATTCGGGTTCAAAGGTATTCTCAAGGATCGACCTTGAGAAGCGGGCATCACCAAATTAGGATTTGGCGAGGAGCTCTTGTGCTTGCACTTCCTGATTTTGATAAGGTGTTTGAAATTTGATTGTGATGTATCTAAATTAGTAATTGGTGGAGTATTAAGTCAGGAAGGTCGGCTTATCGCTTTCTTTAGCGAGAAAGTAAATGCTTCAAGAAGCAATTACTCAACTTATGATGTCGAGTTGTATGCTATTGTTCAATCTCTTCATATCACGAGACGTTGAAGTATATCAATAGTGATCATAAGTTGAATAGTCGGCATGGAAAGTGGGTTGCCAATATACAAAGGTTTGTTCCGTTTGTTATTCGGCATAAAGAAGGCCGGCAGAACAAAGTAGCTGATGCGTTGACCCGATGAGTTTCACTTTTGTCGACTTTACAAGCTAAACTTATCGGCTTTGAGCAATTAAAGGAATTGTGTAAGAAAGATAAAGATTTCGGTGAAATTTGGGAAAAATGCTATCAGGGAATTTTGAAAACTATGTGCTTGTTGATGAATTTCTTTTCAAAGAAAGCAATTAGTTGTGTTGAATTCCGATGTAATTATTTTGGAGAACCATAACGGAGGTCCGTTGTGGAGGTCTGGCAAGGCATTTCAGCCGAGACAAGACGACTGCTTTAGTGGAGGAGTATTTTGTATGGCCGAAATTAGCGAGAGATGTAACGAAACCCGTGGAGAGATGCTGAGCTTGTACATTGGCCAAAAGTCGATGGCAGAACACGGGTCTTTACATGCTACTATCGGTGCCCGAAGCTCCGTAGGAGGACATCAGCCTAGACTGTCTTGGGTTTTCCTAGAGCACAAAGAGGTATGGATTCAATCTTAGTTGTTGTCGAATAATTTTCAAAAATGGCACATTTTATTCCATGCAACAGAATGTTTGATGCCTCTCGAGTGGTCATAATAAATTTTAGAGAGTTTGTTAAGTTACATGGAATTCATAAGACGGCGACGTCGGACCGAAATACAAAGTTTGTTGGGCATTTTTGGATAATCTTATGACGAAAGATGGAGACACGGTTGCAATTCAGTAATTTACATCATCCGCAAACTGATGGACGGACTGAAGTAGTGAACCGAACATTAGAGAATTTGCTAAGAAGCTAAATAGGCGATAACAAGAAAAGTTGGGGGAGTCTCTGATATCACAAGACGGGTTTTCCTACAACCGATCGACTTCAAGGTCAACAAGGAAGAGTCTTTTTGAGATGGTGTATGGGAGAAATCCTAATAGTCTTGATCTTACGCCGATTCCTATCACTACGAAGTTTGTCGAGATGCCGACGACATGGCCAAATATATTAAAAAGATTCATCAACAAATTCGAGCCAAGTTAGAGAAGTCCAACCAAAAGTACAAAGCAGTTGCTGATAAGCAACGTTGATCAGCCGAATTGAAGTAGGTGATTTGGTGTGGATCAATTTTCAGCCCGATCTATTTTCTCGAGGTAAATTTGGAAAGCTGAAGGACCGAGCCGATGGACCATTCAGGGTGCTGGAAAGAATTGGTGAGAACACATATAAGATCGAGCTATCTTAAAGTTATGTAGTTTTGGTGATCTTCAATATTGCCGATCTAAAACGCTATGTTGAGGATCAAGGAGAGCCGGACTCGAGGTCGAGTTCTTTCCAATCCGGAGAGTTTGATCCAGAAGCGGGTCCCAAACCCGAATCCGAATAGGAGTTGGTTCCAAAAGATTTGGAAAGATTCGATAGAAGATTTGATTACAATTTAAATTTGAGATTTAAATAAGATTTGTTTCTATTTAATTCGTTTGGATCTAATTAGTTTAGGTTAGTTTTATTTTATTGTTTACTTTTTAGTTGAGATTTATTTCTTTTTGCTTAAGTTTTTATATTCCTATTTAAAAGATGATGAGAATTATTGTATCAAGGGAGTTGATTTGATTATTGAATAAGGGTTGCTTGTTAGCAAAGGAAAAGCCGCGGTTTTGTGTTTGAAGGCGAGACCATCATAACTCGTCCTTGGTTATTTTAGGGTTTTGATCATGTGTTATCTCTTGAGGGGGAGTCTAGGTTGCACGGACACTTCCAACGGGTTGTTGTATCCTTGCTTGACACGTTTCGGACACCGACACTTGTACGGTGCGTATCGGACGTGTTGTTTCTATGTCATATACATATAGTATGTGTTTTATGTGTATCATATACTTATAAACATAATTTTAGTATGTTATTAGCGTATAGCATGTTGGACTCGATAATTTTCTCTTGTTTAATGTTGTCATAATAGTCTGATATCTTATTTATTTTTATAAGATTATATATATAGTCGTGTCCCCGCATCCTAAATTTTGGGATTTTCCCGTGTCACCGTATCGCATCGTGTCGTATTCGTGTTCCCGTATCCGTGTCCATGCAACCTTGGAGGGAGTAGATCGTACTGAGCGTTATGTCTTCGTAGAGCGATCCTCATCAGTTTTACACCAAGTGAATTGGAAAAGGTTGATACATACAGTTTCAATGGATGCTGGTTTGTCAGGTTTTGCCCAACATCGATACACCTATCTTTCATGTAAAAATTAAAATTAATAACTGACCTTGTTTTAGCTTCTTAATAGATGGGAAGCTTTTCAGGATTTGTTGTTTCACATTGATATAGACCTGTAATACAGATATTTTTGGTTGTGCCTCAGGAAAGGAAGCTCGACAGGGGTGTCATCATACTGAAACCTTAAGCACAAAGAATATTTGATGTTCTAATACATAGACGTTGTCGACATCATTATCATCTACAATGAACCAACCTTTCAAATATATCCTTCAAGTTGATCAAAAACGTATGTATCAAGAATTTAAGGATATATTTGTAAGGTTGGTTCATTGTCTACATTTGTATACATATATAGGCAAGCTTAGGTTCAGTGTGTGCTTTTTCAGGTTCAGGTGTGGTTGGGTTTGGAGAAAAATGAAAACACACCTGTGTTTATTTGGGCTGGCTTTAAACCACTCCAAAACCTTCCGGGTCACGTTTGGGCGGGTTTGGGTTGAACTCAACCTGGCTATTGGTTAACACCCTTCCTTAGAGTGTTTTATGCAGACTTGTGTTGGTGATATCTATTTGGAACTCAGCAGGGAGCTTTTCGATTTATCTTATTTGTGAATTTATGAGACTGTGCTGACCGAATGACTCATTAACTGTATATTAGAAAGATTTTAATGAGGAATTTTCTTAGAGGCTTATGTTTGTGTTCAAGGAATTGGGGGTATAGCAGGGACCCCAGATTCATATTGGATTGGGGATGCTGCTATTATTTTCCATGCATGGATGATCCTAGCCACACATCCCTCGTTAAAACACACCCTCATTCCCATGGCCTCAAGAATTTAAGGATTTTCGTGCCCTCGAGAATTACATCACTCATTAAAACACACCCTGATACCCATGACCTCAAGAATTTAAGGATTTTCATGCCCTCAAGAATTAGATGGCGGAGGACCACCACCTTGATAGCAAATTACAGAGTACAAAAACAGAAATATGTCCAGGACAGCAGCATGAACAACTCCCTAGCATTAAATAATAATTACTCTAACACTCTCTTACAACACAGATATTAAGTAATCGCGTGCCTCCTAAATTCCTTTTATATGGAACTAAATTGTCCCCTCTGCCTTTCCACAAATTGTAGCAAATTTTTGAGTAAAATGGATAATTAGTCCTCCCAAAAGATCCATTAAAAAGTTTTTCAAGAACTTTTGTCAACTGCCATTTTTCTCCTCGAGGTAGATAATTGTCAGTGTAATTTGATACAAGGATTTTTTCAAAATTACCCAAATAACATGCAACAGATTTTCACTACCAGTTTTGTTCACAGCCCCCTTCCCTCAGTTGTATAAGATGACGTGTATGAGCTAGATGAGTGGCATATTATGAGCATTACCGATGTCGCGGTGTGAAGGATTGTTGCATGAAAGCTATGTTTGGACCCTGTATAGTTTCTTTATCCAGTAAGACATATATTGCTGATAAATTGGAAAAATCAATATTTGCTTCAGTTATATATATATATATATATATAATGACCTGACTGAATTTCATATGTTCTTGTTTTATATGAAAAGAGCTGCTAACGTTTTGATTCTTCTGAATATCTGTCAAGGCCGAGACATGAAACCCGTTCCTCTTCCACAAAATGCATCAAAGAGTTAGATAGGTTGGCGGTTCGATTAACTGCTCTTTTAAATGATGCAAAAGATGTTGCGAAGCAGAACAATTTGTCCTTGGTAAATATACCAGCATGGTTATGGGGATGGAGATCTCCTTGGAAAGGAAGACAGAAAGATGGAGAGCTAATCAGCAAAGGAGAAAATGAGCTGTATCTGCTAGGAAAAAGAACAAGGGAAAAGTTTCTGGAATTGTTTGATGAGGAATATGACCCAGATGTCTTTTCTATTAAGGCAACACAGGTTGGATATCTTACTCCATTTTTTTTCTTCCTTTAATATTTTGGTGACTAAGATCAGAGAATTTCTATTAGCATGCCAAAATTGCAGTTAGTAAATTGGCAGTTATGTTACAAAGTTTCGAGAAAAGTCAGATAAAATCCTGTAAATCAAACCTATTTGGAAAAAGCTGTTACTCGAGCTAATTCTAAACCCTACCATGTGTAGAAGTGTCAGACATGTCCAATTTAGGCTGATACGGCCCATGCGTGTTGAACACGGTGATGGATGGAGTGTTGGGATGGTTGACAAATGTCGGATACGAACCCGCAGAGCCAATAGATGTGTTGTTGCTTCCTAGGTTTTAAGGAATGTTAAATAAACCTTCATTTTTTACCTTCTCTGATTATTTGTCATCGGTGTCTTTTAGAAACCAAATAATTCTTGTGTCTAATGATACAGGTTCCTCAAGCATCAGCCAGTCCCGTGGCATTTGGTCTTGGATTGTTTTCTGGGTAAGGAAGCCTCGGATCAAAGAGGCATCGTGCCTTCTCTGTGATAAGTGAAAGTCGCGCAAGTGATATATGTTTACGATTTTTTGATACTTGTGAAACCTGCGTTAGATAATTTACTAAAATACTGTATTGCTATAGCTAACCTTCTAAAGGTTCAACTTTTGTTAGTAAAGTAGGCTTATCAGTTTGACTTAAAGGATCTTAAGTATGATCATGAATTTCTTCATAATTTGATGTTCTATCAAACGGAAAACATCAGAGAATATGTATCATTTTGTGTAATTAATTGTTATCCTTTCTATTTTAATCAAGCGGATTCACAGAAATAGCCTGGTTTTAGAGTTCTATATGATCATGGATTTTTCAAACCGCACAGTTCTGCACACAAAAACATCCTTAAATATGTGCACGCGCGCGCATGTAAATAATTATTCAGAGATGAATGTGGGTTGATCTAAAAAAAATCCCTGTATTATCTGACTTTGCGCTTCTTGGATAATAAATGGTTACAAATCCCATACATGAAGAGTGTGCATCAGTTCTGTAATATTTTCAACTTTAGTCCTTCTATCAAGTTGCATAACCGTTATCTTTGGTAGGAACTGTGATATATCTCTTTCAAGTATAGAGAAAATCTGGAGCCTGCTGTTGATATGATTAAAAACCCCAATTTAGAAAGTATTTCTTCTGAGGATGGCAGACGATACCAGCTAAATTTAACTAAGCATGATATTGCTTCTTTGTGGTTTCTCTGCAAGCAGGTATAATGAAGTCTCTTAAAGTCTTATAGATATAGTCATGTTCTTATTTTCCCAGATCAATTTACTGTTTTTCATATTTCAGGAAGCATCTTCATTAGATATCACCGATCATGCTTGTGGCCTTTTCAATCCCTCAGAGGTATAGCTCTTTCTATTTTTCTTCTGACTGGAGTTATTTTTCTTGTTCAGCCTTTTATATCAGTGGATTATAAGTGATGTTAGTATTTATTGAAAAATTTTATGTTCAGGTTTTTGCTTTGTGTATGTGCCATGTTGATGTTGATCATCTAACTTTTCATTGCGTGTCCATCCAATCTCTGCTTCAGCCTATTGACTAGGGACTATTGAAAGGAAAAAACATTTGCTTTGAAAGTTCAATTTGGTTTATGCTTCGGTGGTCTACTATGGGAAGTGATGTATATACTAAGATGATTAGTGGAATGATTACGAATCTATTGAAATGATCTTCTTGATCCAGAAAAAAGATAACATAAGGTGATCTTTCCCTTCAAAATCCTAACCCGCCGGCTCTCTCTCCTCTCTCTCTCTCTCTCTCTCTCTCACCCCTCCTTCGCCTTGATCCCCCTTCCTCCTCCTCCTCCCCTTCATCCATCTCCGGCGGTGCGGTCTTCCGCAGGAGCATCGTAAGGACCTTCGAGGGGCCCACAACCCTAGCAAGAGCAAGAAGAAGAAGAAGTGCGAGACGACGAATCTATTCTCATCGGAAGTCACCCAGATTGCCACATCGTGCTTGATCATCCGAGCATCGGCCGTTTCCATCTCGAAATCCAGAGCCTTTCCGTGACCGATTTCGATTCGGGTATTTATTGTTTCTTGGATTGGTTCATAATTTTTTTTTTGTTTTTCTTTTTTCATCAATTTGAAACTTTGTTTTGCAGTTCATGGCACCTGGGTTTCAGGGGAAAAGATTGGGGCTAAGATTGCTGCTGTTGATTTAGTGGGGGTTTACGAGCTGCATTGGGTGCCTTTGAGTGGTGCTTTTGAGATGGAGAATCCGTTGCCGGCGGTGCTTGAAGAGAACGAGGATACCCAACAGGTAAGATTTAGGAAAGAAAGGTTCAATTTTTTTTAATTTGTATTAATTTATCTAGTCAAAATTTCAGTCAGTTTGATTCATTAAACCCACCGTTGCCGGTCCCAAGTCCGGATGAGAAAGGATGAGGGTTGTGGTAGGCTTGTGACAGCCAACGTAGAACTTTGTCACATTCTATGACATGAACCATAATAAGAATATCGTTGGGGCGTCCCCTACTCAGCGACGCGCTACATCGGATCCCGGGTGTAGTGTTAAATATGCAAGGGCTTGGTCGTCGTCCAGATGCGGCGCGCTACATCGGACCCCGGGTGTAGTGACAAATAAGCAAGGGTCGTCGTCCAGAGACGGCGCGCTACATCGGACCCCGGGTGTAGTGACAAATAAGCAAGGGTCGTCGTCCAGAGACGGCGCGCTACATCGGACCCCGGGTGTAGTGACAAATAAGCAAGGGTTTCATAGGATCCGTCTAGCTTCCTGGAACATAGGTTCCCTTACGGGTAGACTAATAGAATTAGTGGAGGTGATGATTAGGAGGAGAGTTGGTATTATGTGTTTGCAAGAAACTAAGTGGGTAGGTGAAAAGAGTAGAGTCATAGAGCCTTGGGGTTATAAGCTTTGGTATACGGGTAGAGATAAAAATCGTAATGGGGTAGGTATAATCATAGATAGACGGTTGCTTGAGGATGTAGTTGAGATTAGGAGAAAAGGTGATAGAATTTTACTGGTTAAGCTTATTCTAGGTGGAGAGATCTTTAATGTTATTAGTGCTTATGCACCACAGATAGGTCTTGATGACGCTAGTAAGCGTCTATTCTGGGAGGATTTAGACGAGGTGGTGCAAAGTATATCTAGTGGAGAGAAGTTATTTATTGGTGGTGATCTTAATGGACATGTAGGTACTAGTCGTAGTGGGTTTGATACTATCCATGGAGGTTTTGGTTTCGGACAAAGGAATGAAGTAGGTGACTCGATTCTAGATTTTGCTTTATCTTATGACTTGATCTTAGCAAACACCTGGTTTAGGAAAAGAGAGTCCCACTTTATCACTTTTAGGAGCGGATCAAATGCTAGTCAAATAGACTTTTTTCTGACGAGAAGAATAGATAGAGGTGGTTGTATCGACTGTAAGGTAGTGCCAGGTGAGTGTAACTACTCAACATAGACTTTTAGTTTTAGATTTTCGATTTAGAAGAGAACCTAGGAAGATTAGACGTAAGGTAGAGCCTAAAATTAAATGGTGGCGATTGAAAGAAGGTAATCAAAAGGCTTTTATAGATCGTGTAGTACAAGAAGCGGATTGGCAGTCGGAAGATGATCCAGACAAAACATGAAACAAAATGGCTAGTTGTATCAAGAAAGTAGCTAGAGATCTACTTGGTGAGTCGAGAGGTGGTGCTCCACCATCTAAGGACATATCATGGTGGAATGAAGATGTAAAGACTGCTATTAAAATTAAAAGGGATTCTTATAAAGATTTGAAGAAAAGTAGAGATGTGGAGAGATTTGAAAAGTACAAAAGGGCTAAAAAGGAAGTTAAAAAAGCTGTTCGGGAAGCTAAATCTAAGGTCTACAAGGAGGTGTACGAGAAATTAGACACTAAAGAGGCTGCAAATGATATATACCGGATTGCTCGAATGCGGGAAAGGAAGACTAGAGACTTATGTGCGGTGAAGTGTGTCAAAAATGAAAATCAGAAGGTTTTAGTTCGAGATGAGGATATCAAGGAAAGATGGAGAGATTATTTTGACAAATTGTTCAATGAGAGCTTTACTAAGAATTTGGATGGACTTGTCATTCAATCTCAAGATATAAATCGTGATTTCATGCGTAAAATAAGACTTACTGAGGTTAAAGAAGCTTTGAACAGAATGGGTTTAAGAAAAGCGGTTGGTCCTGACGGGATTCCTATCGAGATTTGGAGATGCTTAGGAGAAATAGGCGTTAAATGGCTGACAGATCTGTTTAATAAGATTTGGCAGACAAAAGATGCCAAATGAATGGAGGAAAAGTATCCTTGTACCTATCTACAAGAATAAGGGTGACATTCAAAGTTGCTCAAACTACCGTGGAATAAAACTAATGTGTCACACCATGAAACTTTGGAAGAGAGTGATTGAACACAGGCTAAGGAAGGATATTAAGATAACAGAGAACCAATTTGGGTTCATGCCTGGACGATCGACGACAGAGGCGATTCATCTGCTTCGTCAACTTGTCGAGCGCTTTCGAGAGAGGAGAAGAGATTTGCATATGATATTTATTGATTTAGAAAAAGCGTACGACAAGATACCTAGAGAGGTATTATGGGGGACAATGATGAAAAAGGGGGTCCTCGTCAAGTATATTGACATAATCAAGGATATGTACGACGGAGTAGTGGCAAATGTCAGAACTTGCGGTGGCTTAACAAGTGATTTTCCGATTACTATTGGTTTACATCAAGGATCTGTATTAAGTCCTTTCCTATTTACCATCGTGATGGATGAGCTTACTAGAACTATCCAAGATGAGGTCCCTGGTGTATGCTATTCGCTGATGATATTGTTCTAGTAAATGAGACGAAAGCAGGGGTTAATGCCAAATTGGACTTATGGAGACAAACATTGGAATCTCGGGGATTCAGATTGAGCAGGTCCAAGACAGCATATATGCACTGCAAATTTAGTAGCCAGAGAAGTCAAAACCATATTGGTATAACATTGGAAGGGCAAGAGATATCACCGAGCGACCAGTTTAGATATCTAGGTTCTATCATCCAAAGGAATGGGGAGATCGATAGTGATAATCAAAGGATCCAAGCTGGTTGGTTGAAATGGAGGAGTGCAACAGGGATTTTGTGTGATCGTAACTTTCCGTTAAAATTGAAAGGGAAGTTTTATCGGAGTGCTATTCGGCCTGCCTTATTATATGGTACAGAATGCTGGGCTCCTAAGAAGCATCATACACAGAAGATGCATGTAGCGGAGATGCGCATGCTTCGTTGGATGTGCGGTAACACTAGAAAAGACAAGGTGCGAAATGAGGATATTCGTGCAAAAGTTGGTGTAGCACCCGTGGAGGAGAAGATGCGGAAAAACCGGCTTAGATGGTTTGGTCATGTGCGACGCAGACCTATGGAAGCACCGATTCGACGAATAGATACTCTCGATATGGGTAATGGCAAAAGGGCAAAAGGGAGACCGAAGAAAACATGGATGGAGGTGATACGAAACGATATGGTTGCCAAAGGACTCAATGAAAGTATATTGTTCGACAGAAGTGAGTGGAGACAGAGGATTCATGTGCTGGACCCGGCGTGATTCTCATGTTGGTTCATGTAGCCTACCCCATATGCTTGGGATAAAAGGCTCAGTTGTTGTTTGTTATAGATTATGATACCAAATAATATAGATCATCCCCTTTTTCTATCTGATTGAGATGAGACTAAATAGATTTTAGACCTAAGCTGAAGATTGATTAAAATTGGCACTACAGTAATCATGTACTTGAATGTATGAAGAAGCCATAGGTTTCATTAGTGAAACTTTGGAAACACATAGAAACATATCTATTGAGTAGTCTTTAACTACATTTCTGCTCCTTGATACCTGAAGGCTACCGTTTACATTTGCAAGAAAGAAGAAGAAAAAGCTAAAACCAACGGCTGCTTGATCAACCAATCATTTAGGAATAAGCGTCGGATTACACTACCCTTAAATAAATTAATGTGATCTCTGCGAACAATATTAAAGACTGATATCATGATTCTTAAATTAGATCTTACCATTCTTTAAACTTTCCTTTTTTAATTCCGTCAAAAGAAACAACATGCCGTCACTGTGATTTCATCTCTCGATGTCGATCCTTCAAAACCCTAACCTTCGAAACTCAAAAATTTTAATTTCCTATTCTATTTCCTTATTTTCACTACTTCCAAATTTTGGAATCTATTTCCATATGCACCTATCCTTGGTTCTCAATCTATAACCGTTTCATTACGGATTTAATCTACCCACGGGCTTAATTATTGTCTTTTCATAATTTCCTTTAATTTATGCCCATAGCAATATGCACCTACCATTGATTCTCTTCCTATAACCATCCCATTATATAAATTTGTCTATAGACAATCAAGTTCAAGTCCTCGTCATTTTTAGATCGACCTGATTATGTTAACCCGTGGATCTTTTGATTGTACACATCCGTGATTGTGAATTTCGCCAAATTTACATTGCACACGAAACCAATCATTCATGATACCTCGACTTTTATTTTATCATCGTCTAGCCTTTCTTGATTCAACATCGCATTTCACTTGTCTCGTTTTTCAAATATTCGAAAACGTCCATAACTTTTAAAGCAAATTTCTCAGGATTTCAAAGACTTTGCGCCATTTTGCATTACAACCTTTTTGAAAAATGCTTCAATTTATTTAATTTCTAAATCTATTTCTTAACATTACTGGTTTTAAAAAGACAATCTTCCTATATGATTAACTAATGTCTTTTTATAATGCCCTCCAACTGTTGTCCACAATAATATACATCTACCATTGATTCTGTAATTATGTTCCTATGAACATTTATCTAAATGAATTCAAGTTCAAGTCTTTTCCATTTTTACATCGACGTGTATATGTCAACCCGTGACTCTTGATTGTACACGTATTTTTCTTTAGTTTCATTTCTTAAAATGCACCATAAAGTTATTTTAAGCCTTTTCACTTGTCTCGTTCTTTAAAACGACTTAACTCTATTTTTTAATCTAAATTAAAAAAATTCGAATCTATTTTTGTATTATTACTACTTCCAAATTTTTAAAGCCATTTCCATATGGTGCTATCATTGATTCTATGTCTATAACTGTCTGAATCCTTATTCCTTACTGATTTAATTTACCTACGGGCTTAATTATTGTATTTTCATGTCCGATTTTTGCCCAGGTTAATATGCACCTACTATTGATTCTCTTCTTATAACCATCCCATTACGGACATTTGTTAATAAGAATGCAAGTTCAAGTTCTCTCAATTATTAGATCGACCTGAATATGTCAACCCGGAGCTCTTTCGATTGTACACATCCGTGATTGTGGCTTTCGCCAAATTTACTTTACGTACGTAACCAGTCATACATGATACCCTGTCTTTTTATCTAGCCTTATTTGATATATTGCATTTCACTTGTCCCGTTTATAAAATATTCGAAACCGTCTTTAAAGAATTTACACCATTTTGCATTTCAACACTTTTTCTTCATTAGAAATGCTGTATTTTGAAAATGCTTCAATTGTATTAAATTTCTAAATCTATTTTTTAACCTTACTGCTTTTAAAGGGAGCATAAATTTTCACCCGTTTCATTAAAGCAATTGACGCTAATTTTCTTAAATTTTAAATTTCTAAATCATTTTCTTTATTCACGCTATTTTTAAATGTGCCATAAAGTATTTTCAAGTTTTTTCACATCGTCTCGTTCTTTGAAAGTGCTTGAATCTAAATTTTAAATCTCATAATCTATTTCCTAAACTTTACTACTTTCAAATTTCTAAACCTATTTCCATATCGACCTAACATTGATTCTCATGTCTATAACTATCTAAACCATGATTTCTCAGTGATTTAATCTTCCTATGGGCTAATTATTCAGTTTTTCTTATGTCCTTCAACTCGTGTCCACAACAATATGCACCTACTTTTGATTTTGTAAATATGTTCCTATTACCGTCCTATGGACATTTATCAATAGACTTTCATATGCATGTTCTCTCCATTATTTGATCGACGTGAATGTCAACCTGTGACTTTTCGATTGTACACATTCATAATCCAATGCTTCTGTTCCTATAATCGTTGTCCTATGAACATTTATCTAAAAGCATTCAAGTTCAAGTCATCTCCATTTTTTGATCGACGTGTATATGTCAATTCATGACTCTTTTGATTATACACGTATTTTTCCTTAGCTTCATTATTTTTAAATGCACAATAAGTTATTATAAGCCTTTCTTTTGTCTCGTTCATTAAAATAATTTAAATCAAAATTTTATTTTAATTTTAAATCTTTGAAACTATTTCCTTATTATTACTACAAAAATTTCTCGACTCATTTCCGTATGGACCTATCATCGATTCTCCTATGTATAACCGTTTTAACCCTAATTCCTTGGTCATTTAATCTTCCTACATGCTTAATAATTGTCTCATTATTATGTTATCAAACTTGTGTCCACAACAATATGCACTTACCATTGATCATGTTTGTATAACCGTTTCTCCAATGGGCATTTATCAATAAACATTCAATCTGATTTTGTTCCTATAACCGTCGTCCGATAGACATTTAAACTCAAGTCATCTCCATTATTTGATGGACATGACTATGTCATCGCGTGACTTTTCGATTGTTCACATTCATGTTTCTTTGATTCTGTTCTTATAAATGATGTCCAATAGGCATTTAAACTCAAGTCCTCTCCATATTAGATCGATGTGACTATGTCAACCCGTGACCTTTCGATTATACACATTTATGATGCACTGATGCTGTTCCAATAACCGTTGTCTTATGAACATTTATCTAAAGGCATTCAAGTTTAAGTCTTCTCCATTTCTAGATCGATGTGTATATGTCAACCCATGACTCTTTTGATTGAAACACGTTTTTTCTTATTTTCACTATTTTAAGTGCATAATAAACTTATTTTAAGCCTTTTCTCCCCGTTCTATAAAATGACTTAAATCTATCTTTTATCTAAATTATAGATTTCCGAATCTATTTCCGTATTATTGCTACTTCCAAATTTCTGAATCCATTTCCGTATGCACCTATCATTGATGCTTTTGACTATGACTGTCTTAATCTTGATTATTTACTAATTCACTTGCATGCATATTTAATTATTGTCTTTTCATAATGTCCTCAAACTCGTGTCTACAAAAAATATGCACCTACTATTAATTCACTTCCATAAGTGTTCCTCCCATGGATATTTATGAATAAACTTTCACGCTCAAGTCCTCTCCATTATTTGATCGACTTGACTATGTCAACCCGTGACTTTTCAATTGTACCCATTCATGACCCACTGATTATGTTCCTATAGCCGTCGTCCTATTTACATTTATCAAAAGGCATTCAAGTTCAAGTCATCTCCATTATTTGTTCGACGTGTGTATGTCAACCTGCGGCTATTTCGATTGTACATATATTTTCTCTTAATTTCACTATTTTTAAATGCCCTATTACTACCATCCTATGGACATTAATCAATAGACTTTCAAATCTACGTCCTCTTCATTATTTGATCGACCTGTATATGTAGCCCGTAACTCTTTCTATTGTACACATATTTCCCCTTAATTTCACTATTTTTTAATGCACTACTACTATCCTCCAATGAACATGACTTTAAAATCCACGTCCTCTCCATTATTTTATCGACCTGAAAATGTACACCCGTGACTTTTCAATTGTACACATTCATGATGCAATAGTTATGTTCCAATAACCGTTGTCTTATGAACATTTAATCTTCTTATTGGATTAACTAATGTCTTTTTCTAATGTCCTCCAACTCGTGTCTACAACAATTTGCACTAACCAACGATTCTGTAATTCTGTTCCTATAACCGTCCTTCTATGGACATTTATCAATAGAATTTCAAATTCACGTCCTCTCAATTATTTGATCGACGTGAATATGTCAACCCGTGACCTTTTTGATTGTACACATTCATGATCCAATGGTTCTGTTCCAATAACCGTTGTCTAATGAGCATTTATTTAAAGGCATTTAAGTTTAAAACCTCTTCATTTTTAGATCGACGTGTATATGTCAATCCGTGACTCTTTTGATTGTGCTCATATTTTTCCTTAGTATCTTTATTTTTAAATGCAGTATAAAGTTATCTCAAGCTTTTTCACTTGTCTTGTTTTTTAAATTGACTTATATCTATTTTTTAATCTAAAATTTCCGGGTCTATTTTCGTAGTATTACTACTTTCAAATTTCTGAATCCATTTTCATATCCACCTTTCGTTGATTCTCCTGTCTATGACTATCTTAACCTGATTCATAAGTGATTTAATATACCTACGGGCTTAATTATTGTCTTTTTATAATGTCCTCAAACCCGTGTCCATAAAAAATATACACCAACTATTGATTCAGTTCTTATCCGTTTCTCATGTGGACGTTTATGAATAGAGATTGAAGTTCAATTCCTCTCCATTATTAGATCGACGTGACTGTCAACTCGTGACTTTTTGATTGTACACATTTATGATCCACCGATTATGTTCCTATAACCGTCATCCTATTGACATTTATCAGAAGGAATTTAAGTCCAAGTCCTCTCTATTATTGGTTTGACGTGTATAATAATGAATCTTTTGATTGTACACATTTCTCGTTAATTTCACTAATTAACGCCCTCCTTTGGATATTTGTCGGTAGACTTTCAAATCCACGTTGTCTCCATTATTTGATCGACGTGTTTATGTTACTCTTTCGATTGTACACATATTTCCCCTTGAGTTCATTATTTTTAAATGCGCTATTACTTCCCTCTTATGGACATTTATCGGTAGACTTGCAAATCCACGTCCTCTCCATTATTTGATCGATGTGAATATGTAAACCCGTGACCTTTTCGATTGTACCCATTCATGATCTAGTTCTTTTCCATTAACCATTGTCTTATGGACATTTATCTGAACACATTCAAGTTTAAGGCCTTTTCATTTTTAGATTGACGTGTATATGTTAACCTGTGACCCTTTTGATTGTACTCTTATTTTTCCATAGTTTCACTATTTTTAAGTGCACTATAAAGTTATTTTAAGCCTTTTCTCTTGTCTCGTTCTTTAAAATTACTTAAATCTATTTTTTATCTAAATTTTAGATTTTTGAATCTATTTCCGTATTACTTCCAAATTTCTGAATCCATTTTCATATGCACTTATCATTGTTTGTTATGTCTATGACTGTCTTAATCTTGATTCCATACTGATTTAATCTACCTACAGATTTAATTATTGTCTTTTCATAATGTCCTCAAACTCCTGTCTACAAAAAATATGCACCTACTATTGATTCGCTTTCTATAATCGTTCCTCTTATGGATATTTATGTCTAGATATTCAAGCTCAAGTCCTCTCCATTATTTGATCGACATGACTATGTCAACCCGTGACTTTTCGATTATACACATTTGTGATCCACTGACTATGTTCTTGTAACCATCTTTTTGACATTTATCAAAAAGCATTCAAGTTCAAGTCATCCCCATTATTAGTTCGATGCCTGTATGTCAACCCGCGACTCTTTCGATTAAATAAATATTTCCTCTTAATTTCACTATTTTTAAATGCATTATTACCGCCCTCCTATGGACATTTGTCAATAGACTTTTAAATCCACATCCTCTTCATTATTTGATCGATGTGTACATGTCAGCCCATGATTCTTTCGATTGTACACATTTCCTCTTAATTTCACTATTTTTAAATACACTATTTCCGCCCTCCTATGAACGTTTATCAATAAACTTTCAAATCCACGTCCTTTCCATTATTTGATCAACGTGAATATGTCAATCCGCGACTTTCGATTGTAATCCAATGGTTATGTTCTTGTAATCGTTGTTTTATGAACATTTATCTATCAAGTCCTCTCCATTTTTAGATTGACGTGTTTATGTCAATCCGTGATTTTTTTTTAATTGGACACGTATTTTCCCTTAGTTTCACTAGTTTTAAATGTACTATAAAGTTATCTCCTTTTCACTTATCTTGTTCTTTAAATTGTCTTAAATCTATTTGTTAATCTAAATTTTTAATTGCCGAGTCTATTTCCTTAATATTACTACATTCAAATTTCTGAATCCATTTTCATATGCACCTATCATTAATTCTTCTGTCTATAACTGGCTTAACCCTGATTCCTTGGTGATTTAATTTACGTACAGGCATAATTATTGTCTTTTTATAATGTCCTCAAATTCGTGTCCATAAAAAATATGCACTTACTATTGATTCGGTTCTTATCCATTTCTCCTATGAACATTTATGAATAAATATTCAAGCTCAAGTCCTCTCCAATATTTGATCAACATGACGTTGTTAACCCATGACTTTTCGATTGTACACATTCATGATCCACTGATTATGTTCCTGTAACTGTCTTCTTATTGACATTTATCAAACGACATTTAAGTTCAAGTCCTCTACATTATTACTTCGACGTGTATATATCAACACATGACTCTTTCGATTGTACACATATTTCCTCTTAATTTCACTATTTTTAAATGCACTATTACCGCCCTCCTTTAGACATTTATTAATAGATTTCTAAATCCATGTCCTCTCCATTATTTGATCGACGTGTATATGTTAACCCGTGACCTTTTCGATTGTACACATATTTCCCCTTATTTTCACTATTTTTAATGTCCTATTACCGCCCTCATATTTACATTTATCAGTAGACTTTCAAATCCTCACCCATTCCATCATTTGATCGACGTGAATGTGTCAACGCGTGACTTTTTCGATTGTATGCATTCATGATCCAATGGTTCTGTTTCAATAACCATCGTCTAATGAACATTTATTTATAGGCATTCAAGTTTAAGTCCTCTCCATTTTAGATCGACGTGTATATGTCAATCCATGACTCTTTTGACTGTACACGTATTTTCCCTCGGTTTCACTATTTTTAAATGCACTATAAAGCTATTTTAAGCCTTTTCTCTTGTCTCGTTCTCTAAAATGATTTAAATCTTTTTTTTTAATCTAAATTAATCCATTTCCGTATTATTACCACCAATTTTCTGTATCCATTTCCATATGCACCTATCATAGGTTCTCCTGTCTATGACCGTCTTAATCTTAATTCCTTACTGATTTAACTACCTGCAAGTTTAATTATTGTATTTGCATAATGTCCTCATACATGTGTCTGCAAAAAATATGCACGGATTATGTTCCTATAATCGTTCCTCCTATAGATATTCAAGCTCAAGTCCTCTCCATTATTTGATCGACGTGATTATGTCAACCCATGACTTTTCGATTGTATACATTCATGGTCTACTAATTATGTTCCTATAACCGCCGTCCTATTGACATTTATCAAAAGACATTCAAGTTCAAGTTCTCTCCATTATTAGTTCGACGCTTGTATGTCAACCCGCGACTCCTTCAATTGTACACATATTTCCCCTTAATTTCTCTATTTTTAAATGCACTGGTACCACCTTCCTATAGTCATTTATCAATAGACTTTCAAATCCACGTCATCTCCATTATTTAATCGACTTGTATATCTCATCCCATGACTTTTTCGATTGTACACATATTTCCTCTTATTTCACTATTTTTAAATGCACTATTATCGCCTTTCTATGTATATTTATCAATAGACTTTCAAATCCACGTCCTTCATTTTTTGATCGACGTGAATATGTCAACTCGTGACCTTTCAATTGTACACATTCATGATCTAATGGTTCTGTTCCAATAAACGTTGTCTTGTGGTCATTTAATCTTTCTACGGGATTAACTAATGTCTTTTTCTAATGTTCTCCAACTCGTGTCTGCCACAATTTTCACCAACCATCAATTGTGTAATTATGTTCCTATAACCGCCCTCCTATTGACATTTATCAATATACTTTCAAATCCACGTCCTTTCTATTATTTGATTGACGTGAATATGTCAACCCGTGACTTTTTATTGTACACGTTCATGATCCATTGGTTCTGTTTCTATAATCATTGTTTTATGAACATTTATCTAAAGACTTTAAAGTTCAAATACTCTCCATTTTTAGATCGACATGTATATGGTATCCTTTGACTCTTTTAATTATCCACGTATTTTTCCTTAGTTTGACTATTTTTAAATGCACTATAAAATTATCTAAAGCTTTTTCACGTGCTTTTGTTCTTTAAATTGATTTAAATCCATTTTTTAATCTAAATTTTAAATTTCCGAGTCTATTGCTTATTATTATTACTTCCAAATTTCTGAATTCATTTCCATATGTACCAATCATTGATTCTCCTGTCTATGGCCGTCTTAACCGTGAATCTTTATTGATTTAATGTATCTACGAGCTTAATTATTGCCCTTTTATAAAGTCCTCAAACTCGTGTCAATAAAAAATATTGTTTCGGTTTTATCCGTTTCTCCTATGGACATTTATGAATAGACATTCAAGCTCAAAATACTCCCCGTTATTTGATTGACGTGACTGTCAATCGGTGACTTTTCGATTGTATGTCAACCGGTAATTTCACTATTTTTAAATGCATTATTACCTCCCTCCTTTGGACGTTTATCAATAGACTTTGAAATCCATATCCTCTCAATTAATTTATCGACGTGTATATGTCAACCCGTGACCTTTTCAATTATACACATAGTTCCTCTTAATTGCACCATTTTTAAATGCATTATTACCGCCCTTTTATGGATATTTATCAATAGACTTTTAAATCCTTGTCCTTTCCATTATTCGATCGACGTGAATATGTCAACTCATGACTTTTTCGATTGTACATATTCATGTTCCAATGGTTCTGTTCCAACAACCGTTATTTTATGAACATTTATCTAAAGACATTCAAGTTTAAGTCCTTTCCATTTTTAGATCGACGTGTGACTTTTTTTATTGTATATGTATTTTTCCTTAGCTTCACTATAACCGTTCCGTCTATGGACATTTATAAATAGACATTCAAGCTCATGTTATCTCCATTATTTGATCAGCGTGACTATCAACCCGTAACTATTTGATTGTACATATTCATGATCCCTATAACTGTCGTCATATTGACATTTATCGAAAGGCATTCAAGTTCAAGTCCTCTCGATTACCACCCTCCTACGAACATTTATCAATAGTCTTTCAAATCTACATCCTCTCCATTATTTGATCAACGTGAATATGTCAACGTTCAATCGTATACATTCATGATCCAATGGTTCTGTTCCAATTACCGTTATCTTATTAACATTTAATATTCCTACGGGATTAACTCATGCCTTTTTCTAATGTCCTTTAACTTGTGGCTACAACAATTTGCACCAATCATAGATTATGTAATTCGGTTCTTATAACTGTCCTCCTATCCTCTACATTATTTGATCGACGTGAATATGTGAACATATGACTTTTCGATAGTACACATTCATGATCCAATGGTTCTGTTGCTATAATCATGTTTTATGAACATTTATCTAAATGCATTCGAGTTCAATTATCTCTATTTTTAGATCGACGTGTATATGTCAACCCGTGGCTTTTTTTATTGTACACGTATTTTCCCCTAATTTCACTATTTTTAAATGCCTTATAAAGTTATTTAAAGCTTTTTCACTTGTCTTAAATTGACTTAACTCTATTTTTTAATCTAAATTTTAAATTTCTGAGTATAGTTCCTTATTATTACTACTCTCAAATTTCTGGATCCATTTCCAAATGCACCTATCATTGATTCTCCTGTATATGACTGTCTTAAACCTTATTTCATAGTGATTTAATGTACCTACTGTTCTCCGCCGAAAGGACGCGAACAGAGACGTTGGGACGTCCGGCCTGTATTTTGGGGGCAGATGCTATTTGGTGTTATTCGTCCACCTCTCCGAAGATACCAAGTTGATTTATGACACCGTGCGTCGGAGGTTTAGACGGATGCGGCTGATGTAGCAGACTTCATCAGATTCCCCCTCATTTGAGGGGTTTTTAATTGTGGGGACGCTCTTCCCTGCAGGCTCAAGCCCCTGCAGTTAATTATGCTACCGCATCGCAGTAACAACTTTCTCCTTCTCCAGATGGTCACTTCGTGTCGTTTGTGTTTGTTTTGTTTTTAGTTGCCCGTGAATTGTATACGGAGACTAATTTATGTTGTCGCCCGTAGGGCGTAGATTAGTCCAAATCCGTATTTTCTTAGATTTGGGTTTGGGGTTGGGTTTAAGGATCGTTAATCTCATTTGAGACTAAGATCAACTTAATCGTTTGTTAAGGATACGTTAGTCCAATTTTAGACTAAGATCAACTTAAACGTTTGCTAAGCATTGGTTTGGGCTCTGTCAGCCTTTCTGTCTTTTATTGAATGCTGAGCATTCATTATGGCTCTGGGGCTTTTATTTAAAGAACACTTTATGTTCTCTTTAGCACCCACGTGAGGAGCACGTGGTGCGCTTGGCGCTGTGCGCCAGTTGATGAGCCCAGAGCGCTTCTTGTGAGGTAGCGCACACGTGATGAGCACAGAGCGCTTCATTTAAACTTTGAGCGCTAAGGCTCCATAGCGCTATGCGCTTGACTTTAGGGCGCTGGTGCGCTTCTTTGAATTTGGAGCGCTAAGACTCTTTTAGGCAGTTTTGCGCTCTGAGAATTAAATTCTCATTCATAGGAGACTTCGTTTCATAGATCTAAGAAACTAAGTTCTTATTTTTAATAAGAGATTTTTCAATCTTTTCTGTTTTTGTAAAAGACTTTGTCTTTATTTTATAGATCTATGATCTGAAGAAAATTAAGTTCTTCCCGATGAGATGTTATCATCTCTTTTATGAAAGACATTGGTCTTATAGATCTATGATCCAGAAGAAGAAAAAGGGGTTCTTCTTCTTTTATGAGATGATTTCATCTCTCTATTTTTATTTACCTTGAAGAAATTGTTCTTCTTCCAAGAGCTTGCTCTTTTCTTTGAAATTTCTTAAAGTTTATGGGGGGGTCCTCTCTCCTTTTAGACTTGAAGTCCTCGGTCATTTATATAGGGGAGGCTGATTTGTTTAATCAGTTGAAGAGATCTTTTCTCTAATTGATCTAGGGATGTTCCCCCCGTCGGATCTTTTGATCCAAGGGCTTCTGATTTACAGAAAACAATTTTCTTATTTTTAACAAGATTGAGATATCTTTTCCCCTACAGAATTTATTCTGTATTTTGGTGATTTTTAATCATCATTGGATCATTGATCCAACGGTACTCTGATTTCAGAGCACAATCTTTTCTGTTTGGAAAGATTCAACAGAATTTTATTCTGGTCAATTGATGATTTTTAATCATGTTCGTTGGATGTTTGATCCGAGGGCCGAGAACATTTTGTTCTAGCGTTAGTGCTCACGTGCTTTGCACGCGGTGCGCTGCTCAGGGCGCAACGCTCTTAGCGCTGGCGCTCACGTGCTTTGCACGTGTTGCGCTGCTCAGAGCGCAGCGCTCTTAGCGCTCGCGCCCACGTGCTTTACATGTGGTGCGCTGCTCAGAGCGAAGCGCTCTTAGCGCTAGCGCTCACGTGCTTTGCACGTGGTGCGCTGCTCAGAGCGCAGCGCTCTTAGAGCTAGCGCTCACGTGCTTTGCACGTTGTGCGCTGCTCCAGAGTCTTTGACTCTCAACGCCGGCGTTCGTGGCGCCAACTCCAAAATGAAGTGCGGCTTTATTTTGAATTTCAAAATTTGAACAGAGCTTTGCTCTGATTGGGGGAAACAAATGCCCCCCACCGTTGCGCTCGCGTGGGCTACACGTGAGTGCAGCGGTGGCAGCATCTCTGCCATTGGATCAACTCAAAAGTTGAAACGGCTCTCAGTGCCTATAAATAAGACCCTTGGCCCTTGAGATGATCTCTGTTCATCTTCTTTCTTGTTTTCTGAGAATTAATTCTCATTCAGAGCATAGCTCTTTTAAGAAAAAAATTCTAAGGGTCAAAACTCTGCCCAACTTAGGTAAAAATCGAACTTTTTAACAGAGCTTTGCTCTCCTTAGATCATAGGTCTAATATATCTTTAGGGTTTTACCCATTAACAGAGCTATGCTCATCTCCAAGATATAATCTTTTCAGGGTGATTTTAACCCATGAACTGGAATATTGTTCGTGAAGAACTTAAGAGTTTATTCACAGATCTTAGAGTTTTTACTCCGTAGAAGCTTTGCTTTTTAGGGTTTCTTGATGAATTGTTTCATCTTCCTTACAGAGCATTGCTCTTTGGAAATTTTTTTGGGGGGAATTTTATTCCCCTCATGATTAATTATGACAAATGTCTATCTGTTGTAGAGCACTGCTTCCGATGGGAGATTTACTCCTTGGCCCGAGGGACCCTCATTAAATGAGGATCCTTTGAGGATTTCATCATTTAATGACAGTCTCATCAAATGATGAGATTGTTTTATTAATAATGGGAATCATTTAGATTGTGTGGGTCCCCTTTGGCCCCTTTTTACTGCACTAGTGTGATACGGATTTAAAGTACCGTACTTGACTTGTAGCATTGACGGCTAACTTTGTTCTCTTTTGTGCAGGTATCATGTCTTTCGATACTTCGTTCCCTTTTGTCCGTTCAGAAAGCGGGTTTCCTGCAGCGCCAGTAGACCGCGAAGTTCTCGCACTGATCAAGGATCATGACCCAGAGCGAAAGAATCTCCATTTATGGGAAACATGGTACAACCAGATCATCATGGGTCGGTGCAGCTTCTCTTGCGCAACACCTTCAGAGGCTATCTCGGCGGTTCATTATGCTGACGTACCCCCGGTGAACTATGTCGTGGAGGTGGTTAATTGGACCTCAGAGGGTTGCCTTCAGCTCTTTATGGCTGCGATACCTGTACAACCGCCGATGGCTTTGGACATTTTAGGGCGGCGTATATGCCAGGGCGAGTTGCGTCCTTGGGGACAGCCATACAATATAGGCTTGACTCCCCGTCACTCAACTGGATATCTGCAGTGCGCCCGATACATTTTATCGGCAAAGAAGTCAGAGCTGTTGAAGCTTGGGTTGTACCTCGCGATCTATGCTTCCCTATTCCAGTATTCCACACCTCCAGCATGGTGGGTCAAAGCCTTTTTGGAACAATGGAACGTTCCAACTCACACCTTCCTCATGCTAGATCGAGAAGTTTCCATCTCTCTGGAGGAGTTTGCGGATATCTCCGGCTTGCCTGTCAGAGGGGAGCATTATGAGGAGATCTTGCCCCTGACGAGTATATTTTTGCTACCCGACTAGTGATGACGGGTCTAACCCTAGAGAATGTGATTCAGCACCGATTCCCCAGCTTGATCAAGGTGCTAAATATTTACGAGGGTCTATTTCTTGAATCTGGAAGCCATGGGGTTAGCTTTGTGGACTTCATCGCCGTTTCCTCCGCTCAGAAGCTTTATCGCAACAAGGTGAAAGGTTTGCCAAACTTGATGATCTTTTCGGTTTTGGCTTGGATAAACGGCCGATAGCGGAAGTCGATCAAAGGAGTTTCTTCCTTCCAAACGCAGCGGTCGTCCCCTTTTCAGAAATCGCCGCTCAGGACATCGATGAAGAGGCGTTCTTTCTAGGGTTCCTCGGTTTGTGGTTAAGCTGGTTTGCACTTCCCATGCACCCTCGTTACATGAGGCCGTCCGTCTTCTTCCCAGCTCATCGGATGGTTGAAGGGAGACAAGTTGCTTTTGGGATTGCCGGACTGGCTCATTTGTATCACGGCCTTAACTTAGCGGCCGACACTACTCAACCGGGGGTGCAGCCCGTGAACTTTTCAATGCATTATTTTACTTCATGGCTCGAGCTGCGTGTGCTCGGTGCTTTTGGAATGCACAAGCGGACCCATTTCTATGAGACTTGCAATTTTCCTCGGATCATGCGGCTGTTCGATGCCTCCACTGTGGAGCCAAGTCAACGAGAGGCTCGGGGTTTGATTCTTCGCCCGCGTACAGTCTGGGACTGCATGACCTTTGTTGATAAGGTCATAACCATCGGTAAGGAATCCGCTAAGATGGTGCAGCCGCTGCGGAACACCTTTAAGGACGGAGCTTCTGTCTTGAAAGCTCGGGAGATTCTCCATTTGTACTCGATCAGGCCGGGCTACTTGGTGTTCAGGAAGAACGACTCGGCTTTGTTCATGAGATATAACTCCCACCGTTTTGCCCAGCAATCAAGTTATAATCAGGGCGTCCCGCTCGAGGCATTCTTGGCGGAACCGGCTAATACTGAAGAGGGTATCCGGAGCGCTTTGCACCACTTCATGCGCCTAAACATAGGATCCAATTTCTTTATTAGTGAACCAAGTTGTGTTCCAAGAATCCTGAATGTATATGTGGCGTGGTACCAGCACGCGATGGGTGCTGTTATCAAGGGAGGAGAAGCGACCCTTGCTTGATCGCAAGGGTGCAGCCCCGGCTAGTAATCCAACCGTTCCCCTAAAGCGGCGGACCATCGTTCGTCCTCCCCTGAGAGAAGCTGCACTATAAAGTTATTTTAAGCATTTTCTCTTGTCTCGTTCTTTAAAATGACTTAATTTTATTTTTTATCTAAATTTTAGATTTTCGAATCTATTTCCGGATTATTACTACTTCCAAATTTCTGAATCCATTTCCATATGCACCACCTATCATTGATTCTCCTGTCTATGGCTGTCTTAATCTTGATTCCTTATTGATTTAATCTACATACAAGTTTAACTATTGTCTTTTCATAATGTCCTCAAACTCGTGTCTACAAAAAATATGTACATACTATTGATTTGGTTCCTATAACCATTCCTCCTGTGGACATTTATGAATAGACATTCAAATTCAAGTCCTCTCCATTATTTGATCGACGTGACTATAATAATTAGGGGTGAAAGTCGGGTTGGGTTAATCCAAACCTGACCTGGCCCGGTTTTTCCAGGTATTTTGGACATCCAACACCCATCCGAACCCGATCGGGTGGGTTGAAAATTAGATAAAATAATTTCGGATTGGGTATGTGTTTAGTGTTAAATCCGTCAGCCCGACCCCTAAACCCCAGCTCGAACCAAACCCACTTCATATATCCGATCCAACTTGATATATTACAGACATCTATTTTTAAATGCACTATTACCGGGCATTTATCAATAGACTTTCAAATCCACATCCTCGCCATTAATTGATCGACGTGAATATATGAACTCGTGACTTTTTGATTGTATACATTCATGATCCAATAGTTCTATTGCTATAATCGTTGTTTTATGAACACTTATCTAAAGCATTCAAGTTCAAGTCCTCTGCAATTTTAGATCGATGTTTATATGTCAACCCGTGACTCTTATGATTATACACGTATTTTCCCCTTAGTTTCACTATTTTTAAATGCATTATAATATTATCTAAAGCTTTTTCACTTGTCTTGCTCTTTAAATTGACTTAAATCTATTTTTATCTAAATTTTAAATTTCTGAGTATATTTCTTTATTATTGCTACTTTCAAATTTCTGAATCCATTTCCAAATGCACATATCATTGATTCTCTTGTCTATGACTATCTTAACACCGAATCCTTATTTATGTAATGTACCTACATGCTTAATTATTGTCTTTTTATAATGTCCTCAAACTCGTGTTCATAAAAAATACACTCCTACTATTGATTCGGTTCTTATCTTTTTCTTTTATGGAAATTTTTGAATAGACATTCAAGCTCAAGTTCTCTCCCTTATTTGATCGACGTGACTATGTCAACCCATGACTTTTCGATTGTACTCATTCATGATCCACTAAATATGTTCCTATAACCGTCATCTTATTGACATTTATCAAAAGGCATTTACATTCAGGTTCTCTCCATTATTAGTTCGACTTGTATATGTCAGCCCATGACTCTTTCGATTATACACATATTTCCCTTTAATTTCACTATTTTAAAATGCACTGTTACCGCCCTTCTTTGCACATTGATCAATAAACTTTCGAGTCCACGCCCCCTTTATTATTTGATCGACATGTATATGTCAACCTGTAACTCTTTCGTTTGTACACATATTTCCCCCTAATTTCACTATTTTTAAATGCATTATTACCGTCGTCCTATGGACATTTATCAATAGATTTTCAAATCTACGTCCTCTCCATTATTTGATCGACGCGTATATGCCAACCCGTGACTTTTTCGATTGTACACATTCATATCCAATGGTTCTGTTCCAATAACCGTTCTCTTATGAACATTTATCTAAAGGCATTCAAGTTTAATTCCTCTCCATTTTTAGATCGGCGTGTAAATTTCAACCCGTGACTCTTTTGATAGTATACTTATCCTTCCTTACTTTCACTATTTTTAAATGCACAATTAAGTTATTTTAAGCATTTTCTCTTGTCTCGTTCTTTAAAATGACTGAAATCTATTTTTAATCTAAATTTTAGATATCTGAATCAATTTCCGCATTATTACCACTTCCCAATTTCTGAATCCATTTCAATATGCACCTGTCATTGATTCTCCAGCCTCTGACTGTTATATTCTTGTTTTCTTACTGATTTAATTTACCTACTTGTTTATTGTCTTTCCATAATGTACCAAACTCGTGTCCACAAAAAATATGCAACTACTATTGATTCGGTTTCCATAACCGTTCCTCCTATAGGCATTTATGAATAAGCATTCAAGCTCAAGTCCTTTCCATTGATCGACGTGATTATGTCAACCCGTGGCTTTTTGATTGTACACATTCATGATCCATTGATTATGTTCCTACAACCGTCGTCCTATTGACATTTATCAAAAGGCATTCAACTTCAAGTCCTCTCTATTATTAGTTCGACGTGTGTATGTCAACCCGCGAATCTTTCGATTGTACAAATATTTCCCTTTAATTTTACCTTTTTAATACACTATTACTGCCCTCCTATGGTCATTTATCAATAGACTTTCAAATCCACGCCCTCTCCATTATGTGATCGACGTGTATATGTCCGGTCGTGACTCTTTCGATTGTAAATATATTTCCCCTTTATTTCACTATTTTTAAATGCACGGTTACCGCCCTCCTATGAACATTTATCAATAGACTTTCAAATCCACGTCCTCTCTATTATTTGATTGCATATTCATGATTTAATGGTTTTGTTCCAGTAACCGTTGTCCTATGAACATTTATCTAAAGGCATTCAAGTTCAAGTTTGTTTTATTTTTAGATCGACGTGTATATGTCAACCCGTGACTCTTTTGATTATACACGTATTTTTCCTTAGTTTCACAATTTTTAAATGCACTATAATGTTATTTTAAGCCTTTTCACTTGTCTCGTTTTTTAAAATGATTTAAATCAATTTTTTTTATCTAAATTTAAAATTTCCAAATCTATTTCCGTATTATTACTACCAAATTTCTGAATCCATTCCCATAACTATTATCGATTTTCCATCTATAACTGTCTTAATCCCGATTCTTTATTGATTTAATCTATCTACGGACTTAATTATTGTCTTTTAATAATGTCTAATTTTTCCACGTTAATATGCACATATCATTGATTCTCTTCTTATTATCATCCCATTATAGACATTTGTTAATAAGCATTCATGTTCAAGTTCTCTCCATTATTAGATTGACCTGAATATGTCAACCTGAGGCTCTTTCGATTGTACACATTCGTGATTGTGGCTTTCGCCAAATTTACTTTGCATAAGTAACCAATCATTCATGGTACCTTGATTTTTTAATCTAGCCTTTTTGGATACATCACATTCCTTTGTTTCGTTTATAAAATATTTGAAACCTTCTCAACTTTTAAACCAAATTTCTTATGATTTTAAAGACTTTTCACCATTTTGCATTTCGGTATTGTTTATTTATTTGAAAGGCTGCATTTTGAAAATGCTTCAATTGTATTAAATTTCTAAATCTATTTCTTAACATTATTGTTTTTAAAGGGACCATAAATTTTTACCTGTTTCGTTACTTAAAGCAATTGAGGCAACTTTTCTTAAATTTTAAACTTCTAAATCTCTTTCCTTAATCACACTATTTGTCATCGGTGTATTTTAGAAACCAAATAATTCTTGTGTCTAATGATACAGGTTCCTCAAGCATCAGCCGGTGCCCTCAAGCATCAGCCGGTGCCGTGGCATTTGGTCTTGGATTGTTTTCTGGGAAAGGAACCTTTGGACCCAAGGTTCGAGAGCTCGGTTTATGTTTCAGTCTCTCATAATTTTATTAGTTTCGCTGGGTTTCGGCCAAGTTTCGATAATCCCGGTTCGGATTTCGATTTCGATGGTAATACAACATACAAAGTGTAGATATATTAAATACTTAAATTTATGCTTATATATTACAAGATAATGATCTTAGTATTTAAAAATCCAGCAATTATGCAAAATATATTGAAAAGTGTACTTAAATAAGTATTAATATAGGGTTTGAGTTCACCTTTTTGCAGATTTCCAAAAACAAAGGCCTACAATGATTACAATCACAGTAAAAATGGTATAAAAATAAGTTTTTAGAGGTTTTGGCCGAAACAATATAGTTTGGTTTGTTTCATATCGGTCTCGGTTGGTTTCGTATCGGTCTCCACCGAAACCGATACGAAACCACCACGAATCGGTAGTTTCGGCCGAAATCTTGAATCTTGCTCGGACCAGAGAGGCATCGTGCCTTCTCTGTGATAAGTGAAAGTCGCGCAAGTGATATATGTTTACGATTTTTTGATACTTTCAAAACTTACAAAGTAAGGAAAATCCTTAGATTTGTTTAGTTAGTTTTTGCTTTTTACTGATTCCTGTTAGCTATTATTAATGTTTCATGTATTTACCTACTTTAGATAGTTTACTAACATACTGTATTACTATAGCTAACCTTCTAAAGGTTCAACTTTTGTTAGTAAAGTAGGCTTATCGGTTTGACTTAAAGGATCTCAAGTATGATCATGAATTTCTTCATATTTTGATGTTCTATCAAATGGAAAATATTAGAGATAATGTGTGATAAAGTAGTTGGGCTTTTGATATTAGATCCAAACCCGTATCCGTAAACTCTAGTATAAATATATATATATATATATTCCTCCAAGAATTAGCTAAGGAAAGAATTTTATTTTTCCTCAAATTCCTTATCATGGTATCAGAGCGATTTTTCCTCAAGTACAAATAAGTGATACAAGAGAAATCATCCACAAATATGACAAAATATTTAAAACCGTAATATGATGGCCCATTGAAGAGGCCTCAAATGTCTGAATGCACTAAATAAAAATGGTTCAACATGCGACTCTCAGAAATAGGAAAAGATACACGATGATGTTTACCAAATTGATATGATTTACAATCAAGTGATTTTATTGACCTAAGATGCGAGAATAAACTCTAAAGAACCTTCAAATTGGGATGATCCATCTGATAGTGGAGCTGAAGAGGAGAAACTGATGAACGCTAAGCTGCAGAACCTGAAGAAAAAATATCATCCGTGTTCAGATAATAAAAGCATTAAGATTCATGTCCGCCGCCAATTAACTTCTTGTTCTGCAGATCCTGAAAGATAAAATGTGAAGGATAAAATGTTACAGAACAGTTCAACGATCATGTAAGTTTGTTGACGGACAATAAGCTAATAGGGAATCGTGGAACATGATAAACAGATTAAAACGAAAGATCCTTAGATAGATGTACCGACCCACCTCCAGTGACAGAGGAGGAAGATCCATCGGCTAAGGTGATACGAAATTTTTGAGCAGACGATGTGAAGGAAATAAAAGAATAATGATTTCTTGTCATATGATCTGTAGCACCTTAATCAATGATCCAGAGCATGTAGCACTAAAAGCTATAGGAGTACCTGAAACATGAGTTACTGTGGTAACAGAAGCGACTGCTGAGTAGAGAGGAGCTTGTGATACTCATCCTCATAAATAAATATCATCTTTGAGGTCGAAGATGCCGCATCAGATGGAGCAGTGGGATGTGAATACTCCAATATATCACCCTGAGAGGATGCATGATTAGCGGAAGGTCTGCGATGTTGATCTCAACAAAAGTCAACAAAATGTCTCGATTTCCCACAGTGTGTGCACAACTTTCTACCTTGACCACCACCATGACCGTGTCCTCCATCATGACTACCACCACGAAAATAGCCACGACCACGACTACCACCACGAAAATAGCCACGACCACGACTACGTGTACTACCGGATGTGGTCACTAATGCGAACTTATTCACGCTACTATCACCACGCACATTAGAGAAGGGATCTAACACACGAGAACAGCGTAACCTGTAGAATACCTCATAAAGGGTCGGAATCTCTGAACTCTCTAAAATAGCAGATTGAACGGACTCATACTCCGGGGGAAGACTTGATAAAAATCGCACAACATTCAGCATCTCACGTTGCTTATTCATCTCCGCAACATCACGTTGCTTGTTCGTCTCCGCAACATTGGAAGAAATGGGCTGATACAACTTTGATTCCTTGTCATGGTATTCAAGCCATGTTTCGCCAAACCCTAACCATCGTCGACACCAAACCCTAGCCGCCGCCAACCTTTACCATCAAACCCTAAGTTCAAAACCAATTTGGCATGTCGTTGAAAATCCTACGTACATATAATGAAAAAGAATGTTTCTGATTATTTCAATAAATATCTTGCTGATAATGGGATTGTACATCAGGCATCTTGCTTATATACCCCTCAACAAAATAGGGTTTGCTGAACAGAAAATGTGTCATTTATTGGAAGTTGCTCGTTTTTTGTTGTTTCATATGCATGTTCCAAAAAGTACTGGAGTGATACTGTTTTAACGACATGTTATCTTATTGATTGTCTACCCACTCCTACTTTGGGAGGAAAGTCTCCTCATCATGTTTTGTTTCCAGAGATTTCACATTTTCCACCGCCTGATAAAGTGTTCAGTAGTGTATGTTTTGTTCATAGACTTGCTCTTGGAGAAGATAAATTGGATTCTCATGCCATTAAGTGTGTATGTTTTGTTCATTGAAGTTGATTGCTATTTTGTTCGGGAAAAGAAGGAGAATGGATTTCTTAATTCTCAATACATTGCTAGTAAGGATCAACCAGCAGATATTTTCACAGAGGTATTGGGAAAAGCAAGAATTGAATTTTTATATAGCAAGCTGGGTCTACATGATATGTATGGACCGGCTTGAGAGGGAGTATTAGAGATAATGTGTGATAAAGTAGTTAGGCTTTTGATATTCGATCCAAACACGTATCCGTAAACTCTAGTATAAATATATATGTATTCCTCCATGAATTAGCTAAGGAAAGAATTTTATTTTTCCTCAAATTCCATGTCAAAAAACGAATATGTATCATTTTGTGCAATTAATTGGTATCCTTTCTATTTTAATCAAGTGGTTTCACAGAAATAGCATGTTTTTAGAGTTCTATATGATCATGGATTTTTCAAACCGCACAGTTCTGCGCACAAAAACATCCTTAAATATGTGCACGCGCACGCATGTAAATAATTATTCAGAGATGAATGTCGGTTGATCTAAAAAAAAATCATGTATTATCTGACTTTGCGTTTCTTGGATAATAAATGGCTATAAATCTCGTACATGCAGAGTGTGCATCAGTTCTGTAATATTTTCAACTTTAGTCCTATCAAGTTGCATAACCGTTATCTTTGGTAGGAACTGTGATATATCACTTTCAAGTATAGAGAAAATCAAGAGCCTGCTGTTGATATGATTAAAAAAAACATTTTAGAAGTCATTTCTTCTGAGGATGGCAGATGATACCAGCTAAGTTTAACTAAGCACGATATTGCTTCTTTGTGGTTTCTCTTCAAGCAGGTATATTGAAGTCTCTTAAAGTCTTATAGATATAGTCCTGTTCTTTTTTTCCCAGATCAATTTACTGTTTTTCATATATCCGGAAGCATCTTCATTGGATATCACCGATCAAGCTTGTGGCCTTTTCAATCAAAAGAGGTATAGCTCTTTCTATTTTTCTTCCAACTGGAGTTATTTTTCTTGTTCAGCCTTTTGTATTGGTGGATTATAGTGATGTTAGTATTTATTGAAAATTTTTATGTTCAGGTTTTTGCTTTGTGTATGTGCCATCTTGATGTTGATCGTCTAACTTTTCATTGCGCGACCATCCAATCTCTGCGTCAGCCTATTGACTAGAGACTATGGAAAAGATAAAAAATTTGCTTTGAAATTTCAATTTGGTTTATGCTTGGGTGGTCTACTATGGGAAGTGATGTATATACTAAGATGATTAGTGGAATGATTAAGGATCATTCAAATGATGCTCTTGATCCAGAAAAAAGATAACATACGATAGGTATCCTGCACTTTTTGTGTACTAGGTTTTAGTAGAAAATAAGTGTCTAGTAGTCACATTAATGCAATTAAAAATATGTATAATGGAGTAGAGCCTGTGTGAGAAGAATTAGGGACAGTCAATTGTATTAGGTTCCTATCTATTTGCTTTAGTTATGGATGAAACTTACTAGATATGTACAAGATTACATCTTATAGTGCATGATGTTTTTTTTTATCATATCTTTTGTTAATTTTTATCACACTTGATGTGTGGTGGTTGCAGCTTGGCCATAAATTAAGATACATTAAAATTGCTTCAGATTATTTGGATTTTAATTTCAGACATTCTTGCAAAACTCAAAACAAATCTCCAAACTCTTCTGGAAAATCTTCACCTATATAATAACTGAAATCTGAACTTAATTACAAACACAATATGCAAACATCATCAAGGCACAAACACTGCTCCTGAATCTGAACTTAATTACATTTCCTATACTAAGAATAACATTTTTGAGCAATAATCAAAGATAATTCTTGAGTTTGCAGAACCCTTAACAGCTAAATCTTAGAGCACCGATCTCTACCGACCTAATTTCTCTTTTATCCCTTTATGTTTGCATAAAATATAGTTCATGGATGTTGAAATATCAGAAGTTTTTCCAATCTGATATTACACATTCATTAAGGGATATATAAGAAATACGACTAAAACCACAGGTGTAGAACTGCTTCAATTTAGTGAAAACCATGTTGATATAGTTGTACTTTAGAGAAATTTGATTGCAATTCCAGGAAACTATACCCCTGGCACATTTGAGAAGGCAAGGCTCCGTTTTGCTCATGTTGAGACTGTTGCGCCATTCACCAATCTTCTTGGTCTTTTTCTTGAAGGTTCAGGTGAATGAATCTATCACAATCACTTTTCTTTTTTCTTTTTTCCTTTTTGATGAGAAGAGCAGGGCTCCAATTGGATGTCCGTCCCATGACAATTTTATTTAAAGGAAAAAACGACTGTACAAAATACAAAAAGCGGTCTGCCCCTGTCAAAGCAAAGAAAATCATAGCAGCAGCATTATCTTTTTTAATGGTGAGGACATTCCCCCCAAGTCCAGAACTCTCATAGAACAGGATACAAAAACTGGAAACAGGATGCACACATCAAGATAAAAGAAGTGATACCAATAGATTTCAACAATCAAAAAAGGAATAAAATGTTTAGGCTATTAATCAAAATCAAGTGCCAATAATGTGTACAACATTTTAAAAGCTTCAGTTAACAAGAATTTACTGAAATATACCCTTTTACGGCATCCACTTTTATTCAGCATCTATACATACCTCATGCATAACTAGCAATCATGTATTTTTTTGCTCAGGTGGAGATGTATATTAAAGACAAACTCCATACCATTGAAACCTGCTCAGGAGTATATAAAAATGTTGCAACATATCAAAGGTATGTACCAGTAGCCAGGAAGAACCAACAGAGCATGGTTTGTGCTTCTTACAAACATAAAATTTGAAGAGAGTAACTCAAGAACAGAGAGTTTTGTAAATTTTATGGAAAAGGCTTTCAGGGGATAACAAGGTTCCAGAGAGCAAACAGCTGGATCACCCTCAAAAACCTATGTTGTAATAACCTTCCCCGTTTTCTAATAGATTATCGGTTGATGGTATACATTTGATATCTTACAAACAAGCCATATTTTAACTTAGGGATGAAGAGTATATAGTAGTCATGCTGAAAGGGGAGCAAATAATGCAACATTATGTATGCTGAGATTAATATATACTGTGGCATAGGAGGTCTAGGGATAAAGCAAACCAACAACACCATCAGAGAAAAAAAAACCATGGCACTTGATAAAGAATGGCACAACCATCTTATAAAACTAAAAAGGGATTGTAACTCCTATGAATAAGAGCATCCACATCCCTTGAGTACATTGCCTTTAGATTGTTGAATTCAAAAGAACTGATGGTAAAATCTTTTATCTTAGATGCCCCCCCCCCCCCCAGTTAAGGAAATGATAAAGAATGTTGTTCAGAACTTGTATATGCGAGTAATCTTTATCATTTAAAATTTTGTTATTTCTTACACCCCAAATATTCCAGCAAGTAGAATAAAGCAGCAAAACCCACATATGACTAAGATTGGAATGAATGTTTGTATTTTTCCAGTTGGTAATAGCATCAGTAAAGAAATGAGGAGGATATACCTTAATAGCTTTCAACAAGTCTCTCCAAATGAATTTGGCCGCTTTACACTAAAAAAAAAGATGATTAGAAGCTTCAATCATACAATCATCAAAATTACAAGCTGCAATATTAAACCAACCTTTCTTGATCAAATTTTCCTTAGTTAGAATTCTATCTTGGGCTAACAACCATGCAAAGATTTTAACTTTAACAGGAGTAGAATTATCCAAATAGAATTATGCACAGGGAACTTGATGTTAGTACCGTTGATTGCCTTATAAGCTGGCTTAACACTAACAGTATCTACTGCTAGATTGAAGAGGAGAGGAGGCAAGGGATCCCCTGTTTTAAGCCTCTTCTATATTTGATGATTTTTTACCCAAATTGCCATTCATAAGGACTTGTGAATTAGAAGAATTAATATAGTATCATGGAAATCCATTTTATCCATTTGTCACCAAAACCTCTAACCTTAAGCAGATCAAGAATATAATCCCAGTTCATGGAATCAAAAGCTTTGTGGAAGCCAATTTTAAGCATCACAAATTCAGATTTAACTTTGGCACAAGCATCAACTAATTTAGGTGCAACTGAGAAGCAATCACGAGTAGACTTATTTCTCATGAAGGCAAATTGAGTCTTACTTAATAGGTCATGCAGGAATTTTCCCAATCTATTAGCCATAATCTTACTAAAAATTTTGAAAATGCTATCCAAAAGACTAATAGGCCTGAAGTCTTTGGGGACACTATCAAAAAAAATGCGCGAATCCACTGCCTGTTGATGACAATACATCTACAATTGATTTCAATATTGCTTCTACAAGTAGAAGAACAAAGAAAAAGAAACAAAAAAGGTGATATAAAAGACTTCTTTCCAATTCTATAGTTAATTGACTTAACTCCAAGTCTACTTTATTAATTATTTTCACATGATTGCATGCATGCCAAATTCTGTTAGGACGCAAGAAAGGATAGCTCAAGCTCAAGATGGACTACAGGGCATCAACCAATATGACTTACATGGTATCAACCGGTATGATTTTGAAGATAAATACTGCCAATTTAATATAAATTAGCTCATGTAATTAATGTATTCAGGATATGGACTAGATATACAAGGCATGAACCAAGGAGTGGAGGCATATGGAACTGAGCAAGTGATGGGGCAACAATTTGTGCAGATAATGGAAAGAAATGCGACTCAAGAAGATACTGGAATATCTGAAGATGAAATGCAAGAAAAGGTATAAGAATCATATGATAATTTTGAGGCGGACTTTCTTTTCTCATCACCAAGGTATGGAAGGCCACCCCTGGCTACTACAAGAGGAAGGATTATTTCCATTAGAGTAAGAGGTCCTATTAGAGGGGGGAGAGAACATGTGAATAGAGCACCATGGAGGCTATGAGGTATGAGGTAATTTTAAAATAAGTTGCAAACTTAATGTTTATAGCCAAGCAAAGTTCTTATTATCTTTCAAATGTTGATTTCACAAGCTCATGGACTACTCATCCATCTTATATATTGTTGTTTCATGTACATAGGATTTGTTAGCATACAACATTTAGGAGCAATAAGCAGCAACATCAGCATTTTGTAGTGGTTAATAGCGGCGGCGGCGGCATATTATAGCAACTATTTGCAGCAACAATATTTTGTAGCAGTTATTAGCAACAGCAGCAGCATTTTGGAGCGGCAATTAAAAACTTGAACCATGTTATTTAGATGTGTTAGTTTATTCTAACTTGGATATGTTGGTTAATTTGGTGTTATTTGGATAAGTGATATGTATGGATTTGGTTGTTATATGGATGTGTTACCCTTATCAATGGAATTGATATCTTATATATTGATATGCTATATCTCGCATCTTTTTGGATAGTCTCTTTTCATATATGCAATCTGGATGTGTGTGTATTTTTTTAATTTGTTGTTGTAATATTTGGATTTGCTGATTGATATTCATTATGTATGGAGCTAGCTTCTTATATAAGTGTGTTATTTTCTTTCTAAGCAAATTATCTTCCTCCTTTTTACTTATTGTTCAAGTTTGCAAGAAGCATTTGCCAGGTTTTTCCACTTTCAAGTATTTATACCATGATTTTTTGTACAAGGTTTTCTCAGTTTGGCACTCGTATTATTCTCATCCTTTTACTTATTAGTTCAAGTTTGCAAGAAGCATTTGCTAGGTTTTTCCACTTCCAAGTATTTATACCATGATCGTTTTCAGGTTTTAGATAAGTGCGATATGGGTAAGGGCGACTTACACTAAAATACCATTAACTATAGCAATTTTTCACTAAAATACCTTGAAGATTTTTTATTACATTGAAACACCTTAAACTATGCGTTGAAGGGATTTTTTCACTAAAATACCCTCGAAAATAGCAGCTAAGGTTTTTACTGCAATAGAATAAACTACAATGTATTTTACTGAAAAAGGTAGTTAAGGTATTTTTAGTGTAATTCATCCAATGGATAAATCTCATTATATCTGTTTTTTAAAACACAAATTTACAGTATTCTAGCTTCCAAGCAAATCCATATTCAAATCGAGATTCAATTTATAAGCTATCATCACAGTGCAAACCAAAATTATATTAATTTCAATAAGTTGCATACAACATGATAATTAAAGTACATATGAGGTTTAAGGCTATAAGAATAACAATCGCTTCAATTTGAAACTTCACATTTGCAAAGAGTTTTTCAATTGAGTAATACTTTTCCTACTGGTGCGGTGGAATCCATATAGGCTACATGGATTCCACCGTTATATGGATTCCACCGCACCGGTATGAAAAGCATTACTCTTTTCAGTTTTCTCCATTTTTCCATCAACTCTTTCTCCAAGATCATTAAGCCTTATGATACCCACGCCGCAAAGTACTTGAATTACACCACCACTTACATAGGCATAACTGCAACTCGTATTGTTGCTTCAAGTTGTAATTGTTGTGGCAAAGGAGCTTGATCTCATCAATTTTAAAGAACAAATATTGGATGAAAATGAAATGTCCTAAATTTTGCTCTCAAAGAGAATTTCTGATTTTGAAATTGTGATAAATCTAAAACTCTAGCCCCTGTTCAACATAAGAAAGAGGAATAAGAAAACCCCATTAACCGCTCTAAACCCAACTAGATGAATATGCTGGTTAAAAGTAACCAGGGGTGAATTTTAGATAATTTAATGGTTTCGGGGATGAAATTTGTAAATCTAAGTTTTGGGGGTGAAATTCGGAAATATTGAATTTTTGGGGAGAGATATAGAAAAAACCCATTATTTATTTACTATTTTAGTTTCTAGAAAGAAAAGAGCTCAACCTTGTTTACATGTATAACTTTTCTATCAGGCATCTGCATTTTTAAGTATAACATTTAAAGTCACATAAAATATTTTAAAAATACATTGCATGGCCTGCATGATACCCTAACCCTGTGGTAGCATCCGCGCATCTTGCTCTCGTCCCGTTCAGTGAAACGGACTTGTTTGGATGGCTACGCGCACGTACGTGCATCCGTTCTTTGGGGTATGCATTTTCGTTACCCGGGTATCTAATTTTAGTTTTGGTCGACACATATATTTTTCGTATTTTGAAACTGAATTTTTAGACCCGACCCGGGCGTGTTTTGGACTATGTTTGTATTTGCCAGAATATCAAATTTTATTAATATAATATTTTAAAATTTTAATTAACAGTTTAAAATTTTAATAACGAAAATATTTTTCTTAAATTTAAATCTTAATAAATTTCTTAACAACCTCTCTCTTTCTTTTCTCTCTCCTCCTCTCGCTGGCTCTCTCTCTATTTCCCTGTCCCCGCTCACTCTCTCTCTTCTTTCTCTTTCTCTCTCTATCTCTCTCACACAGAACTCTCTCTCTCTCTTCTCGATCCCTCTCCTCTCGATCCCTCTCTCTCCTCTCATGAACACTGTTCGCTTCTCGACTCTGGTCTCTCGTCACCTCCCTTCTCTTCTTCTCTTTAAAAAACCCCGAGCGCCCACGAGAACCCATACAAAGCAACCCTAACCCTACTCCTCTGCCCTCAACCTCAACCCGAGTCTCCATCCTCATCATCTCCTCCTCCTCGTCATCATCTTCTTCCTCTTCTTCCTCACCCGAGAGCCTGCACACCCTAACCTACAGAACCCATCACCCAAGAACCTGCACACCTCACCGCCGACGACCTCGTCGTCGCCTCCTCATCCCCTTGCTTCCACCATCACCATGACTCCACTCTCCTACACCTAGAACCTTCCCTGCACACCCAACAACCAAACCCCTTCGACCAAGAACCCCCACTGCACCCTACACCCTCGCCGGAGCTCCGTTGATCCCGTCGTCACCATCACCTCTATTCTGTTTCCTGAGCACCAACCCCGGTGAGCACCAACCCCTTCTTCTCTTTCTTCTTCTTCTTCTTCTTCTTCTTTTTCTTTTCTTGATTCTTGATCTTTTCCGGCCATCGCCGGAGTTGCGTCGACGCTGCTGATCCGACGATCCAGTGAATGTACCTTGCCTGCGTGATCACCCTCTTGCCTTGCTTGGACACGTCCCGCGTGCCGTGTGTGCTTTGCGACGATTTACGGACGTCGGACGTGTCGTGCGTATCCGTCGTTGTAACGCTTCGAAAATCGTTTAGGCAGTTTTTCGATAATCGGTAAAATAATCAGTCTTTTCCGTAAAAAGTCAAAATAATTATTTTTTTCAATATAGGCCTAATTATACAAAATTTAGATAAGATATTGCTAGAAATTGGTCACTAAATTGTCACTTAAAAATTTCTAGTCTTTTAAAAAAAATTCCTTAATTAATTATTTTTAGTATTATTTTAAGCTTTTAAATATACATTAAATTAGTATTAAATACAAATTTAAATGGGTAAATTACATACTTAGGAACCATTATAAACTAAAATCAAGTGTTAACAAAAATTTTATCAAGACTTTCCAAGTTTGTAGTTCTATGGTTTGAAAATGGATCAAAATTGAATTAAAATGGGTTTTTTTTTTGTAAAAATGATGTCATAAGCATTAAATGCACTTGAGAGATGGTTTCTTCTTAGAAATTTCTATACAAATCCCTCACTTTCCCCTCCCCACACCCCTTGGCCGAGCCTCTCCTGCTGCTGTCCCCATTTTCCCCTCTTTCTTTTTCATCAAAATTCATGCAAAAATTCACAAAAATCCACAATTTTCTTCACCAATTCAATCCTAAACCCTATTCTACCTCTTCCCAAACCCTAATTGGTTTAAAGCATGGAGAAAGGAGGTGTCTTGGAGGCTAGTGCAACCTAGGGTTCAAAACTTGTAAGGTATAATTTTAATCTAGTTGTTAAATTGGTAGTTTAAATATGCTAATGTAGATTTTTAAAGTGTTAAATTGGTTATAATTTCTTGTTTAGGAAATTCTAGAAAGGGTTTCTAAAATCAAGTTAGGGTTTTTACAATGTGTTCATGATTATATGGTGTAATTAAATAAGTTAAGACATAGAAAACTTAAATTAGTTGCTAATTTGTAAATTGTTGTATTTAAATTGTTGTAATTAGTTTTTTTGGCTGACTAGGTTTTTATAAAATATATATATTGGTGAGACAAAATTATAATTAGGGTTTTTATCATTAGATTAAGGTTTTAATGTGTAGATTAACATGTTAATTGAAAGTGAAAAAAAATCTAGTTACAAATTGCTAGCTTTTACTTTAAAATTGTCATAAATATGCTATTTTGTAAACTAGGTTTTTGAAATTTATTTAAATGTGGGATTAAAAATCTAGTTAGGGCTTTAGCACATCATTAAGGTTTCCTTGAGTGGTTTAACAATTTAAAATATGCAAAATCAAGTTTAGTTGTGGAATTGTGAATTTTTGCTTAAAAGGTGTTGAAATTGGATAAAATTGCAAACTAGAATTTTCAATTTAGTACAAATTAGTGTGATAAAAATATAGTAATGATTTGTATGACTTAGTTATGATATTTAGTGAATATTATGGCTATTAGTTTCGTTTAAATATCAAGTTTTAAAATGAAACGGTCAATTGACGCTTTCAAGGTTTTCGGAAATAAACCAATTTAAACTATTTTGAGTTTTCGATAAGTTGCAATCTATTGTATATTATAACTAGTAAGTTTTGGAACTATGATTTATATGTTTGGGTTTTTCTCGAACAATCGGCGTTTGTACGCCGATGTCAAGGGCTATTTGTTATTTTGCATGAGCGGGTCATAGGTTTTAACCTATGCGCTCTTCGTGCGTCGTTTTGGTTTTATCCGCGATTCGGTTTATGATGTACATATATGTTTGCGTATAGGTACCCCTCACGTGGACTTCGGACGATGAAGAAGAGGATGGCGGCATCGACTTCGGCAGACAAGGGCCAAGTGAGTAGATGTATATCTACGGGGGAAGTCGGGTGGATGGCGTTTAGCACCCCCGCAAACGTAGAATAGGGATATTACTTACTGTCATTAGGAAGTCGGAAATGACCTTAGATTCTTGGCGAGTAGGGTCCTATTAAATACTTTAGGTTGGACTAGACTGATTTAGAAAGACTTAACCAGAGGATGAATGCCTTAGAGGGAATTCGTAGGTTTCAGGTAGACACACACACGCATACACATACATTTGACTTGGTGTATATGTATATATATATATATATATGAATGTGTGTAGGTTTCTATATGTGTGTGTGTGTGTGTGTATATATAACATATACACGTGATATGGGGAGGTTATATGATATCTGGGGAGGAGTCAGTATGATTGGGCGTGATGCCGTGAGTTAAAAATATACGATCGAGTATGATATGGGATGTACTATGATGTTAGCGGATCGTTGGGAAGTGAGAAAATGGATATTTATACATAAACGATAATAGGTGATGATGACATTGAGATATACGAGACTCTAAAATAGAACCCAGATTGTAATATGTGACTTAATCACGATATGATATATGTGACATGATATTTCTGAGGACCATTTGACGATATATATTTACACAGACAATGATATATGTTTGGTGATATTGGGATATGTGACTTAACCACGATATGATATATGCGACATGATATTTCTGAGGACCATTTGACGATATATATTTACACAGACAATGATATATGTTTGATGATATTGGGATGTATGCGATTATAGCACAGTACCCTTGATCATGATAATATTTGATGATGAGATTATACGAATGATGATGTACAAAGGTGATAATTGACCCGTACCCCGATTTTGGGATGTCGTACGATGGATTTTACCGTACGAGGCATAGATGTGATGATTGATCCGCACTCTTGACTCGAGGAAGTCGTACTATGTACATGACGCTATTGAGGCTGGATCGCCGACTATTAGAGATATCAACTCAGACTTTAGGTGGATTCTTATTTCCTATCGACTAGTTTCTTTAGTTTAGTTCCTTAGTGGGTTAGATAGATACTAGTTTAGGCTCGAGTCATATAGTTTGTAGTTAGATATGTATATTCCAAATGAGTGGTTAATACACATTCACCTTTATATTCAGATTGTAATCATCACGTTGCATGTTCATACATATTTTTCTTTAGTTAATATGAAACCCTGCCTGTTAGGACACCAGCACCATTACCGATGATGCGCATATTCCACGTACACTTATTTGCCGGCTCACACACATCATCATCGGTAATTGTTATGTCACTGTTTCGCCCAATCAGACCAAAGCTCTGTTTGAATTCAAAATTCAAATTTTGAAGCAAAACTTCAAGTCGCGGGCGCAACGCGCCGCGCGTCTGGCGCTAACACGTCTGCGCAGCGCCCAAGAAAGCGCACCCAATCAGAGCAAAGCTCTGATTGAAGGAAGCAACGCTTCAGCTGCGCTGCGCTCTGCGCTGCGCGACACGTGTCAGCGCAGTTACGCTGCGCTCGGCGCTGCGCGACACGTGTCAGTGCAGATGCGCTAGCGCACTTGCGCTGTGCTCTGCGCTGCGCGACACGTGTCATGCGCTGGGGCATCTGCGCCAAACTAAATTAAGATTTCATAAAATCTTTTCTGTTCTTTCCAGAACTAGAACATTTTCTTCTGCCTTCGGATCAAAGATCCAGCGGTGGGAGAATTCCCCAAAATCATTCAGAAAAGATCTTGCTAACAAATTCAACAAATTTATGGGCATTATAAATAGGACCCCAGACCTCATTCAGAGGGGAGGAACATTTTTCTTGAGAATTCAAGAACTTTAAACAGAGAGAGAGCTCTGAAGATTTCAAAAAAAAAAGGGTAAGGAACATTCATGGATTAGAAGAAATTCCTTCTAATAGACCATTAGTCTAAAAATAAAAATATAAGATCAATGATCTTTATATAAAAAAAAGAAAACAGTGCTTTGCACTTCTTGTGAACCTTCGGTTCTTTAAAAATAATAATAATAATAATAAAAGAATAAAAGAATAGTGCTTCGCACTTTTATGAATCTCTGGTTCTTCGAATAAAGAAGAAATTTATTTTTTCTTTGATCTAATTTAGATCAAGAACTTAAACAGTGCTCTGCACTTCCCTTCTTGAATCTAAAAGATTCTTAGTGCTTTGCACTTCCAAACTGCGCCGTTGCGCTCTTAAGAGAGCGCCACGTGTCGGCTATAGAACCATTTGCGCTAAGCGCCCTTAAGATAGAGCTTTGCTCTCTGGAATTGGCGCAACTCGCCGAGAGCCCGCCAAGTGTCTGCGGCGCAACAGCGCAGCGCAACAGCGCATCGCACTGCGCTAGTGCGCTTGCGCTCACAAGAGCACGACACGTGTCATCACCATATGAGCTTGCGCCCATCACTTAGCGCAAGGCGCAGATGCATTAAAAAGGGCCAAGCCCAATTAAGAGAAGGCCTAACAGGCTTAATAAAGCGCAAATGCATTGCATTTTAAGGGGCAGAGCCCAAATCAAAACAGATGCTTTGCATCATTTATAAATAGGCAGAGCCCAAACAGAATATCCAGAATGCTATGCATTTAAAAAGGGGCAGAGCCCAAACAAAACAGATGCATTGCATCATTCATAAATGAGCAAAGCTCAGAATAAATTGATGCTCTGCAGAGCCCAAACGAAAAAATGGAAGAAATGCAATGCATTATTTAATAAAAGTGTTGAACATTTTTCCACTGGACTTAGCCCAATTTTGGCTGTAAGTCCTCAAATTAAATTGACTGGGCATAGCTCTCTCTTAAATCAATTTATACCCGGTTCGAGAGTACATCTCCGAACTCCTCTGGCACACGTCGTTGTAATCATTCAACGTCGTCAGAGAGGTGACGGGTCCCGACGACCACACCCTTTAACAACGGACCGAAACGTCCTTAAACTAATGCCGGACCGAAACGTCCTTAAACTAATATCGGACCGAAACGTCCCTAAACTAATATCGGACCGAAACGTCCCTAAACTAATATCGGACCGAAACGTCCCTAAACTAAAATCGGACCACCACGTCCCCAAACTGGCGATGGACCACTACGTCCTTAAACTGGCGACGGACCGAAACGTCCTTAAACTAATAATGGACCACCACGTCCCTAAACTGGCGATAGACCACCACGTCCCTAAACTGGCGATGGACCACCATGTCCCTAAACTGGCACAATAGGGCCAAAACGCTCTTTTGTTGGATCTAAACGGTCCCGTCTAAGTTGATCTTAACCCCAAATACGGTTAACGTGTCCTTAGATATTTAAATAAACGATAAAATTCCAAATTAACTTTGGTTCAAGGGTACATCTCTGTACTCCTCTGGCGCCTGTCGTTGTAATCTCTCAACGACGTCAGAGAGGTGACGAGTCCCGGCGGCCAGACATTAAATCAATCACTACGTCAAGTCGGTCTTGGTCCAAAACAGGACTAACGTATCCTTGACGAACGTTTAAGTTGATCTTAGTCGCAACGCGACTAATGCATCCTTAAACTAAAAACGCCAAACCCAAATCTAAGTAAATACGGATTTGGACTAATCCACGTCCTACGGGCGACGGTATTACTCAGTCTCCGTATACAATCCACGGGCAACCACGAATAAAACAAACACACGTAACACGAAGTGAAATTCTGGAGAAGGAGAAAGTTGTTACCGTAATGCAGTAGCGTAATTAACTGCAGGGGCTTGCGCCTGCAGGGAAGAGCGTCCCCACAATCAAAAACCCCTCACCCTGAGGGGGAATCTGACGAAGTCTGCTACATCGGCCGCATCCGTCTAAACCTCCGATACACGGTGCCATAAATCAACTTGGCATCTTCGGAGGGATAGACGGATAAAACCAAATAGCATCTGCCCCGAACCTCAGCGCCAGGACTTCAGCAGTCCTGTGCGGCCGTCTTTCGGAGGGGAACAGATTCTGGCACGCCCGGTGGGACCTTTTCCTCTTTCCACTCCACACTTCGTGTGTCGTCTTCGCGAACCAATCGCGGTTTGTTAATGGTTGCCTTCGGATTTCAAGTTGCTAAGATTTGGTCTTTTGTCTGGCGCAAAGAACTCAAGATTCAATGGCCTTCAACTGCACCAACTGCTCGAGATGCCACTGCAACGGACGCTCCACCTCACCGGGAGGTGTAGCATATGGGCCCCAAGCGGCTTCCTTCCTCACTCTGCCAGTAGACCAGGTGACCTAAGCCACCGCTAGCCTATTCTTCAGGACCATGATCCCACCTACAAGCTTCTCTACGCCAATACCTGCACCGGAGGTGAACAAAAAGTCGGTCTTCGACCGGCTCACTGCTACGACGGCCCCTGTCAACGGGTCGCTCACTACCAAACCGACAACCTCTGTTTTCACCAGGCTAAATCAAAACTCTAAATTGGCTGTCCCGAGGAAAGCAATAATTGTTGCTCCAGAAGTCGTCAAGGCGGCTTCCCCTGTCAAAGAGTCAGTCTTTTCAAGGCTGACGATTCCTGCTCCTCCTCCTACTCGAGGATCTGTCTTCGACAGGTTGGATATCACCCCTCAAAAGACAACCCGGTCTTTAAGAGGTTAACACCGGCGGCGCCTCATTAAGACAGGGGGTAAAAAGAAGATGTCTCAATCTCCGAGCCAGTCCCAACGGCTCGTCATGCTCGACGTCGCCATTGGCAACGAATAAGGAAAGCAGGGGGCAACTCCCCCTCAAGGCTAACCCCACCTGCTCCAGTGGTGGAGGTCAACGCTGCTGTTCCAACTGGGAACAGCTTTGAATTGCTGAGGAAGGTGAAAAAGAACTCTCCGATTGCTACATTGAAAAGATCTCCTCCGCCTATGGAAAAAGCTCCAGAGACAAAGCAGGAACAGCCCCCTCAGCGGCTGTCGTCAAAGATTTATAAAGTTTGGCGGAAGGTTCAAAACTCCGTGGTTGACCCAGACCACTTTCGTCGCCAGAAAAGGGCAAAGGTGGAAAAGGACAAAAACCGCCCCATTAAGCAGCAGGGGGCAACAAATGCTAGGATGCCCACTTCAACGGCTCCTTCAACCTCAATGGTCCACGAAAGGAAAAGGCCAGAGAAAGCTCCCGTGACGCTGACAAAGTTTAAAAGCGATGAACCTAAACGCCCCAAGTCAGGGAGCATAACGGTTCATACGGTCTATATGGCTTCTGGAAAGGAAGAAAGTCGTACTTCTACGGGTCACCGACCGCTCACCCGATCCGTGACGAAAGCCTAGGAGCAGCAACAAAATCTCCAGGAGATGATGACTACAATGGCTGCACTCACTGGGCCAAAAGAGAATCCTGAGACATTCTTAGATGAACGTCAAGAGGAAGAGACCGACGCCGAGTTCCTCCGCCGAGTACTGGAAAAGAGAGACAAAGAGGCTGCTGAACAAGCAGCCAATATACAGCATATGGGCCTCCTCTTCCAGGACATGATAGGGATGATGATACAACCAGAGCCCCCGACTGAAGAACCTCCGATCGTCCTTGGAGATGATAGGGGAGAGACATCAAACCCTCAGCCCATTCTATCAACAGCTAAAGAGGATACAATCTCTAAAACTGATCTGGACGAATATATAGCCCAGCAAATAAAGGTTCATCACGCGGCCAAAGCAGCCGGCCACGTCGTAAAAACGGGGCGACCGTATCCAGGCTGGTATGACCAAATCAAGTACCCGCCAGGTTATACAATTCCCAAGTTTCATGTCTACAAAGGGACCGGCAATCCCCATCAACATGTTGCTCAGTTCAGGGCGCTTTGCGGTAACACCGGCGGCGACGACAAGCTTTTGCTTCGCCAGTTCGTTGGAAGCCTATCAGATACGGCCTTTGAATGGTATTCTGAGCTCCCCAATGACTCTATTAAAACCTTCGCGGAGATGGAGCTGCTCTTCACCCAACGTTTTGCAAGTGCCAGCGAGCGTACCCCGATGACGGCGCTGATTAACGCCAGGGTAAAACCCGGCGAGACATGGGTTCAGTACGCTATACGGTGGCGTAATCTATGGTCGAAGTGTGAGCAGCGCATAGAAGAAGCCCCTGCGGTGGGAATGTTTGTTGGAACCCTTGATCCACAAGCAACCATCTCACAGTTTATGATGTTTTTCAAGCCGACTTCCTTCCAGGCTTTGATCGACAAATTGGCGCAGATGGACCAGATGGGCCATAAACCTCCTCTCCCGAAGCCGGACTCCCGAAACGATAAAGGAAAGGGAAAAGCGATCATCGTCGCTAATGCCCAACAACAACCGAGCGACTCGAAGCCGATTGCTCGTCCAAACAATACACGCCCATACGTACCCCTCGAGGACAGGATGGGACGTCCTTACTCCTTCCCCCGTGATAAAACGAGGAGGCTATTCGAGCTGGCATTGCGCAACAGGCTCATAAATCTGCCAGATCCAAAACGTCCGTCGCAACCAAGTGACGTCAACGAGCCCAATTACTGCCCTTATCATCGAGTGCTAGGCCATCCGATTGAGGATTGCTACGTTTTCAAGAATTGGCTTGAGAACCAGTACCGCCAGGGCAAATTTGCGCTATCTGACAAATGGAAGGTAAATCCCCCGCAACCCCATGCCTCTAAGGGGACGAATACGCCGGGGGCAACGTGCTCCGTCATTGAGGAAGCTCCTTGGGAGGTTGTATTATCAGCCAAGACAAAGAGGATGCTAAACGATCTTCAGACATGTCCAGCGGTCAAGTGGAAGAACCCCTTGGAACCGCAGGTCATTGAGGGGATGTTGAAGCCACGTACGACTCAGAGGACCGATGGTGGTAGTTCAAGCGCCCATAGTCAGTCGTCAAAATCTTCGAAAAAGAAAAAGAAGAAATCTAAGAAGCTCGTGAAGCCTGGCGACAAGCGCACGGACTTACAGAAGCAAATCGACGCACTGGATGAGTACAACCAAAAGGCGCGAACTCCCATTACGCTCCAAGATTTCCTCGATCACGTCTTTCAAAAAGAAGATGAGGGAGAAAGTTCATCAGATGAATCAGACGAATATGTGGCAAGCTGTCATATGATCTCCCATATGACCACGAACGATGAAGGGACTTCTGGAACTGAAACGCTGGGGGCAAATACTGAGTCAAGGGTTCCGGAGTTATCAGTTGAAATGATTGGCGCGTTTCTTAATGAAGCTCGATTGAAAAGCAAAGCTGATCGAGAACGCGAGACGGCTATATTCGAAAGGGCCAAGCGCCAGCGACTTGAGGAAGGAGCTGAAATGATCCCACTGGAGCAAAATGCCTTCACCGCCAACAAAAACCGATTCAAGATAAAAAAGAAGTTTGCTAAGGCCATATCGATGGGCATGAGGCTACCACCCTCTGAAGAAAAAGTTACTGGCGCGGTAGAAATACACCCCTCTTATTGCTTATATCATCAGAAGGTCTCGCACTCCACCCAAGATTGCAAAGCTTTCAATGGATGGTGGTAAGGATACGTCGCTAATCAACAGCGCTTTAAACGGGAAAAGCGTAAGATTCGTCGGGAGCAAAGAAGCACAACCAAAGAGCTTGAAAGAACTGCCGGCAATTGTTGCATGGTTAACACTGGCGGGTCACAAGTGCCTGCATTTGGGAGCGACTCTGATGAGGAGCTAGAGCTTGCCCCTCTCTTTAAAGAGTCAACTTCGGGAGAAGAAGAGGAGCCAGTGGTTTGTGAAAATATCCGGCTGCGGAATCGAACACTGCCTGAAAAGAACCTCGGACCTTCGAATAGAAAAGATAAAGGGAAAGAAAAGGTCTCTGAAGACATCGTCTTAGATGACCAAGTTCTGGAAGAGCTAAACGCCGGAAACCCGCCGAAGAGAAGTATGGTGGATTACAACGTTCTGGCACATCTGAGGAAACTGCCCTCTCAGCTCAGCATCCTTGATGCCTTGTTACTGTCAAAGGAGGCAAGGGACTCTTTTATTAAGGCGCTACGAGATCCGGACCAGTTCCAAGCCTTCTTAGCCGAAGAAAAGATGAAGGATGAATTAGAAGAAGTGCACACAGCCGACGTTGCTTTTGGTGATGAAGACCTTCTCCTCGGGACGTGTGAACACAATCGTCCCCTTTATGTCTCGGGATATTGCCACGACGTAAAGATAGGTAAAATCCTGGTCGATAACGGATCGTCTGTTAATTTACTCAATGTGCGGGTTTTAAAAGAAATTTGCATGAGCATACAACACCTCGCCCGAGACAAGATCACTATCTCCGGTTTCGATTCCCAATCCTCGAAGACTCTTGGATCTGTGATATTGACGCTGCGCTTTGGGTTGCTCGTCACGGATATCAAATTCCATGTTATAGACGCCAAGACATGCTACAATGCTCTACTCGGCCGACCATGGCTACACGAATACAATATCATCCCTTCTACACAGCATCAGTGCATGAAGTATTGTAGGGATGGCCTCGAGTACACAGTGGCTGGAGAACTGAATCCGTTTTCCGTAAATGAAGTTCGCAAGTACGAAGATGCCAAATACTTCTTACCGAGTTTTGAAGACACGGAAAGATGTCACAAACCGGAGAACAAAACTAACGCCACCATCCCTGTCTTCGGCAGTGACACCGAGGAGGAGGAGGATATAATTTATTCAGGTCCATCCCAATCCACCAAGCCAGGACCATCCATTCCTTCATTGATCTTCGGCAGTGATTCGGAGGATGAAGTTCATGCTGTATTCCCCGCTCGGCCTCCAATACGGGTTTCCGCTGATGAAGAGCGAAGTCTGCAGATAACCATGGTGCCGTTTGAACACTACAAAGAACTGGATACACTCAACACCAACAGTGTGGAAGAATTGCTGACATTTTATGTCCCTCCCGGACGAGAAGGCAAGAAAGCAATCCTATTCTACCGTTCTAAAGAAAACAAGGTGGAAAAAGAAGTTTGGCATGGCGCGGATCCCACGCTCGACAGGCTTCAGCCTATCCGTCTTCCCAGATATTACACCGAAGGTTTGAAGAAACTGCTGAAACACCAGGGGATGTCCCTCACACAGACCATTAGAAAAGCCAAATTCTATGACAAGGTCTGGAACATTCCCGGGACCCAATGCAAACTGCCTAACGGGAGAGTAGAAACCAAAGGGCTTGGGTATATCCGGCCAAAGAAGCTGGAGCTAGTAAACAGCTGTTATGTCATGTATGACTTCGATGAAGAGGCGGACGCTCAATGGGAGGATGCTAATCCTGAACCAGCAAAAGTTCCTGATACAAAACCGCCCAGTCCATCGTCTGAAGACCAGATGAGCAAACTTATAAGGGATGCGAGTCAAAAAGCCCGAGATGATCACGATCGTGAAATGGCAATCTATGAGAAAGCCAGGACACAGCGCCTACTTCAACAGGCAGTAAAAGATGAAAATACCGCTCCTTGTCAACCCGCTACAAAGAAGGTTCGACGCGAAAGCGAAAACAAGTCGAAGGGCCGAAAAGGTACTCGACAACCACAAAGCAGAGCTAAGAAGCCACGCATCCGAGAGTCGAGCGTTACTGACTTAGCCCTCAGGAAGAAAATGGGTCGAGCATACTCATTTCCTCAGAACAAAACAAGGAAGATATTCGATCTCGCTCTAAAACATCAAATGCTTACGTTGCCAGAGTCCAAGCGCCCCGAGCACGCAGGCGAGGTGTTCAACTCAAATTATTGCTTTTACCATCGAGCAATAGGACACCCTCTTGAAGATTGCTTCACCTTCAAGAATTGGGTTGAAGATCAATATCAGCTTGGCAAATTCGCGTTGTCTGATAACTGGAGGGTAGCGCCACCACAGAAGCACGAGCCCGAAGCCGCGAAAGAAAAACCAGTTCCACATTGGGATTGGCAGAAAATTCACACCTGTCGTATGATAACGACATTGAAAGAAGAGTCCGAGAACCTGGACAGCCTCCCTTGGTGCCTCGAAAACAGCAGTGATGAGGTAATCTCAGAATTTCCCCCAGCACCGAAAGAGCTGGAAGATGGAATACATACCACCGCAGATAACCTCAAGAAAATCGAGTTGGGGACGGTAAATGATCCGCGACCGACGTTCGTCAGCGAGCTGCTGTCTGAAGAGAGGGTGGCTGCGTTAAAAGACGTCCTTGTACAGCATAAAGATTGCTTCGCATGGAACTATTCCGAGATGCCGGGACTAGATCCAGAAGTTGCTGTACATAGACTAGCAATATCCCCGAACATCAAGCCAGCGCCGAGAAGGATGCGACTCGAGCTTGAGATGAGCATAAATACCGAAGTCAAAAAGTTAATCGACTCTGGCTTCATCCAGGAGGTTCAATACCCTGAATGGATCGCCAACATCGTCCTAGTGATGAAGAAAAATGGGACAGTGCGCATATGCGTAGACTTCCGGGATCTTAATAAAGCTTGCCCGAAGGATGATTTCCCAGTGCCAGTCACTGAACTGATGATAGACAATACATCCACTCATGAGGTTTTCTCCTTCATGGACGGCTCGTCAGGGTATAATCAAATAAAAATGCATCCAGAAGACCAGAAGCACACAGCCTTCAGGACTCCTCTTGGTATATTTTGTTATAAAGTGATGCCCTTCGGTTTGAAGAACGCCGGTGCTACTTATCAGAGGGCCATGACAAAGATCTTCGACGACCTTATACACGAAATCGTTGAATGCTATATCGACGATCTCGTAGTTAAAAGTAAATCATACGAAGAACATCTCGAGCATTTGAAGACTGTATTTCAACGCCTTCGGCAATACAACTTGAAGATGAACCCTCTTAAATGTGCGTTCGGGGTTTCCTCGGGCAAATTCCTGGGATTCGTTGTTCGACACCGAGGTATTGAAATAGATCCGTCAAAGATTAATGCGATCATGGAAATGCCTCCGCCGAGGACTCTCAAACAGCTTCGGTCTCTCCAAGGGAAACTCGCATACATACGGCGATTTATAGCCAACCTTTCAGGACAGTGCCGTCCTTATAGCCACCTGATGAAGAAGGGAACCCCATTCGTTTGGGATCAAAAATGCCAAAGCGCACTAGATGAGATCAAGCAATACCTGCAGAACCCGCCGGTGTTGGCTGCTCCGGTTAAGGGGAAGCCTCTCATTCTTTATACAACCGCCCTCGAAGGTTCCTTAGGCGCATTATGGGCACAAGAGAACGACCAAGGGAAAGAAAGAGCACTTTACTACTTAAGTCGAGTTCTACTGGGGGCAGAAAGCAATTACTCTCCCATTGAAAAACACTGCCTGGCGTTGATCTTCGCAATAACAAAGCTTAGGCACTATGCGTTGGCGCACGAGGTCCGTCTTATTTCAAAAGTGGACCCTCTCAAATATCTAATGTCAAAAGCCATATTGACAGGGCGACTCGCTAAATGAGCCCTGCTCTTGATGGAATTTTCGATAACATATCAACCTCTCAGGGCAGTAAAAGGCCAAGCCATCGCCGACTTCCTTGCTGAGCATCCCATCCCCGCCGATTCTCCTTTAAATTGCGATTTGCCAGACAAACATGCGTTTGATGCAATCGACAGTGGTGATACCCGGTGGGAGCTTTATTTCGATGGAGCATCTTCCATGAAAAAGCATAAACAAAATACGCCTATGATCAAATCAGGGGTAGGTCTTATCTTCGTAACCCCACAAGGAGGAATAATGCGATTCGCCTTCTCCTTGACAGAGCCGAGAACGAATAATGAAGCTGAATATGAGGCTTTGATAGCAGGCCTCGAGATCGCCATTGACATGGGAATTGAAGACCTCCTCATATATGGGGACTCCCAGCTAGTCGTCAGTCAAGTGAACGGCGATTACCAAACATGCAAACCGGAATTGATAAAATACGGTGAAAAAGTACAGCAACTGCTAACCCAAATTCCCTCCTACACATTGGAAAGTATACCGCGCGCGGAAAACAGCAAAGCAGACGCACTAGCCAAACTGGCTAAAGAACTGGCTGACGAGAACCTAGACGACGTTAGAATCGTGGTACAAAGCCGTCGAGTGCTTGCCCCAACAAAAATATCTCCGGAATCGCCTGAAGAAAAAGGAGCGAACGAGGAGACGACCCTGCAAATAAAAGACTAGGAGAGCGCCGAAGACTGGAGAGAAGTCTTCATAGATTACTTCAAGTTCCACCGAATGCCTGAAGAAGCATCCATAAGACATCAGCTCGTGAAACGAGCTCTATCTTTCGCATTCGTCAATGATACCCTGTACAAGAGGTCATTTGATTCTTTGTGGCTGAGATGCTTAGGACCTGACGAAGCGAAGAGGGTCGTCCAAGAGGTTCACGACGGACTCTGCGGTTCCCACCAAGCAGGCCCTAAGATGAAGTTAAAGATAAAACGGATGGGCTACTATTGGCCCACAATGATGCAGGATTGTCTGGAATACGCAAGGCAATGTCATTCATGTAAAATTCATGGAGACTTCATCCATCAGCATCCCAATCCACTGCATCCAACGGTGGCTAGTTGGCCATTCGAAATGTGGGGAACTGACATAGTCGGTCCCATCGAACCAGCATCGTCAAAGGGACATCGCTTCATATTGGCGACGACTGATTACTTCTCCAAATGGGCAGAAGCGGTACCGTTGAGGGAAGTGAAGACGGAGAACATCCTCCATTTCTTCAAAACGCATGTCATATACCGGTTTGGAACCACAAGAAGGATCATCTCTGATAATGGGTCAGCCTACCGAAGTCATAAAATTAGCCGCTTTGCACAGCAGCACAATATAGACTGGAGATATTCCTCAGTTTATAATCCGCGAGCTAACGGTCTAGCTGAGGCCTTCAATAAGACCTTGACGAAGATCATGAAGAAAACGGTATCACGAAATAAGAGAGACTGGCACGAAAGATTGCAAGAGGCTCTTTGGGCGTATCGAACTACATTTAAAACGGCCACAAACACAACGCCGTACGCGTTAGTATTTGGGACGGAAGCAATACTCCCTCTCGAAATAGAATTACCCTCTCTACGAGTGGCAATTCACTACGAGCTAACGGATGAAGAAAATGCTCACCTCCGGCATGAGGAGCTCGATTCCCTTGAAGAAACGCGGCTCATCGCGCAACAAAATCTAGAAGCTTATAAAGCAAAGATGACGCGCTCATACGAAAGATTGACCCGACCGAGGACATTCCGCCAAGGTGAACTCGTGTTAGTGGTCAAAAGGCCTATGATCCCCAATCGCGCCAAGCGAGGAAAATTCGAGCCAAACTATGAAGGCCCGTACATCATAGATAAAGTTTACCAGGGTGGGGCCTATCTACTCATGGACATGCACGGTGAAAGACCTTTCAGGCCAATAAACGGCCGCTTCCTAAAGAAATATTACGCTTAATGAGCCACAGCCTAGGTTAATGATAGATGACGACGACTATGTCCGCTCGCTGTCTTCCTAAGCTCGAACTTTATAAGCAGTAGCTGGCCTTCTCCACAGCGGACCGAAATGTCCTTAAACTAACAACGGACCGAAAGGTCCTTAAACTAACAGGGGACCGAAATGTCCTTAAACTAATATCAGACCGACACGTCTTTAAACTACTACCGCAGCATCTTTAGGCTGACGAGATAAAAAAAAAACATACAAAAATAAAATAAAAGAAAAACGGTATGTCCATAAGCAAAAGGGGCACGGATGAAAACCCGAAAAGGGCTCCGTGAGTAAAAACAACAGGGCTACCGGCGAGTGTTCGTGAAAACCCGAAAGGGCGCGACCTCGTTAAAAAAAAAAAGAAGAGAAAAAGAAAATAAAAAGAATAAAAAACGGTATGTCCATAAGCAAGATGGGCACGGATGAAAACCCGAAAGGGCTCCGTGAGTAAAAACAGCAGGACTACCGGCGAATGTTTGTGAAAACCCGAAAGGACGCAACTTCGTTAAAGAACCCTTACAGGGTCCTCTCGACCCTGTAAGGAGAAACCACCCGCGTGAGATCCTTACGACTTACAAGGGAATAACACACTTAGGGATCCCCACGATTCCTAGGGAGAAAATACACTCGCGAGATCCTCACGACTTGCGAGGAGAAATCCCTTATGGGACCCTCACGGCTCATAGGATTTGAAAGTCTTAAGTTACAGAGACCTAAACCTGTGCTTAAGCAATCCCCACAATTTCCGATATCGCCCTATAAGCGGTTCAATATTGACCCTTATATACAATCCACGGGCGTGAATAAACATTTCCCTAACAAAGCCCCATCCGCGACTAGGGATATGCTTGTACAGCAAACAACACTTGTAAGTCCTCTCGACTTATAAGGAAAAAGCCCTCCTGTAGGATCCTTACGACTTACAGGGGAACAAAACACTTAGGAACCCCCATGGTTCCTAAGGAGAAAATACACCTACAAGATCCCCACGACTTGTAGGGAGAAATACCTTCACGAGACCCTTACGGCTCATGAAGTCAAAAGCCTTAGCCGACGGGATCCTAACCCTGGTCGCTAAGCCTCCTTTGTTCAACAACGACAGAGACAAATGATGATTCGCTCCTGGTAATATCCCAGTTGCAGCGGTGCTGATGCCGAAATCGGTGTCCAATTTCAGGTTGACGGCGAAAGCCAGTAGGCCGCTCATGCATACGAAATAGCCGAAATGATAGGGCAACTTGCAATAAAAAAAAACAGCAAGTAAAAAAAAATGTATGCATGGAAAATAGCCGAAATGATTGGGCAACTCGCAATAAAAAACAGCGAGTAAAAATAAAATAAATAGCCGAAATGATTGGGCACCGCGAAAAATAGCCGAAATGATTGGGCAATCGCGACCTTCGCGATATAAAAGCTGAAATGATAGAGCATCGCGGAAATAAAATAGAATAAAATAAAGAAATGATAAAATTTTGGCCCTACAGTTAAGATCACATCGATCCCTGTATACAATCCAAGAGCGTAAACAAAGAAGGGACCATACTGCCCCAGCGGATTCCGTCAAACGACGAAGCCAAACCTCAACGGTTCATTTCAACCGAAGAAGCCGGTGACTTCAACAAAAAATCCTCGACTCACGGATACAAACACTCCTTGACGAGAGCCTTCTGATCCGCGTCGACTCGCAGAGCCACCAGCGCCTCCGTGGGAACCATCGACTCGTTTCAAACCCCAAGGACACAAATAATCCTTGGCGCTTGGGAAACAAATAATCCCAGCAAAATCCTCGACTCACGGATACAAACACTCCTTGACGAGAGCCTCCTGATCCGCGTCGACCCGCAGAGCCACCAGTGCCTCCGTAGGAACCCTCGACTCGTTTCAAACCCCAAGGAAACAAATAATCCTTGGCGCTCGGGAAACAAATAATCCCGGTAAATTCCTCGACTCACGGATACAAACACTCCTTGACGAGAGCCTTCTGATCCGCGTCGACTCGCAGAGCCACCAGCGCCTCCGTGGGAACCATCGACTCATTTCAAACCCCAAGGACACAAATAATCCTTGGCGCTTGGGAAACAAATAATCCCAGCAAAATCCTCGACTCACGGATACAAACACTCCTTGACGAGAGCCTCCTGATCCGCGTCGACCCGCAGAGCCACCAGTGCCTCCGTAGGAACCCTCGACTCGTTTCAAACCCCAAGGAAACAAATAATCCTTGGCGCTCGGGAAACAAATAATCCCGGCAAATTCCTCGACTCACGGATACAAACACTCCTTGACGAGAGCTTCCTGATCCGCGTCGACCCGCAGAGTCACCAGTGCCTCCGTAGGAATCCTCGACTCGTTTCAAATCCCAAGGACACAAATAATCCTTGGCGCTCGGGAAACAAATAATCCCGACAAATTCCTCGACTCACGGATACAAACACTCCTTGACGAGAGCCTCCTGATCCGCGTCGACCCGCAGAGCCACCAGTGCCTCCGTAGGAACCCTCGACTCGTTTCAAACCCCAAGGAAACAAATAATCCTTGGCGCTTGGGAAACAAATAATCCCTCGTAAAACTTCTCAACTCGCGGATACAAACACTCCGTGACGAGAGCTTCTTTGACTCACATCTCGGGCAGTAAGGATTCAAAAACTTGCTTCCTGAACAATGGGACCCTGCAAGTCAATCCTAAATGGTCTCTTGCATACTATTCACGGGTCTCACTCTCTGAAGTCGATTCTCGACAAAGAGGGAAACAACCACTTACGAATCCCCTCGACTCGTAAGAGGGAAAATTCTCTTATAGGATCCTTACGACTTATAAAGAGAAAACCACACTTAGGAATCCTCACGATTCCTAAGGAGAAAACCCACCTACGAGATCCTCTCGATCCGTAGGGAGAAAAGTCTCTATGAGACCCTCACGGCTCATGGAGTTGAAAAGTCCTAGGCGGCAGATCTGAAACTGCGGCCTAAGCCATCGCTATATCTCGAAGAAATCAAGAAGCTTACTTTACTACCTGCTAATTGTGACGACATGCTGAAAAAGAGGAAAAGCAACAAAAAAAAGCATATGATTTACACTTGATCGAGCATATGAGACGCATTCAGTTAGGTGAAAGATTCAGAGCAAAAGATAAGACAGGATAAGAAAAACAAAATTTTCATTAATATCGCCCAAAGTTCTTACAATCATAAAAGCGATAAATTAAAAATGTTATTACAACGGAATAACCTCGAACCCAGGGCATGGATTGAGGAACTCGAAAGCTACCCTATCTATGACTTTCCAGGCCGCGCGGACCATCCTGGTATGCTTCCTTTCACGAGCACAAGCGTCAGGGTCCCCCCTGATGTCTTCCACCCTTCGATAAGCGGCGAGTATGGCGGACTGTTGAAAGACCTCATGCAGGAGATCGATAAGGCTGTCTCGTCGCCTCTTTGAGATAAAATTCAACAGGTACACCGAGTGCACCTTGTCCTCAGCAGCATCCAACGCCCTAAGCGGTACGCCGGAACAGAAGAGGGGAAGCGCCTCCCAGATGGCTCCCACTATAAGCTTGAGAAGAGAGGAACGCCGGGGAAGCAGTGGACCATTGTATGCGTCAAAGCGGCTCATGATTTCAGCACACTCCGCGTTTGTGAACTCTCGATTTTGAGAGCGGCCAAGTCGGCGGATGTCCCCGTAAGAGATGATCTCATTAAGAGCATACATATGGGCGTCCATTGTTCCTGTAGAAGAAGATTGACAACAATCAGTAACCCTTAAAAGCTATGTTATATAATCTAAAAGGAGCAAAGCTCCATTAATGAATCAAGAAATTACAAATCTTTTAGAGGGCAAAGCTCTATTCAAGGATTAAAACCCGCGAACAAAAGCTTAATGAAACCCCGAAGGGAACTTCTTTAGATCAAAAGATCTATGAGAGCAAAGCTCTGTGGGTTAAAATTGACTTAAATTAATTTAACTGGGTTTTAAATTAAACATTACCTAAAGTTTTCTAAAAAACTTTGGGAAATGAGAGCAAAGCTCTGAAGTTCTGAAAGCAAGAGCAAAGCTCTGGAGTTCTTAAGCAAGAGCAGAGCTCTGAAAATCTAAAAACTAGAAAATGGTGGAGAATTTTTAAGAGCCACAGGCCCTATTTATAAGGCGCTTACGCCTCTTGAGATTCCCCCTTAATCCAACGGTCAGGGGGGGTTGCCACCGTTACACTCACGTGTGCGCCACGTGAGCGCAACGGTTGGGGGGCATTTGTTTCGCCCAATCAGAGCAAAGCTCTGTTTGAATTCAAAATTCAAATTTTGAAGCAAAGCTTCAAGTCGCGGGCGCAACGCGCCGCGCGTCTGGCGCTAACACGTCTGCGCAGCGCCCAAGAAAGCGCACCCAATCAGAGCAAAGCTCTGATTGAAGGAAGCAACGCTTCAGCTGTGCTGCGCTCTGCGCTGCGCGACACGTGTCAGCGCAGTTACGCTGCGCTCGGCGCTGGGCGACACGTGTCAGTGCAGATGCGCTAGCGCACTTGCGCTGTGCTCTGCGCTGCGCGACACGTGTCATGCGCTGGGGCATCTGCGCCAAACTAAATTAAGATTTCATAAAATCTTTTCTGTTCTTTCCAGAACTAGAAGATTTTCTTCTGCCTTCGGATCAAAGATCCAGCGGTGGGAGAATTCCCCAAAATCATTCAGAAAAGATCTTGCTAACAAATTCAACAAATTTATGGGCATTATAAATAGGACCCCAGACCTCATTCAGAGGGGAGGAACATTTTTCTTGAGAATTCAAGAACTTTAAACAGAGAGAGAGCTCTGAAGATTTCAAAAAAAAAAGGGTAAGGAACATTCATGGATTAGAAGAAATTCCTTCTAATAGACCATTAGTCTAAAAATAAAAATATAAGATCGATGATCTTTATATAAAAAAAAGAAAACAGTGCTTTGCACTTCTTGTGAACCTTCGGTTCTTTAAAAATAATAATAATAATAATAAAAGAATAAAAGAATAGTGCTTCGCACTTTTATGAACCTCTGGTTCTTCGAATAAAAAAGAAATTTATTTTTTCTTTGATCTAATTTAGATCAAGAACTTAAACAGTGCTCTGCACTTCCCTTCTTGAATCTAAAAGATTCTTAGTGCTTTGCACTTCCAAACTGCGCCGTTGCGCTCTTAAGAGAGCGCCACGTGTCGGCTATAGAACCATTTGCGCTAAGCGCCCTTAAGATAGAGCTTTGCTCTCTGGAATTGGCGCAACTCGCCGAGAGCCCGCCACGTGTCTGCGGCGCAACAGCGCAGCGCAACAGCGCATCGCACTGCGCTAGTGCGCTTGCGCTCACAAGAGCACGACACGTGTCATCACCATATGAGCTTGCGCCCATCACTTAGCGCAAGGCGCAGATGCATTAAAAAGGGCCAAGCCCAATTAAGAGAAGGCCTAACAGGCTTAATAAAACGCAAATGCATTGCATTTTAAGGGGCAGAGCCCAAATCAAAACAGATGCTTCGCATCATTTATAAATGGGCAGAGCCCAAACAGAATATCCAGAATGCTATGCATTTAAAAAGGGGCAGAGCCCAAACAAAACAGATGCATTGCATCATTCATAAATGAGCAGAGCTCAGAATAAATTGATGCTCTGCAGAGCCCAAACGAAAAAATGGAAGAAATGCAATGCATTATTTAATAAAAGTGTTGAACATTTTTCCACTGGACTTAGCCCGATTTTGGCCGTAAGTCCTCAAATTAAATTGACTGGGCATAGCTCTCTCTTAAATCAATTTATACCCGGTTCGAGAGTACATCTCCGAACTCCTCTGGCACACGTCGTTGTAATCATTCAACGTCGTCAGAGAGGTGACGGGTCCCGACGACCACACCCTTTAACAACGGACCGAAACGTCCTTAAACTAATGCCGGACCGAAACGTCCTTAAACTAATATCGGACCGAAACGTCCCTAAACTAAAATCGGACCACCACGTCCCTAAACTGGCGATGGACCACCACGTCCACAAACTGGCGATGGACCACTACGTCCTTAAACTAGCGACGGACCGAAACGTCCTTAAACTAATAATGGACCACCACGTCCCTAAACTGGCGATGGACCACCACGTCCCTAAACTGGCACAATAGGGCCCAAACGCTTTTTTGTTAGATCTAAACGGTCCCGTCTAAGTTGATCTTAACCCCAAATACGGTTAACGTGTCCTTAGATATTTAAATAAACGATAAAATTCCAAATTAACTTTGGTTCAAGGGTACATCTCTGAACTCCTCTGGCGCCTGTCGTTGTAATCTCTCAACGACGTCAGAGAGGTGACGAGTCCCGGCGGCCAGACATTAAATCAATCACTACGTCAAGTCGGTCTTGGTCCAAAATAGGACTAACGTATCCTTGACGAACGTTTAAGTTGATCTTAGTCGCAACGCGACTAATGCATCCTTAAACTAAAAACGCCAAACCCAAATCTAAGTAAATATGGATTTGGACTAATCCACGTCCTACGGGCGACGGTATTACTCAGTCTCCGTATACAATCCACGGGCAACCACGAATAAAACAAACACACGTGACACGAAGTGAAATTCTGGAAAAGGAGAAAGTTGTTACCGTAATGCGGTAGCGTAATTAACTGCAGGGGCTTGCGCCTGCAGGGAAGAGCGTCCCCACAATCAAAAACCCCTCACCCTGAGGGGGAATCTGACGAAGTCTGCTACATCGGCCGCATCCGTCTAAACCTCCGATACACGGTGCCATAAATCAACTTGGCATCTTCGGAGGGATAGACGGATAAAACCAAATAGCATCTGCCCCGAACCTCAGCGCCAGGACTTCAGCAGTCCTGTGCGGCCGTCTTTCGGAGGGGAACAGTCACGTACACTTTAAAACATGTTATCTTTTATTGATAGAACCAACTAAAGGCCAGATCAATATAATAGGGTATGATTACTCTCATATGCTAGTTAGACATTGCATTTATTACATAGACACTTCATGCATTCACATTTTCATACTATCATGCAGTATTGTGGGGCTTATGTCGATACTCATTATTACTTACTCATGATTTTAGGATTTTGGACTTCTATGAGATTTTCTGGATTTTGGGGAAAACCGCAAGAATATATAATAAAACTTCTCTCTCTCTCCCTTTCTTTCTAAAATACAAGTTGCGGTTTTCTCGTGATGTATGTGTCGTCCACCATGAGATTTCATGTTTTCTGTTGGATTTCGAGACCCGATTCGAGGAGTGGATGAACCGTCTCGGTTACATGGTGGGCCCGGTATGGTACCCCGGGGCAAGAAGATCGAGTTATAGACGATGAGCCTGGCAGGGGAAGACTACCTACCGGAGATGTCTGGCGCGGTGGATATCCGGAGGATACCGATCGTTGTCGTGAGATTTGATGATATGGGCCGATCCGGACTGACGGAACCCGAGAGATTCAGACTATGAGATATTGAGACTATGAGCTATTGAGATTTTGAGTTTTACATGTTTTGTGTCGATGCTTGACACGGGTTTCCATGGATTTCATTGATGTTTCAGATTACCATACAAATTTTACTATGATAAAGTTAAAGATTTCTTATACAGATATACCCAGATTTCATGGTTGATTGTTTTACATTCATGGTGCATGCATACTCATACACATGACATGTTACTACTAGAGGTACTGACACGAGCACTGAGCATTGCACTTACGCATAGTTTATTACCCTGCCACTACTAAATGACTAGTGATATATTAAGTATATTATTATGACCTAGGAGAGCGTCGTGCAAGCGATTTCTACTCGCAGTATATTATTAAGTATACACAAATATATCCGATCGACGCAAGTTAATCTTACTACATGCTATACTACAATATATTGCACCCATTTGAATGATAACATCACATAATGTTTAGTATGCACCCCACATTACCATTTTTACCATTTTATTGTTATACGACGTCCGTGTGCATCCATATCGTTATTTACATATCCAGTTGCATGCTAATTCATCTTGCTACTTGTTAGGTATATTATGCATCCATATGAATAAAAATATCACATGTTGAATGCATTGTACATCCATATTAAAGTTTACCGTTTTCGGACACCCGTTTGCATCCATATCATTTAATATACATGTAGCTGCATCTACAGATCATATTAATTCATATTATTATTGTAGTAACACCCCATGCCAGATAATGTGCATCCTACATAATCATGGAACTGTAGTTGTGACCCCTGATAGTTATTTAAGCATCCATGTTCATTTGTGTCTACATACCATTAATTCTGCATACCTAATTGCACCCCATATTACATTAACTCATATTATTAATACATTAGTACCCCATGCTTGATATTGTGCATCCTGCTTAGTCATGGTATAACCCCTAATGGATATTTGTACACCCATGCTGTTATCGTACATCCGTATTCTACCCTGATTCAATACTTGCTACATTTTACTGTTGGACACCCATATGTTACACTGTGCACTACTTGACATTACCTGATACACCATTACTTGACATGTTACCTGATCCTGTTTCTAATGCCGACAATCCTGACATGTTGTCCTGATGGACATATCCTGTTGTCTGTATAGACAAACATGTTCCTGCTTGATCCTGTGTTGGCATTAGCTTCGGATTTATCAATACCTGACTTGAACACATAACTTGGGGGTATGGGGGAATCAATGATGAAACCTGACTCGTAACTCGACAGTTCGATGGTTATATTGATCGGTTTTACGGGCTAGGCCGGCCCGGGGATGCTGCTGCTGACATCATTCATCTGTACATGTTTCTTGTTTAGTGCCTAGCGGCATGTCTCGGATTCAACCCGAGAATCTGGACCGTGGTCCCGGGCACGCACGAGATACTATTGAGTTACATCGACGATTCTTTAAATTGATTTCACAGAATTGAGAGTAGTTACCCAGTAGTTTAGTTCAGATTACCCACTGCACATCACATATGCTTTTAACCTTCACTGTTCCACATTCGTGTTACTGTTATACCTTTATTACTGTTCATACTCGTGCTTGCATGTTTGCTACCCCTGATTATATTATTGTTGATATTATAATGCACTTACGTCTGGGTTTTGCATGGCCCAGATCCTCTACCTTTGCAGCTGGCCGATCAGGAGTATTTCAGTGAACAGGCCGAGCAGTGGGGACTTGTTAGTATTTTAGCTTAGTTTTCTTTCAGCATTTTCATTCCTGATGTGAGCCCGTATTTGGGACGTACATTCCAGATTATTATTGTTTATTGGATATATTGCTTCCGCATACTATTTCTTGACTCGTGCATTCTGGCTTATGGACATGTAATAGATAGTTTATTTTATTTCTACTGTTCTTGATATCTTAGACAGTCGTAATGTGATTGTGTAGGGATGTTTCCTATCCACAGGTAGCATGGTTGGCTCTGTCACGTGCCTATTTTAGCGCACTCTGGGAAGCGGGGCGTGACAGGCTTTGTTTGGTATCAGAGCCATAGGATTTAGGTTAATCGGGTTTGATTCTTTTGTAGTTGGGTATTGGATCCAATACACGAATCAGAAAAACCTGTAATTAGGAACATGTCCTGCAATATTGTTATCGTAATTCTTGAATCATATCTTTCTTTTGACCCTTTGTCTTGACGATATGCAAACAGCTTTGCATCTCGACTTGAAACCTTCTGGTTCCCTATTGTTTCTCTCTATTCTGATACTAGGATTTGGGCGACTTGAACGGAGTTAAGTGATTGTAACTATGAACTGCAGCATGGTTACAATGCGGTACTCTATTTAAGTAACTTGGAGTCCTGGTCTTGATTCATTTCCTTGTTCCATGGTCGTTTTATTACCTTGGTTCTCTCAGTTTCACTGCTTACCAGTTCATGGCTAGTCTTTCCTTTTGGGGTTTGAAGGAAGATTTGATTAAAACAGTGGGAGACATCCTGATTAGATATATTAGATAACCAATCTAATCTTGCAAGAGCATACGCTGAGTGTTTTCTTCTCTCTCTCTCTCCAGGTAGCGACCATATCACGCCTTAATCAAGATAATAATACGGATATATTGACCGAACCCGCTTGTTATACTGAGCTGGGGAACGTTGGTCCCGCTCCAACTTATAATTGTTATAAGACAGAGCAGGAAATAGGGGATTACCAGAATTTCCGTGCCGCCCAATCGAAGAAAAGTGCATGCTGATGCATCTTCTTCGGGTGTGTTCATTACAGAGAACTGTTTCTCAGTATCCTTTACGTCCTGGGTATTTGATACCGGATCAGGATCCCACATATGTAATTTGTTACATGGGCTACAGATAGGTAGAGAACTGAGAACGGGTGATAAGTTTCATGAGACAGAAAATGGTGCAAGTGTTGCAGCCAAGTCTGTTGGTCACTGTCACCCTGTATTACCAGAATACATTAATTCTGAACGAATGTTATTATATACCGAACCTGATGTACAACATTATATCAGTCTCTTTATTAGTAAAGAAAGGATATAATTTTGTATTGTTGGATAATGTTTTGAACATTTCCTATATCAAGAGTTGATCGTTTCAGGCACGTTATCTAAAAGCATTGACGTTCTAAATCAAACTACAGTTCTTAGTATACAGAACACACACACAAGAGGAATAGTTCAGAAATGAATGAATCCTTCTTGAGGTATTGTAGACTAGGTCATATCAATGCGACCCGACTAGCTGAAGTTACATAAAGATGCATATTTAAATTTGTTTGAATTTACATCTTGTGAAACTTGACGGTCATGTCACAAAGATAAAATGACCATAGCTCTGTTTATTGGAAACAGAGAGAGAGTTAGTGAACTCTTGGGATTGATACATGCTGATGTATGAAAGTCCCCTGTCTACACATACCAAGACCGGTTCTTTGTACTTCATTACATTCTCTGATGATCACTTAAGATTCAGACATATGTTCCTGTTGAAACACAAGTCCGAAGCTTTTGAGATATTCACAGAATATAAGTTAGAAGTAGAGAACCAAAAACGGGTATAAGTATTATGTCCTTTGATGAGATCAGGGAGGAGAATACTTAAGCACGGGATTCCTGGACTATTCTAAAGGAGAATGAGATTCTCTCTCAGCATTACTCCTCCTCATACACCACAGCACGTCGGTGTATCGGGGCGGAGCAATCACACCCTATGTGATATGGTGCGCTCTATGATGAGTACTACTGAGTTGCCTATTTCCTTTTGGAAGTTATGCACTTGAGAAGCTGCATACCTATTGAATAGGGTTCAAATCAAATCAGTTGCCTACCACTTCATATGTGATATGGAAAGGGAAGAGCCCATATCTTAAGTTTGTTAAGATTTGGGGTTGTCCGGCCTATGTCTAAAAGCATAATCCGGACAAGCTCGAGGCAAAGTCAGTTCTATGGAAGTTTGTTGGATATCCCAAGCATTCACAAGGGTATATCTTCTACCAAACCGAGGAACAAAAGTGTTTTGTTTCTCAGCATGCCACCTTTGTGAAAGGGGATTTCTTGTGAAGAAATTAGTGGTCATGAGATAGAACTGGAAGGAGTTCTAGCTATACAAACTGCAGCTGATGATTTGGTAGAACCAAAGGATTCAATAGTTTCCAACGAACCTCAGCCTCTCCGCCGATCTAGTAGGGTTCCTCACCCACCTGAGAGCTGAGAGATACTTTGGTTTCTCTATGACAGTGGGAGCGAGTATTGCATCATGAGATGATGACCCAACTAGTTTCGAGTTGTCCATAAGGAGTGGGACTCTGTATGAATGGCTGGATGCTTATCGATCTGAGATGGAATCCATATACACCAACAAAGTATGGACTTTGGTTGCTCTATCTGAAGGGTTAAATCCCCATCAGGAGCAAGTATATCTTGAGAAGATTACTAGGTGTACATGGAAAAGTTGAGACTTTCAAAGCTATGCTTAAGTCCATCCAGATCCTACTTGCCACGGCTACATACCATGACTACGATATCTGGCGGTTGAGTATCATGACTGCTTTTCTAAATGTTGATTTGGAAGAGAGCGTCTATAAGTACACAGCCAGAGGGCTTCGTAGACAGTGGGAGCAGCGGAAACGTGTGCAAGATGTTTTATATGATAAAGCAGGCATTGCGGAGTTGGAACATCTGTTTTGATGTGGTAGTCAAAGAGTTTGACTTCATCAAAATGGTAGATGAACCTTGTATATACAAAAAGGTAGTAGAGAGTATGGTGTTGATCCTCGTAGAGTACGTGGATGACATACTCTTGATAGGGAAGGAGTTTCCTATGCTACGCTCGGTTAATCTCCGCTTATCACAAGGATTCTCCATATAGGATCAAAATGATACCTCCTAAATCCTGGGTTTTGGATCTATGAGATAGATCTAATTAGATGTTAGGATACTCACTAGTAGTAGTGAGATGGTATCAATCGATCCTGGGGAGAATCACTGGAAAGGTTCCAGGGTGATAAGGACGACTGAATGTCAGTCACAGGCATTGTCTTTACCCTCAGTGGAGGGACGGTATGTTGGAAAAGTTCCAAGCTAGATACCGTGACATACTAGACGATTAAAGGCAAGATACATCGTTACCAAGGATGCTACCAAAGAGGCAGTCTGGATATATATAAGTTCATGAGATGAACTTCGTTCCTACCATTGTGTGATAATGGAGTTGTGGCTTTAGCCAAGGAACTACCGTCCCATCATATATCTAGATATAATTCTTAGGCAGTATCACCTGATCATGGAGATAGTTGATCTCCAGGGAGATCGAGGTTAGGAGAGTAGACACAGAGGACAACAGCGCGGATCCACTCACAAAGGCCTTTTTCCCAGTAGAGACTTTTATGGGATGGTTCAGTATGAGATACTTCAACCGCAGCTAATTGTTGGGTATGTGATACCACAACAGATGGCCCTAGTGCAAGTGGGAGATTGTTAGTTATATGTATGCCCTAGAGGCCATTACTGTACATACGATGTATATTGTAGTGGATGCTAGGACATATATAGGGAGGACTTTCTTGTTCGACATGATAGTATGCTATCTGGTTGCACTTTATCTTAACATGTACTCTGATTGTCTCTATGTTACATGTTAAGCCCTTAGGATATGTACTCGACTACTGGGACTATGATGAGATCATACTAGTGGGGCCACGGTAGTCGACGAGTACATCCTATAACTGTTCCTAGTCGAGGGTGTATCGAGACAGGGCATCGATACACCAGAGTAGACTAGCGTATACGCATCTTGACCCATATGATGGGCGATGAATGATCCTATATCCATTGGTGTTTGACATCAAGGATGGTGTACGGGTGCTCAGTGGAGACTGGGTACACTGGATGGACTCGCCGAGAACTCCCAGATGGTATTATACCTCACGTCAGATGGCAGTTCTCCGGTGACACTGGTACAGAGTAGTCTGTTGACCCGAGATCGTCATAGAGTCTTGTGTGATTCCCACTGTGCTTTGATTTCCATCATACCACGTCCAAGAGGGCGTGCAAAAAGGTGGCTTTTGGGTATAGTCCCGAATCACATGGAGGCAATGAGCGATAGGAGGGGATTCATCTCTCCCGGTATAGGGAGTTGATGTTGCGCTGTGTTCGATTGGCTATGACTGGAAATCCCTGGCCAGAGTTGCTGAGATTTACTGGTAAGTGTTATCAGTAGTTTCTCGAACTGTTATAGACCTCATATCGACACGACTTATCGAGCTACTGGGGTCTGACGTTTACCACCCCTAGGCGAGATATGCGACAGATCAGACGACGAGACCAGACTGTACGGGAGTGTTACTGATTGGATTCACAGGAGAATGTGTTAGTGTATATGCCCTAGAGGCCATTACTGTATCATACTAGTTTGTATATTACTTAATGGAAGCTTGGGATATTCACCTTGTACAGACAATCTTGCTCAATATAGTAGTATGCTACTTGGTTTGTTTCTGCTTTAATGTGTACATGTATTTATTTTAGTATATCACATATACACATTAGTGGAGCCCTTAGGATCTTTGCTTGATTACCAGCGTTTTGATGGCAGTCACACTAGTGGGGGCTGGGTAATCCACAAGCACATCCTTATGCAGGTCCCTAGTCGTGGGACTATCGAGACAGGATATCGATACTCCGGAGTAGACTAGCATATGCGCTTCTCATCCCAGTGTGGGAGACGGTATGTCCCACAGCCGTCAGTACGTCGTACTTAAGATAGTATGCGGGTGCTCGTTAGGTTACGAGTACACTGGATAGGACTCGTTGGGAACTGTTGGTTGGTACTATACCTATCGTCAGTTGTCAGTTCCCAGGTGACATGAGTACAGCTTAGTCCGCTGACTTGACACTGTCACTTCGCCTCGAGTGTGTTCCCACTGTACTTAGATTACTACCTTACCACGGCTCAAAGGAGTCGTGCAAACAGGTAGTAGTTGGGTGCAGTCCCGAAGCACTTGGAGGCAGTGACGGTTAGACAGGATTCGTCTCTCCCGGTATTGGGGGTTGATATCGCGCTGTGTCTAGGAGAGCCATTACATAAAGTCCCTGGCCAGGGCAAGCGAGATATACTGGTAGGTTTCCAGTGTTATCTCAGGGTGTTCTGGGCTACACTCCGACACGACTTGTACCGCTATTAGGGGACTGATGTTTACCGCCCCCTAGGCCCGCCATGCGATGTTCTCAGACGAACAGACCGGACTGTACGGAGATTGTCACATTCAGGCTCAGTAGGAGTTCAGATGGGTTTCACCTCATCCGTCTTCTTGTCGGTATCTACCTGGGGACCGTTACGCACAGCTAGTGCCGCTTGCGGTATGTGGTTAAACCCACTGCCAGCGTAGTGTCGAGTCTTTAGAGTCCCACACAGAAAGCTATTCTCCTTTAGGCAAAAGAGTAGAGGTCGCATGGTTTTGCGACAGGGTTCGGTCACATCCGTGCACTTGTGCACGTTTAGTGTCCGGACAGTTAACACTAGCGGGCTTTGGTTTAAGCCAGATCTTAGTGTACGTTTTGGGATTGGTTTTATCTCGTTTGTATTCGTGTTCCTCGGAACGCGGATGCGGGTGTGTATGCACAGTTGACAGAGAGACAGAGGCAGAGGATTCTCATTAGGGTTGTTGACTGTTGACTGTTGACTATTGACTTTTTGCTAAACCCTAATGAAAATAAGAAATATAATTACCAATGATATTAATTAAGTATTATAGTGACATGGTTGTTGAGGGGTTGACTTTGTTGACTTTGTTGACCGGTTGACTAGGTTGGACTAGTTGACCATCATCATTACAATGGCTATCATTTCATGGCAAAGACTTTTGCTTGCTTGTTTCTTTTTGCAAAATGAGTGCATGAAAGGATATGGCCATTTTGACTTGAACCATCACATAATACTTGATTACTATTATTTGTTATGATGATTTTGGATTATGAGAGCTTGGATGGCAGGAAAGTTACTCATTCTCTCATTTGCTTTCTCTCTCTTGCTTGAGCTCTCCCTCTTGCTCTTCCTCTTGCTCTCTCTCTAGCTCAAGGCAACTCCCTCTCATGAGTTGAGAAACATTGCCTTAGAGATAAAAGAAAACCCATATCACTTCTCTACTCATCCTAGTTCACAAGGTTTAGTAAACCAAATGTTCTAGTTTCTTCTAGTTTGAAGAGAAGCCAAAGGTAGAAGCTTTCAGGTGGATCCATCTTCGGCGCAAGGAGACGACGAGGTGAGGCCGATCCGTACACCGCAAAGAGTTAAAGACGAATGAGTTCAAGAAAGGTATAACCCCCTAACCGAGTAGGTAAAAATCTTGTTAGGTTTGTTAGATAGTTGTTTAACAAAGATCCGTATTTTGAGTCCATGTTACCACCTCTTGAAAAATCGTTTTTCAACATTTCCGCAAGCCCGTAAGTACCGGGAGAGGTAACGTGGACTTACAGTGGTATCAGAGCCTAGTTAAACACTATCTAACATGTTAGCGAAGTAACTAGAAGTTCGATCGGAGAAAAAGTCGCGAAACATGCCCGAAAAATCAAGTTTCTGCCGATTCTGTTTTCTGTTCAAAAATTAATAAATCTGACACTAAAAATCGGCTCAGGCTTTTTAAAACCCACACAAGAAATTTGGTCCACCGACTCGGTCAAAACGCCGCGGAAACGCGGCGGGAGCATGCTCCCGCCGCGGTTCCGCGGCCGAGTTGACTCGGTCGTGGAACAAGTTTCCTGCAGTGTTTTTCTGGGGCTGTTTTGGGATTTTGGGGATATGTTTTTTCTGCCCAGATTTTACAGAAAGGAAAATTTGTTTTTGGGGTCTAAAAATCCGTATTTTGATCGAACTTCTAAAGACTTAAGCTGACGGGTATATATCTGTGATGTGTTATATGTATTGAACGTCTGTTAATCACTATACGTCGATTAGTGGGGGTTATACATATCTGTGATCTGTAATGTTGATGGTATGTGTATATGAATTCATTGGATTGTCGTGGATGAATAGCCGGGGGGTTGTGAGATGAGAGTTTTCTTTTTCTTTCAATTCATGTAAATTTGTAATTGATGAAATATTATTTATATGGCCGCACAACCGGGATGGGATTGTAGACGTCATTGTATAATTTCTTTTACTGTTTTTGCTCCTAGGATAGACCTAAGGTGGGGTGCACAAACTACCGGGTATCTTGAAGTGCCGAGTGGCCTACTCACGTCGTTGAAGGAGGTTGCTCCGCTTCGGATATTTGGCGGGTGGTTTGCCGCACCCGTAGGGGTCTAGGGTGGGGTTTTGGCTATTCATCGCGACCGTGTAATCCGCTTTTCGTTACAGGCTCGTACGAATTGCGGGTTTCTAGTATATCCAATGTGTTCATCTGTGATCTGGAATGGCTATCATTGCAATATATCTATATATGATATTATTTAGGCGTTGCTTATGTTTTGCATCCGTGCTAGTCCGCCCCCGCTCTGTCGTTAGTTAAGTAACCTAACGGGTAATGACGGGGCCCCATGGCGAATGCGGATGGCATAAGCGTACGTCATATTTTGGTTGTTTTCTGCAGTGGTTGGATTAAATGATGGGACACATTAAAATTAATTCAAGAAAAATAAACCAAGTAAAAGTCGTTGGAACACTTTCAAAACCACTCGGTTTCTTTTCAAAAAGAACTTTTAAACACGGAGCTTAAGCCGCTCCTTTTAAAAGCTATCTCGTTCCATCGATTATATCAAGTTCACTACGTTCACGGTTTTTCCAAAACCATCCGTAGCCCTCCATCATTTCAGTTAAATATTCGGTAGTATTCAAGCTATGTATTTTGACCTCACGCCAAGGCATAGTGATTGGTAGCTGCCGGATATTTATTTGTTGCATAGATAGAATGCGTTGGTTTGAGACAGTCGTACTGCCATTTTGGCCTACGTCAAGGGTAGGTACGGGTGGGTTTAAATTAACCTGGATAATGATGGGAAGAACTTGACATGTGACTTATGACATTTTGACCTCACGCCAAGGTCATAAGAGCATGGGGCAAAAATCCACATCGGGGGTTTCAAAAGAACTGAAACTTGCTAGCGCTGCATACCATTTGGAGTGTGATGATTCTGGTAGGATTCCTTCAGTTTTGTCACGCAATGATATTTGGATCCCGATCCTACTGTGAGTATATGCTACTCCTCGGGAAATTTCTCACTTAACGATCAATGCTATAAACCAAGTAGGTGTCTAGAAAGGTGTTAGCGGGGCTACGCCCCCAGGGAAAAGAGGTTATTTAATTAAGGAACTTCGCGAAAGCGTTGGAAAACCTCCCTCGAAGTACCGACACTAGCCTGGCTGAACGGTTAAGCAAGTATTGTACGGTGAGATTGATCCTGACTAATTTTTCCTTTTTGGTTTGAGGAGGGATTCGAGAGACAGTAGGAGCCATCCTGTTTAGACAAATTAAAAACCACTCAAAACTTACAAGAGTATCATGCTAGAGTGTTTCTTCTCTCTCTCCTAATTGCAGCGACCAAACATCATGACTGGACTTAAGTTACTACTAGATAAAAACATACTGACAGGGCCAAACTACAAAGATTGGCTCAGGAATGTCAAAATGTCAATCACTTATGACAAGTTGGGGTATCTCCCTACCACCAAAGCTCCCCCTGTCCTAGGTCCCAAAACCAGCGTCGCGGATAGGGAAATCCGTAAGACCTGGGAAATCGATTGCGCGAAGTCCAAGTGCCTCGTGCTTGCCTCTATGGACAATGAACATCAGAGGAGGCACGAGAATATGGACCTTGAATCCATATTTCTCCATACAAAAGAACTGTATGGAGAGCAATCACGTATCGCAAGAAACGAAGTTTCAAAAAAGCTGTTTTCAGCAAGATTGGCCGTCGGATCATCGGTAGCGGAACACGTGCTTAAGATGATTGGCTTCATTGAGGAGCTCGCGGACCTTGGGACCACGTTAGAGAACGAGCTCTATACGGACTTGATTCTCCGGTCCCTTCCTTCCACTTATGCCCAGTTTATCCTGAACTTCAACTTGCAAGAAAAAGAAGTTGAACTTTCAGAACTCCTCAACATACTGAGAAGTGCAGAGGGCACCCTACAGAAAGGTAGGGAAACATCCACTTTGTTTGTAGGAGGATCTTCCTCTTCTAGATCCAAGGCGAAAGCCAAGGGAAAGAAGAAGAAAGCCCCCGCCAAACCAAGGGGCGGTGTTAGTAAAGTGGATACGAAGGGAAAGACAAAAGCAACAAAGGTAGCGGGAAAGCTTGTGGGAAAGGAAGAATGCTTTTACTGTCACAAGAGTGGACACTGGAAGAAAGATTGCAGGGCTTGGAAAGCCAGAACACAGGATCTGAAGCAGGTTGCGGCTTCAGCTTCAGGTGTGTATGTTATTGAAAACTGTCTATCAATAAACTCTACGTCCTGGGTATTGGATACCGGATCAGGATCTCATATCTGTAATTCTTTGCAGGCGTTGAGAAAGCGTAGGGTTTTGAAGGCAGGTGATATGACCCTCAGAGTTGCAAACGGAGCTAGCATGGATGCTGAGTCCGTGGGGGACTATCACCTGGGGTTGTCAGATGGACATGTTTTGGTTTTGCGTAATTGCTATTTTGTACCCAATGCAACTTGTAATATCATTTCTGTATCTTTATTATCTAAAGAAGGTTATGAATTTGCATTTGTAAGTAATGTTGTAAACATTCACCTTAATCAAGTTCTTATTGGGTCAGGTACATTAAGCAATGGTATATACGTATTAAACCAACCACAGATTTTCAATGTCCAGAATACACACAAAAGAAAGTCTCCAGAAATAAATCAGACTTTCTTATGGCATTGTAGACTGGGTCACATCAATGAGAGAAGGTTGACGAAGTTACATACAGAAGGATATTTAGGTCCGTTCAAATATCAATCATATGCAACTTGTCAATCCTGTCTCAAAGGAAAGATGACAAAGACTCCGTTCACTGGACACGGAGTGAGAGCGAGCGAGCTCTTGGGACTCGTACACAGCGACGTGTGTGGTCCAATGTCTACGCATGCACGAAGCGGTTATTCTTACTTCATTACTTTTACAGATAACTTTTCAAGGTACGGTCATGTCTTCTTAATGAAACATAAATCCGAAGCCTTTGGAAAATTCCAAGAATATAAGAATGAAGTATAAAAACAAACAGGCAAAAGTATCAAAACACTGAGATCTGATCGAGGTGGTGAATACTTAAGTGCCGAGTTCCTGGATTACTTAAAAGAGAATGGAATTCTCTCTCAGCTTACTCCTCCATACACCCCGCAACATAACGGTGTATCGGAGAGACGGAACCGCACCCTATTGGATATGGTACGGTCCATGATGAGTAACGCTGAGTTACCGCGATCATTCTGGGGATATGCACTAGAATCAGCTGCATACCTTTTGAACCGAGTTCCAACTAAGACTGTGCCTACCACACCATATGAGATATGGAGTGGGAAGAAACCTTATCTTCAATATCTGAAGATCTGGGGATGTCCGGCTTTTGTCAAAAAGCAGCATGCGGACAAACTCGAGGCACGCTCAGTACTGTGCAAGTTTGTGGGATACCCAAAGAACTCCAGAGGGTATCTCTTCTATTACGTAGAGGAACAAAAGATCATTGTTTCTCATAATGCCCATTTTCTGGAACACCGGTTCTTAGAAAAGGAAACAAGTGGGAGCGAAATAGAACTGGAAGAAATTCCAGAACCACAGACTATTACTGAAAGCTTAATAGAACCAGAGGGTTCGAAATAACATGACATTCCTACGCCGCTCCGCAGGAGTAGTAGGCAGTCTCATCCGCCCGAGAGATACTACGGTTTTCTCATAGACGGGGATAGAGAGGATTGCATCATTGATTATGATGAGCCGACTAGCTTTCAGCAGGCCATTCAGAGCGTTGACTCGGTAAAATGGCTAGATGCAATGCGGACCGAAATGGAGTCCATGTACACCAACAAAGTATGGACGTTGGACGTTTCTCCAGATGGGGTAAAACCCGTAGGATGCAAGTGGATCTTCAAAAGGAAGATTGGTGTAGATGGACAGGTTGAGACCTATAAAGCTAGACTTGTTGCAAAGGGTTTTCATCAAAGACCTGGTTTGGACTATGACGAAACCTTTTCTCCAGTGGCTATGCTGAAATCCATTCGGATCCTTCTTGCCATTGCTGCCTTCCACGATTATGAGATTTGGCAGATGGACGTAAAGACCGCTTTTCTGAATGGAAATTTAGAGGAGTGTGTCTATATGGACCAGCCAGAGGGTTTCATTCAGAGTGGGAGCAGTGGAAAGGTGTGCAAGTTGCTTAAGTCCATCTATGGACTAAAGCAGGTATCGCGGAGTTGGAACATCTGTTTTGATGAGACGGTCAAAGAATTTGGCTTTATCAAAAATCCAGATGAACCATGCATCTATAGTAGATTTGTAGCAAGAACTGTCGTATTCCTCGTATTGTACGTGGATGGCATTCTTCTGATAGGAAATGACATTCCTATGCTACAATCTGTCAAGGGATTCTTGTCACACAGGTTCTCCATGAAAGACCTGGGTGATGCCTCGTACATTCTGGGGATCCGGATCTTTCGTGACAGATCCAAGAGGATATTAGGAATTTCACAGTCCAGGTACATCGACACCATACTGAAAAGATTAAGTATGGAAGCTTCCAAGCGCGGTAATCTACCGGCTTGTCACGGGATCACCCTTTCCAAAGAGATGTCTCCCAAGACTGATTTGGAAAGGGATCTCATGTCTATTATACCCTACGCTTCTGCGGTAGGCTCTATAATGTATGCGATGTTGTGTACCAGACCAGATGTAGCTTATGCACTGAGTGTGGTAAGCCCGTATCAGTCAAACCCTGGGGAGAAACACTGGATAGCGGTAAAGAACATTCTCAAGTACCTGAGAAGGACTGAGGAGATGTTCTTGGTGTATGGCGGAAAGGACCTCCAGATCGAGGCCTTTGCTGACTCCAGCTTCCAGAGTGACAAGGATGATTCCAAGTCCATGTCGGGTTATGTCTTTCCCCTCAATGGAGGGGCGGTGTGTTGGAAGAGTTCCAAACAGGAAACCGTTGCTGACTCGACGATGGAAGCAGAATATATCGCTGCTGCAGATGCCGCAAAAGAAGCCGTCTGGATAAGGAAGTTCTTAACTGAACTTCAGGTGGTTCCGTCCATTGTTGATCCAATACCTCTGTATTGCGACAACAACGGGGCTATGGCTTTAGCGAAGGAACCCAGGTCCCATCAGAGATCCAGACACATCTTGAGGCGGTATCACCTGATCAGGGAGATCGTGGGTCGCCAGGAGATCGAGATTCGGAGAGTTGCTACGGAAGATAACACTGCTGATCCATTCACGAAGGCCTTACCCCAGACTCAGTTCGAGCGGCTGATCGAGATGATAGGTCTTTGATACGCCCGTACATGGCCTTAGTGCAAGTGGGAGATTGTTAGTGTATATGTCCTAGAGGCCATTACTGTATCATACTAGTTTGTATATTACTTAATGGAAGCTTGGGATATTCACCTTATATAGACAATCTTGCTCAATATAGTAGTATGCTACTTGGTTTGTTTCTGCTTTAATGTGTACATGTGTTTATTTTAGTATATCACATATACATATTAGTGGAGCCCTTAGGATCTTTGCTTGATTACCAGCGTTGTGATGGCAGTCACACTAGTGGGGGCTGGGTAATCCACAAGCACATCCTTATGCAGGTCCCTAGTCGTAGGACTATCGAGACAGGATATCGATACTCCGGAGTAGACTAGCATATGCGCTTCTCATCCCAGTGTGGGAGACGGTATGTCCCACAGCCGTCAGTACGTCGTACTTAAGATAGTATGCGGGTGCTCGTTAGGTTACGAGTACACTGGACAGGACTCGTTGGGAACTGTTGGTTGGTACTATACCTATCGTCAGTTGTCAGTTCCCAGGTGACATGAGTACAGCTTAGTCCGCTGACTTGACATTGTCACTTCGCCTCGAGTGTGTTCCCACTGTACTTAGATTACTACCTTACCACGGCTCAAAGGAGTCGTGCAAACAGGTAGTAGTTGGGTGCAGTCCCGAAGCACTTGGAGGCAGTGACGGTTAGACAGGATTCGTCTCTCCCGGTATTGGGGGTTGATATCGCGCTGTGTCTAGGAGAGCCATTACACAAAGTCCCTGGCCAGGGCAAGCGAGATATACTGGTAGGTTTCCAGTGTTATCTCAGGGTGTTCTGGGCTACACTCCGACACGACTTGTACCGCTATTAGGGGACTGACGTTTACCGCCCCCTAGGCCCGCCATGCGATGTTCTCAGACGAACAGACCGGACTGTACGGAGATTGTCACATTCAGGCTCGGTAGGAGTTCAGATGGGTTTCACCTCGTCCGTCTTCTTGTCGGCATCTACCTGGGGACCGTTACGCACAGCTAGTGCCGCTTGCGGTCTTTGGTTAAATCCACTGCCAGCGTAGTATCGAGTCTTTAGAGTCTCATACAGAAAGCTATTCGCCTTTAGGCAAAAGAGTAGAGGTCGCATGGTTTTGCGACAGGTCGCATGGTTTTGCGACAGGGTTCGGTCACATCCGTGCACTTGTGCACGTTTAGTGTCCGGACAGTTAACACTAGCGGGCTTTGGTTTAAGCCAGATCCTAGTGTACGTTTTGGGATTGGTTTTATCTCGTTTGTATTCGTGTTCCTCGGAACGCGGATGCGGGTGTGTATGCACAGTTGACGGAGAGACAGAGGCAGAGGATTCTCATTGGGGTTGTTGACTGTTGACTATTGACTATTGACTTTTTGCTAAACCTGTCACGCCCCGCTTCCCAATGTACGACGAAGTGGGCGCGACGAGGTCCGCTACGTATATACTCAGAAGTACATACGCTAAGCGTATCTAAGCAATATAAAATAATACACAAGAGATAAGAATATAAAGAACATCAACTTTTATTTATTAACATTCTTTGTACAATACATGAAAGGAAATACAACTGGAATAAAAATGCCTAAACAGTGGCATAACAGGAGATGTAAAGTACTGGAAAGAAAAGTGTACAATGAAACTACAGTGTAGGGTCTTCAGTAAAATGCTCCAAGTCTTCTTGTGATGGCTCGATCTCTGCCGGGTCCAGACCACCTGACGACATTCAAAGAAGAAAGAAATAGAATGTCGTCAGCGAACAGGTCGCTCGGTAAATCCCAAAGATGGGGGAGAAATAGACAAGAGTAGGAGAGAGAGAGAGAGAGCTTTTAATATTGTATTGTATTGTTGTAATGTTGTAATGTTATATTAACGTTGTTGTTTGTAGCTTGGTACAGAAGAATGCCAGTGTATACGAGAGGGGTCTCTATATGCTAGAGACCAGGGCAAACGGAAATAGAGTACAAGGCTCCGTTATACAACCCGGAACAACGGCAATTGGATTCAGGTTAGGTGTCTTAAATCTGACCGTCTCGTGCCACTTTTAACACCTTCCGTACCAATCTACCCCTTAAACCCCGTGATGTCTTGTTTGTATTGTTATCTTGTAAAATTGTATTGATTGACTGACTGACTGACTGACCGAAACCATGATATCAGGAAACGGTTATAACCGTAGAGTCATGTAAATGGAATACTGGGAAACATGTAAAAGAAATATATACATGGTTCGGTTCAGTCAAGTTATATAGATTGTTAACTGGATTCTGGGATTCCTGTGTTCATATTGAGTTGGAATATTAAAGAATATAGATTGACTTGAATCATATTCAAGTCAGAATTAGTCAGACTCTAACCCGAGTCAGACTAAAAGAAAGGTAATTTGAAGTTCTATATTTGTTAGGGTTCTTATTGTAATTTATAAAACTTGAGGGGGTTTTATGTAAAAAGTACTTTTGTATAGTTTTCAAAATATACCTCAAGTATTTATTATTCATCTTTATAGTTATAATGAGTGTAAATTTTTATTTGTGTTATTCTAGTGAATATATCCTAATAAAAGTATTAATTTATAATATTGATTTATTTGAAATTCATGGTATTTTAATGTAACTTTTAATCTTGTAATTTTAGAAAAAGTGGAAGCTTTATCTTATAATAAAATAGGTGTTTAAATGATAAATATACATATGTTAATATAAGAATAATTTTATATAAATATTTTATTTTCCAAAAATCTCATTTTTCTTAAATGTCGTATTTTAAACCTTTCGAGACCGAATGCTCCTTGCGGAGGTCTGAATCTCGCACTACTAGCCCGCGGGTGCACGATGAACCGTACTATTCCTAACGGGTTCCCCAAAGGTGGGTTGTAGTGGCGCTTTGCAAAGATTTAATAAATACTATCCATTTAGAAAACGGTTTTTATAAAGATAAGGTATTTATTTGAAAAGTGTAATTTTCCGTATTTTAAGTTCTTGGGTTTCCTAAGCCAACTAGCCTATTTCTAAGGTCTAAACGACAAGTCGTTAGAAGCCTCAAATCGCCTCTTCACCGCCAATTGCGGCCAGGTAAGTGCCAGGTAAGTGGGAAGGAACCACAATAGTGGGCCTAATTAAAAACCACTAGCCTTGACACACTTGCCTAGACACCACAAAGTCAGTTTAGATAAACGATCGATGTCCACAACTTATCGTATTTTCCTAGTAAGAACTATTTACTAAAAAGTGTAACAATCTAAAATCTTTAAGAATGGTTTTATGAAGATTGTGGTATTTTAATATAAAGTCTTGTATTTTCGTATTCTAAATTGTTGATGATATCAATTAAGGTTATATTTGTGTGTGTGTAGAGATAGGTCATTACCTCGTGACTTATTTTAAGGTATTGTGATGTTTAGGGGTTAAACATGATAAATTAAACATGAGGGTATTTATGTGAAAGAATACGGTATTTGCAAAAGTTATCATTTCATGTGTGAAAACTCATTCAAATCAATTTCTACAAGTTTAGTGATCAAGATGGTGATGTTTAGGAATAATGGAATTGATTAGAAGAAGAAAAATAAACTCTATGGTATTATTGTGAAAAGAATACGATATTACAAGAAAGTTATCATTTCATGTGAGAAACTTTGTCTAAATTGATTTTTATATGATTAATAGTCATCATGAATATGTTTAAGTGTTATGGATTAGGTGACAAGTGGGATTTTGTAGAAAAACCGAATCGGAAATCGGTTTGTTCCGATTTCCGTCGGGTTTCATAAAGTCGTATTTTGAGAAATAGAAAAGAGAGAAGAACGAGACTTACGGGTTTCAAACTCTTCTAAAGAGTAAAGAGGAACTAGGGAAAAGGCCGAGGTGTGGTTTCGTCGCCGGAAATCCGTCAGCGCTTCGCCGTGAACTCGGTTTCAAAGCACACTTTCTTGTGGAAATTTCAAGAAAGTAAATCTAAGGTTTTGGAATGAGAAGGTAAGGGGTAGGGGTCTATTTATAGGGTAGCTAGGGTAGGGTAGGTGAAGGGTTTTCTTTATTTAAAAAAAATTATAAAAATTTAAATAAAAAACATTAAAATTTGTAATAAATTGGTTATATTTATCACTCAGAAACTGATATAATAAAATGGAGTAAACAGGGAGGTTGGAAATACGAAAAGACAACTTTTTGGTCTTGGGACCTCGGCCGTCCGACCGAGTCCGGCCGGCCGGCCGACTCGGCCGATCCCGGCCGAGTCCGGCGACCGAAACGTAGGGGATCTTCTGGTGGGGCTTATGGCATACTCCGTTTTTAGGTTTCAGTTCAACATTTGGGAGTTATGGCCTATGGACTGTTGGGCTTCCAAGAATTTTAAAAGAAAAATAATCTAAAAATAATGTGGGGCATGGGATTCGAACTCTGGTGGCTTGGTTCAGCAGTGCAGTGTGTTACCAATGAGCTACAAGCTCCTTCTTGTAATTATTGTAGGGAAATAGATACTTAAAGTGTTATCAGCAACATTAAATACCCCAAGTACACTTTAATTTTAAAATAATTTTATGTACACTAAAAATGAAATTATTTAAAAACAAAATAATTAATTGTATATATCTTGTGCTCGGATTAAAATACTCCTTTATGGATTTAAAAAAAATTTGTACAGAAAAGTGTATATGAAAATTAGGGTTGTTACAAAACCCTAATGAGAATAAGAAATATAATTAACAATAATATTAATTAAGTATTATAGTGACATGGTTGTTGAGGGGTTGACTTTGTTGACTTGTTGACTTTGTTGACCGGTTGACTAGGTTGGACTAGTTGACCATCATCATTACAATGGCTATCATTTCATGGCAAAGACTTTTACTTGCTTGTTTCTTTTTGCAAAATGAGTGCATGAAATGATATGGCCATTTTGACTTGAACCATCACATAATACTTGATTACTATTATTTGTTATGATGATTTCGGATTATGAGAGCTTGGATGGCAAGAGAGTTACTCATTCTCTTATTTGCTTTATCTCTCTTGCTTGAGCTCTCCCTCTTGCTCTTCCTCTTGCTCTCTCTCTAGCTCAAGGCAACTCCCTCTTATGAGTTGAGAAACATTGCCTTAAAGATAAAAGAAAACCCATATCACTTCTCTACTCATCATAGTTCATAAGGTTTAGCAAACCAAGTGTTCTAGTTTCTTATAGTTAGAAGAGAAGCCAAAGGTAGAAGCTTTCAGGTGGATCCATCTTCGACGCAAGGAGACGACGAGGTGAGGCCGATCCGTACACCGCAAAGAGTTGAAGATGAAGGAGTTCAAGAAAGGTATAACCCCCTAACCGAGTAGGTAAAACTCTTGTTAGGTTTGTTAGATAGTTGTTTAACAAAGATCCGTATTTTGAGTCCATGTTACCACCTCTTGAAAAATCGTTTTTCATCATTTCCGCAAGCCCGTAAGTACCGGGAGAGGTAACGTGGACTTACAGAATGTACAGGCTTACTTGTTGATCTTCTGATCGCTCAATACCCGGGTGGCCGTTACGTTTAGCAGACCGCTTGCGGCTTGTGGGTGTTTGATATGATCATCACCTACTGCCGGCGTATTGACGAGTCTTTAGAGTCCTACACAGGGGTTTCCTGGCTCAAGCGAAACGGAGTAGGAGCACATATGTGATATGTGTGAGACCGAGATTAATACGATATGAGATACCGTATTCTATTCTCGCGATTCGTGACATTGATCGGTTGTATGCGATATAGCCGGGTTATCGGATCAAGTGTTGATTCGATAAGTTGTTACACATGATATTAGTCGGTTATAGCCGGATTATTATATCAAGAGTTGATTTAATAATTTAATGTATAATTATATATTTGATATATTACATTACATTAACTAGTATTAGCTCACTTATGATTTATTTTCTCACTAGATTGTGCACATTGTTTATATGTGATATATGCAAGTGTACATGTTTGTATCATGCTTGATGATACATACAAGATGGGTGTATGAGACTTATATCAAGTTTAGGTTAAATTAGGGTTTACTTATTTCCTTAAGAATAACAAAAGAGAGGAGACTTTAGTCAATGTTTTCAAGCTTGTAGAAGCTTGTATGCAACATTGACAAAGTTAACTCTTTTGTCATTCCTTAGGATATTAGTTAATTTAACCCTTAACCTCATACTTTGGTTAATTCTCTACATGAGTTAAGTATGAGGGCTTAACTCAACCATGGTGCAATAATTCAAAGGATAAGTTTTCATTTGGATGAATTATTCACTTCTTCTTCTTCATCAAGCTCCTTGAAAAAGCTTTCAAGCTCTAATGGTGCTATGAAGAAAAATGTGAGAAAATCAATTCTAAAGTGAGCCCACCTCCAACTTCTTCATCCTCTACCACTTGCCATGTAGTAGAGTGTGTTCTCTTCACAAAGTTCATGACCTAGTGAAGGAATAGCTTGAGTTAGTGTCTCCCCGACGTAGATCATCTTCGGCCTCGAAGTCATCGAAGCAAGCACGTTCGTTCTTCTTGTGGAGCTTCTCTAGAGTCCGGAGTTCACGATCGCAACGAAGGGGACATCTACACGGAGCTATTGAAGTGAAGGACCGGATCTACAAAGGTTGTAATCCCTCTCACTTAGTGTTAAAATGTTTAACATGCTTGTTTTTGCCTAAACTCTAGTATAAAGATCCGGCTTTGGGTTGTTCGGCACGGCTAAATTTTTAATCGGGCATGGTTGATGCCTCGTAGACCCTTGTGCGTGTGCCTAGCAACCCTACAGTGGTATCAGAGCTAAGCTAGAGGTTTAGGCGAAGTCTAGACGAAGTTTAAAGTCCGATCGAACTCCGACACACCCGAGTATACCCCTCTCTGGACATTTTCTAAAAATGTGATATTTTATGGATTAAAAATACTCAGAAAATAAAGCAGGAAAAACTAAGAATTACTGTGAAGTACGGACCACTAATGCTTTTATATGACCGCGGAACCGCGGCCAAACCAAGGGTTTGGCGGCGGTTCCGCGGCCAAAATTATGACTTAGTCCCTCATATTTCATATAATTATTCTTAAGCCCTTTCTTGTCATTTGTTTTTGGGAATTTTTAATTACACTCAAATGTTGAGTTTTCTGGGTTGTATTGGGGACTCGTTGATTCGATCGGGTTATTTAACTTTGTTTAGTTTGTTCCGGATAATTTTAGAAACTGTTAAAAAGTTCGAACGGATATCAATAACTCACTTTTTCCCCTGTCGGAATTTTTTTCAAAAGTTGGATTTTTTTTCTCGAGTTTAAGAACGTTCTAAGTCATGCAAGTAACGCGGTGGACCCTCTAGAAGACAACAAACCTTAACTCGATTATGTGACCGTCTTGAACTGCCTCTGAACCTTAGGGTTTGGGGCAGTACGGCGTGCCACATGTGAGGCGTTGGCTTGACCCTTCTACGGCTGGACCATCGGTACTGTGGCATGTGATGGATATTTTTGAACTCCGCTCAAGTGTTGAGCTATTTGGGAAATCTTGGGTGTTTGATTATTCGATTGGAAAGTTTAACACTGTCTTTTTATCTGGAATGTGATACAATATTTGGAATCCACATGTAGTTATGAGATAACTAATTTGAATGTTATAAATCTAGCAGTTCAGTCTCAGATGATAGGTCGCCATGGAATTTTGATGTAATCAAAAGTCCGTCGCAATCACGTAGCGTACGCGGATACTCGCCGGGTAAACTTAACAGACAGCCATGCCCCATAGCCCCGACCAAGTGACTTTAGGAGAACCCCGTCGCCAAAAGCATCCGTTCGGGTGCTCGCGGTTGCGGTGTTCCGCCTTAGTGCACTTCGTTGACGGCATCGGGGGTGCGGCCGTCTACTAAAGTTTGCGACGAGCATGCGATCAGGATGTCGGGAATCTTGTTGAATTGCCTGACTTGATATTGAAAAGATTTTTCGATAAAGAGACTAAAATGCGGGGTTTATAATGGTTAGGCATGCGATGTCTAAGGAGGTTGCGGATTCCAACTGTTGTAGTTTTACACTTTCTTTTCTGTGACCGTAAGCGTAGTATGTGGTGTATCGCCGGCTTCGTTGCTATACATCAACGACAATCGGGATACGCATACTTGCTTACATTGATGATATGAGATATTATGTGTTGCTGTGATATGTTGTATTGGATCGTCGTATTTGAATAGCCGGGGTTTTTATGTGAGATGAGAGTTTTTCTTTTTCATTCATGTAAAATTCATTTATATGTAATATTCTTTTATTGGGGCACTTCCGGGCTGAGGATGATGTCACCATTGTATATTATTTACTTTTCCGCATTAGGTAGACCCAAGGCGGGGAGCACAAGTAACCAGGTTCTAGGGTCCAGTGGGAGACCATCTCGAGGAGTCGAGACCGGGTCTCCTAACCCTAGAATTGGCAGTGTTGCTTGCCGCTCTCGTAGGGGTCTAGGGATGTGGGTTTGGCTATTCATCGCAACCGTGGAATCCGTTTTTATACAGGCTCGTATTAAAAACACGGACGTCCTAGTATATCCAATATTTCATATATGTTCTTCTGCTGCAATGTTCTGTGATGAGATCATATTACTGCCTGAGACGAATGTTTATATTATATATATGAGATATATATTATATATTGTTGATTTCGTTTCATATCTGATGCTTGTGAAGCATAATTAAAATGGGACTTCATTAATGAGATTAATGAAATAAAAGAAACCTAAGATGTTGTAGAAACTTGTTTAAAAACTGGTAGCTCTAGTTCTTGCTTTGCATAGCGGTGTTCCTTGTAGAACATCCAGCACCTTATTCGATAAGGAAAGTGCCGAGATCCCTTCACCGGGAGTGACCTCTTTAGCGAAACTAGCAGATGCTACAAACTCGGTTTGTCTTTTGATTGCTTCTATAGTTCTTGCTTTGCACAGTGGTATTTGTGAAATATCATGCACCTTATTCGATAAGGAAAGAGCCGACGATCCCTTCACCGGGAGTGACCTCTTTAGCAAAACTAGAAAAGCCTCAAAAACACTCCATTTAAAATCACTCGATTCTACAACGATATCAAGTTCATTACGCAAAAGGTTTTCTTAAAAACCTGTCGTAGCCCTCCGTCATTTCAGATAAGTACTAGTTAGTATTCGTGCTACGTTTGTTGACTATGTTAAGGCGTAGTGTGCGGTAGCTAATTAGTGCTAATCTGTATAAGCATATGATGCGATTGGATTAGGATAGTCGTGCGATTTTGTTGACTATGTTAAGGGTCGTGCGGATGGGTTTAATTCAATCGGGAAATGACGGGTTGAACTTGACTAGCACTTATGATTTGTTGACTATGTTAAGGTCATATAGCTGCTAGGGATAAAATATTATTGGGAATTTCAAGTGTTGAAATTTGCAATGAGATTGCATACCTTCTATGAGATAGTTGGATCCCGATACCCGCTGCGAGTAAGAGTTACTCCTGGGAGAGTTTTACACATTACAATTAGCCGATCAAGTAGGTGTCTAGAAAGGTGTTGACGGGGTTACGCCCCTGGGAAAATGAGGTTTACTTTAATTAGGTTCGTGCGAAAGCACGGGGGACCTCCCTCAAAGTACCGGCACTGGCCTGGCTGAAAGATTGGCGAACTTGTAGCATGTAATTAATCCCGGCTAGCCTTTCCTTTTAGGGTTTTAAAGAAGATTTGATTAAAACAGTGGGAGACATCCTGATTAGATATATTAGATAACCAATCTAATCTTTCAAGAGCATACGCTGAGTGTTTTCTTCTCTCTCTCCAGGTAGCGACCATATCACGCCTTAATCAAGATAATAATACGGATATATTGACCGAACCCGCTTGTTATACTGAGCTGGGGAACGTTGGTCCCGCTCCAACTTATAATTGTTATAAGACAGAGCAGGAAATAGGGGATTACCAGAATTCCCGTGCCGCCCAAACGAAGAAAAGTGCATGCTGATGCGTCTTCTTCGGGTGTATTCATTACAGAGAACTGTTTCTCAGTATCCTTTACGTCCTGGGTATTTGATACCGGATCAGGATCCCACATATGTAATTTGTTACATGGGCTACAGATAGGTAGAGAACTGAGAACGGGTGATAAATTTCATGAGACAGAAAACGGTGCAAGTGTTGCAGCCAAGTCTGTTGGTCACTGTCACCCTGTATTACCAGAATACATTGATTCTGATCGAATGTTATTAGATACCGAACCTGATGTACAATATCATATCAATCTCTTTATTAGTAAAGAAAGGATATAATTTTGTATTGTTGGATAATGTTTTGAACATTTCCTATATCAAGAGTTGATCGTTTCAGGCACGTTATCTAAAAGTATTGACGTTCTAAATCAAACTATAGTTCTTAGTATACAGAACACACACAAGAGGAATAGTTCAGAAATGAACGAATCCTTCTTGAGGTATTGTAGACTAGGTCATATCAATGCGACCCGACTAGCTGAAGTTACATTAAGATGCATATTTAAATTTGTTTGAATTTACATCTTGTGAAACTTGCCGGTCATGTCACAAAGATAAAATGACCATAGCTCTGTTTATTGGAAATAGAGAAAGAGTTAGTGAACTCTTGGGATTGATACATGTTGATGTATGAAAGTCCCCTGTCTACACATGCCAAGACCGGTTCTTTGTACTTCATTACATTCTCTGATGATCACTCAAGATTCAGACATATGTTCCTGTTGAAACACAAGTCCGAAGCTTTTGAGATATTCACAGAATATAAGTTCGAAGTAGAGAACCAAAAACGGGTATAAGTATTATGTCCTTTGATGAGATCAGGGAGGAGAATACTTGAGCACGGGATTCCTGGACTATTCTAAAGGAGAATGAGATTCTCTCTCAGCATTACTCCTCCGCATACACCACAGCACGTCGGTGTATCGGGGCGGAGCAATCACACCCTATGTGATATGGTGCGCTCTATGATGAGTACTACTGAGTTGCCTATTTCCTTTTGGGAGTTATGCACTTGAGAAGCTGCATACCTATTGAATAGGGTTCAAATCAAATCAGTTGCCTACCACTTCATATGTGATATGGAAAGGGAAGAGCCCATATCTTAAGTTTGTTAAGATTTGGGGATGTCCGGCCTATGTCTAAAAGCATAATCCGGACAAGCTCGAGGCAAAGTCAGTTCTATGGAAGTTTGTTGGATATCCCAAGCATTCGCAAGGGAATATCTTCTACCAAACCGAGGAACAAAAGTGTTTTGTTTCTCAGCATGCCACCTTTGTGAAAGAGAATTTCTTGTGAAGAAATTAGTGGTCATGAGGTAGAACTGGAAGGAGTTCCAGCTATACAAACTGCAGCTGATGATTTGGTAGAACCAAAGGATTCAATAGTTTCCAACGAACCTCAGCCTCTCCGCCGATCTAGTAGGGTTCCTCACCCACCTGAGAGCTGAGAGATACTTTGGTTTCTCTATGACAGTGGGAGCGAGTATTGCATCATGAGATGATGACCCAACTAGTTTCGAGCTGTCCATAAGGAGTGGGACTCTGTAAGAATGGCTGGTTGCTTATCGATCTGAGATGGAATCCTTATACACCAACAAAGTATGGACTTTGGTTGCTCTATCTGAAGGGTTAAATCACCATCAGGAGCAAGTATATCTTGAGAAGATTACTAGGTGTACATGGAAAAGTTGAGACTTTCAAAGCTATGCTTAAGTCCATCTAGATCCTACTTGCCACGGCTGCATACCATGACTACGATATCTGGTGGTTGGGTGTCATGACTGCTTTTCTAAATGTTGATTTGGAAGAGAGCGTCTATAAGTACACAGCCACAGGGCTTCGTAAACAGTGGGAGCAGCGGAAACGTGTGCAAGATGTTTTATATGATAAAGCAGGCATCGCGGAGTTGGAACATCTGTTTTGATGTGGTAGTCAACGAGTTTGACTTCATCAAAATGGTAGATGAACCTTATATATACAAAAAGGTGGTAGAGAGTATGGTGTTGATCCTCGTAGAGTACGTGGATGACATACTCTTGATAGAGAAGGAGTTTCCTATGCTACGCTCGGTTAATCTCCGCTTATCACAAGGATTCTCCATATAGGATCAAAATGATACCTCCTAAATCCTGGGTTTTGGATCTATGAGATAGATCTAATTGGATGTTAGGATACTCACTAGTAATAGTGAGATGGTATCAATCGATCCTGGGGAGAATCACTGGAAAGGTTCCAAGGTGATAAGGACGACTGAATGTCAGTCACAGGCATTGTCTTTACCCTCAGTGGAGGGACGGTATGTTGGAAAAGTTCCAAGATAGATACCGTGACATACTAGACGATTAAATGCAAGATACATCGTTACCAAGGATGCTACCAAAGAGGCAGTCTAGATATATTTAAGTTCATGAGATGAACTTCGTTCCTACCATTGTGTGACAATGGAGTTGTGGCTTTAGCCAAGGAACTACCGTCCCATCAGATATCTAGATATAATTCTTAGGCTGTATCACCTGATCATGGAGATAGTTGATCTCCAGGAAGATCGAGGTTAGGAGAGTAGACACAGAGGACAACAGCGCGGATCCACTCACAAAGGCCTTTTTCCCAGTAGAGACTTTTATGGGATGGTTGAGTATGAGATACTTCAACCGCAGCTAATTGTTGGGTATGTGATACCACAACAGATGGCCCTAGTGCAAGTGGGAGATTGTTAGTTATATGTATGCCCTAGAGGCTATTACTGTATATACGATGTATATTGTAGTGGATGCTAGGACATATATAGGGAGGACTTTCTTGTTCGACATGATAGTATGCTATCTGGTTGCAATTTATCTTAACATGTACTCTGATTATCTCTATGTTACATGTTGATAAAGCCCTTAGGATATATACTCGACTACTGGGACTATGATGAGATCGTACTAGTGGGGCTACGGTAGTCGACGAGTACATCCTATAACTGTTCCTAGTCGAGGGTGTATCGAGACAGGGCATCGATACACCAGAGTAGACTAGCGTATACGCCTCTTGACCCATATGATGGGCGATGGATGATCCCATATCCATCGGTGTTTGACATCAAGGATGGTGTACGGGTGCTCAGTGGAGACTGGGTACACTGGACGGACTCGCCGAGAACTCCCAGATGGTATTATACCTCACGTCAAATGGCAGTTCTCCGGTGACACTGGTACAGAGTAGTCTGTTGACCCGAGATCGTCATAGAGTCTTGTGTGATTCCCACTGTGCTTTGATTTCCATCATACCACATCCAAGAGGGCGTGCAAGAAGGTGGCTTTTGGGTACAGTCCCGAATCACATGGAGGCAGTGAGCGATAGGAGGGGATTCGTCTCTCCCGGTATAGGGAGTTGATGTTGCGCTGTGTTCGATTGGCTATGGCTGGAAATCCCTGGCCAGGGTTGCTGAGATTTACTGGTAAGTGTTATCAGTAGTTTCTCGAACTGTTATAGACCTCATATCGACACGACTTATCGAGCTACTGGGGTCTGACGTTTACTACCCCTAGGCGAGATATGCGACATATCAGACGACGAGACCATACTGTACGGGAGTGTTACTGATTGGATTCATAGGAGAATATACATGCTTGCTTGTTGATCTTCTAATCGCTCAATACCCGGGTGGCCGTTACGTTTAGCAGACCGCTTGCGGCTTGTGGGTGTTTGATATGACCATCACCTACTGCCGGCGTATTGACGAGTCTTTAGAGTCCTACACAGGGGTTTCCTGGCTCAAGCGAAATGGAGTAAGAGCACATATGTGATATGTATGGGACCGATATTAATACGATATGAGATACCGTATTCTATTCTCGCGATTCGTGACATTGATCGGTTGTATGCGATATAGCCGGGTTATCGGATCAAGTGTTGATTCGATAAGTTGTTACACATGATATTAGTCGGTTATAGCCGGATTATTAAATCAAGAGTTGATTTAATAATTTAATGTATAATTATATATTTGATATATTACATTACATTAACTAGTATTAGCTCACTTATGATTTATTTTCTCACTAGATTGTGCACATTTTTTATATGTGATATATGCAAATGTACATGTTTGTATCATGCTTGATGATACATACAAGATGGGTGTATGAGACTTATATGAAGTTTAGGTTAAATTAGGGTTTACTTATTTCCTTAAGAATAACAAAAGAGAGGAGACTTTAGTCAATGTTATCAAGCTTGTAGAAGCTTGTATGCAACATTGACAAAGTCAACTCTTTTGTCATTCCTTAGGATATTAGTTAACCCAACCCTTAACCTCATACTTTGGTTAATTCTCTACATGAGTTATGCATGAGGGCTTAACTCAACCATGGTGCAATAATTCAAAGGATAAGTTTTCATTTGGATGAATTATGCACTTCTTCTTCTTCATCAAGCTCCTTGAAAAAGCTTTCAAGCTCTAATGGTGCTATGAGGAAAAATAAAATCAATTCTAAAGTGAGCCCACCTCCAACTTCTTCATCCTCTACCACTTACCATGTAGTAGAGTGTGTTCTCTTCACAAAGTTCATGACCTAGTGAAGGAATAGCTTGAGTTAGTGTCTCCCCGACGTAGATCATCTTCGGCCTCGAAGTCATCGAAGCAAGCACGCTCGTTCTTCTTGTGGAGCTTCTCTAGAGTCCGGAGTTCACGATCGCAGTGAAGGGGACATCTACATGGAGCTATTGAAGTGAAGGACCGGATCTACAAAGGTTGTAATCCCTCTCACTTAGTGTTAAAATGTTTAACATGCTTGTTTTCGCCTAAACTCTAGTATAAAGATCCGGCTTTGGGTTGTTCGGCATGGCTAAATTTTTAATCGGGCATGGTTGATGCCTCGTAGACCCTTGTGCGTGTGCCTAGCAACCCTACACCATGTTTACTTTTTGTCCAATCTAATAAATTTCAGGGTAATTATAGTATAAATAAATGAAATCATGGTCAAATTTAGTCCATGTGTAGGCAAACTCAATAAAATGTATCCAATATCAGAGAAATTGCATTAAAAACTAAGTGAAATTATTGTTAAATTTAGTAGACTGTAGTCTATTTTAGTGTAATTATTGTAACACCCTAGTTCATTTATACCAGTTCTAGTTCATGTATTTCTTTATTTATAGTATTTTCCTGATTTACTGTGTTTTGGGTGCGAATAGTGTTTTGACATCTGTATTTTCATCCGACCCGACCAGCATGCTTGAAACCTGTCTTGATTCATGTTTATAATTTATCCTGGCTTATTATATGGATCCGTGCACTTACATTATTGTATACTGCATACTGGCATTTATCAAGCATCTGCATTTTTAAGTATAACATTTAAAGTCACATAAAATATTTTAAAAATACATTGCATGGCCTGCATGATACCCTAACCCTGTGGTAGCATCCGCACATCTTGCTCTCGTCCCGTTCAGTGAAACAGACTTGTTTGGATGGCTACGCACACGTACGTGCATCCGTTCTTTGGGGTATGCATTTTCGTTACCCGGATATCTAATTTTAGTTTTGGTCGACACATATATTTTTCGTATTTTGAAACTGAATTTTTAGACCCGACCCGGGCGTGTTTTGGACTATATTTGTATTTGCCAGAATATCAAATTTTATTAATATAATATATTAAATATTTAATTAACAGTTTAAAATTTTAATAACGAAAATATTTTTCTTAAATTTAAATCTTAACAAATTTCTTAACAACCTCTCTCTTTCTTTTCTCTCTCCTCCTCTCGCTGGCTCTCTCTCTATTTCCCTGTCCCCACTCACTCTATCTCTTCTTTCTCTTTCTCTTTCTCTCTCTCTCTCTCTCACACAGAACTCTCTCTCTCTCTGCTTTTTCTCTCTCCTCTCAATCCCTCTCTCTCCTCTCGCGAACACTGTTCGCTTCTCGACTCTGGTCACCGCCCTCCGC